>OX579647.1:18579683-19034780 GCA_951230895.1 Carpatolechia fugitivella
ATGGAACAACTAACGCAAAACCTGTCGGGTGGTAGGTCAGACCAACAAATTTTGTTCCACATCTTTTTATAATTGGCAAAAAATCAATTTTTTTGAATTTTCATACAAATTGTAGTTATTTGCTACACGTTGTATATGATTTTTGGTACTTATTGGGAAACGGTTATGCAGTTTACCTTAAAAGGATTGGTATTTATTTTTATTCTACGTTACATAATAATTTATTGACCCTAGATTTGATCAAAAAGTGAATGTGGGTTGAACTCTCAGAATAAAACTCCAAGCGCAGGAAGTAGTTCCTATATCAATGGTTGAACTACCTCTGGCCGCACTGATCACATTTTCCTATGCTTTTCCACTCAGAACCGTTATTTACTAGAGTGAGAAAGAGAGTGGGGTGGGAATGGTACCGAACGCGGCGGAATCGTCGTTTGTAATTTCTGAAATTATTGACGACTGTTATTTAATAGCAAACTGTAAGTAGAATATATAAATTGCATTGAGGTGACTCACCGTGCGCCAAGTCCCGTCCGCCACGAAGGCCGCGAGCGCCACTTGCCGCCGCTTGCGCCCGCGCACGATCAGCGTCAACTTGCCTTCCTTCAGTACTAGTGCTAGGTAATGCTTCGGCTTTGATTTCGTGCCCTGGAAAACGATGGGTTTATTCAAAATAAAATAAAAGATGAAACAACATAATTTTGAATATATATATATAGGTATATTATTATTATTATTATTTTGTTTCACTAGCTGAATACACTATGGAGGGCACTTTATATGTGCTGAGCTGGGACCTCATTGCTTGCCAAATCGCAACTAGTTTTATTTTCGTTTTCTTAATATTGTACTTTCTTTCTTCTAATTTGATTTATTACATGTTCTATATTCAATTATATAGCTTGAGACTAGATCGAAAGGGGTAGGTTCTTAAAGTCGATATTTAGGAATATTTTAGGTTGGTTTTATAGCTTCCCTATGATTACTTCTTACCGGTGAGAACAGCAGTATGCCTTCAGACGCAAATGTTCTGAGTTGTAGCGACAAAGCCAATTCCTTCATCTTGGGAGGTAGCTTCAATACCGCATGACTTCCTGGAGCATCGCCGAACTTCACGGCACCAGCTTCCACCGTATATGAAGATGTCTGCAACAGTTTAGTTAATCAGCTCATATTATACGTCCAAACAGGTCTTATTGCGTCGGTGCTTTGAGCTTGTCATAGGTTTTTGGAAAAAGGGGGTTAGAAGTTTATAATATGAAACTCAGTCGTTTTAAACGAAAATCGAAAACCCGGACCGGAGTCACGGGCGGGCAAAAAACCCTGGGTAACCAGCCATTAGTGTAAGAGTAGTTGTAGGTAGATAAACCCTTACCTTGGTGCAAGTTGCTGGGCGCCGGTGGATGCGAGTAGCGCTGGACCGTCCACAGTGGAAACCTATGGGGGAGGCCTATGTTCAGCAGTGGACGTCTTCCGGCTGAGATGATGATGATGAATTACCAAATTGTAAGTAGATAGGATAGGAATTGGGATAAGGGAGCCCAGGATAGAGGGGGAGGCCTAAGCCCAGCAATAGGACAGTCGATAAGGTAGAGCCCTTACTTTAGTGCAAGTGGCGGTGTCGGGTTGCGCCTGTAAAGCCCTGGGTTCGGTGCGCGGCGCAGCGAGCGGCGAGCTGTCGGCCCGACCGAGCCTCGCGCCCGACACGCGGACCGCGCTCGACAGACCTATCAACCTGCACGAATAATCAAATTAATGTCATTATAAATATACTCGTAAAACTGCATGTGTTACCAACCTAACCTAAGTTAGGCATTTGGGTATTTTCAAGACATCCTCACTGCATGGTGTTAATTTGGCGAGAGCTAAAATTCAAGCACTAAAATTATACACCGTGAAATTTAACTGGTTGATTTTCGTTAAGTGTTCAGTCCATTAAACTGATCAATTTAAACCCAAGAAACATGGGCGACAAAAAAATTAACCCGTTCATAGAAAACCGCGCATCTAGCAGATCGATTTACTATGGGGCATCAATTTTTTTATCATTTGTCAGCCCATATTCATTGGAGAGAGTTGTCCCTTTAACAAAAATCAACCAGTTAAATTTCATGGTTTAGTTACCCGATAAATAACCCAAACCCAACCCAATATAACCATTAGGCGCATACACCAGAGCGAGATGTACTAGTATTTCTTAAAAATATATGGTAAGGAAAGTCCACGACGAAGTCATCGCTGACTATTCTAGCATTCTGGTATTAATCCAGTGGTTTACCCAACTCCTAGCTATTTTACTGTAATACCCCAAGTGCCTTTTAGGTTTGGTAGAATTTATTTAGGTTAGGGACATACCATGTACTTATCTAGTGTCCAGGCAATGAAGTAGCCTCCAGGACAATGTGGTCTCACTATACTGCTGCTGGTGCTGTCCCAGTGGTCCACGCCCCCATTAACACGCCTATTACTTACGAGGAGTCCACGATGAAGTCGGCAATGGTCCCCGTGAACCCGTCAGTGGCTATCTCCGGCATCTTGGTGCTGTC
The DNA here is from genome assembly GCA_951230895.1 of Carpatolechia fugitivella. Classification (NCBI taxonomy): domain Eukaryota; kingdom Metazoa; phylum Arthropoda; class Insecta; order Lepidoptera; family Gelechiidae; genus Carpatolechia; species Carpatolechia fugitivella. The sequence continues at coordinate 18,582,227 of OX579647.1, forward strand.
CCAGTGGTCCACGCCCCCATTAACACGCCGCTATTACTTACGAGGAGTCCACGATGAAGTCGGCAATGGTCCCCGTGAACCCGTCGGTGGCTATCTCCGGCATCTTGGTGCTGTCCCAGTGGTCCACGCCTCCATTAACATGCCTATTACTTACGAGGAGTCCACGATGAAGTCGGCAATGGTCCCCGTGAACCCGTCAGAGGCTATCTCCGGCATCTTGGTGCTGTCCCAGTGGTCCACGCCCCCTATGAAGGTGCCGCCCGCGCGCGCCGGGTACGCGTTACCGGCTAGCGTGCCTGATGATACGCGCTCCTCGTCTACCCATAGTTCTAGCTGGAAAGAGAATAAGTGGTCAAGTTTGTCATTAAGAATTATGTTGTAGTGTGTTTTATGTCGTATGAATGTTGTTTCCGTGTGGTGACGGCAGAGTAGAATACATTTGTCACCAACCCCTACTCTTCCCGTGGGTGTCGTAAGAGGCGACTTAGGGACTACACATTGAACAGGGAACGGGCAGCAGCGCTCTCTGATACAGTAACCTTTTAATCTGCGATGTCCAACCCGCCTGCCAAGCGTGGAGATCCAAGGCCACCACGTACCAATATGTTATCGAATTTTGAATTCATATGTACGTTTATTCGACGCTCTTACGGTGAAGGGAAACATCGTGATGAAACCTGCACACTCCTGCGAAGAAATTCAAAGGTTGTGTGTGAAGTCGACCAACCCGCACTGGGCCAGCGTGGTCGACTAAGGCCTAATCGCCCTAATTCAGGATAGGCTCGAGCCCCTCGGTGGGGACGTTGATGAAACAACATTTCATCAACGGCCCGTTACAGTGCACTGCTGGACTATGAGCCTCCTCCACTTAAGTGTTTGGTTTTGCCATAATCTCCACGCTTGGCAGGCGGGTTGGAGATCGCAGATTAAAAGGTTACTGTATCAGAGAGCGCTGCTGCCCGTTCCCTGTTCAATGTGTAGTCCCTGAGTCGCCTCTTACGACACCCACGGGAAGAGTAGGGGTTGGTGACAAATGTATTCTACTCCGCCGTCACCACACGGGGCGGTGAATCAATGCTTTAACCAAACTGCCTCCGTGGTCGAGATTTGACGCCCATTAGGGAGGTTCCGGGTTCGATTCCCGTTGGGGATACTGTCAAGCAAAAATATCTTTGTGAGACTTTCCCCAGTTTGGTTAGGACATTGCAGGCTGAATCACCTGATTGTCCGAAAAGAAAGATGATTCCGTGCTTCAGAAGGCACGTTAAGACGTTGGTTCCGGCTTCTATCTAGTCGTTACACGAGCCATGTCTGTGGTCTTTGTCGACCTTGCAACCCACACGATGATGATGATGATGATGATGACCAAGCTGGGGAAATGATGATGATGATGATGATGACCAAGCTGGGGAAATGCTCACACAGATATTTTTATTTGACAGTGTCCTCGATGGGATTGGAACACGGAGCCTCCGTAATGAAAAGCGAATGTTTCACAACTCGGCTAACAGTGGTCAAATGTAGTAAAACAAAATACTGACAGTTAATCTATCATCAAGTCCCTTGTAAACAGTTATTTATTTTGGAAATGAATAACTTTTATCATTGCTCTTGTCATCTGGACAAACGCACGGTTAGAGGCGTTTTCTTCAGTATTTCGGTCGAGTCGCATTATTTCGGTCGAGTTGCATTATTTCGGTCGAGTCGCATTATTTCGGTCGAGTTGCATTATTTCGGTCGAGTCGCATTATTGCGGTCGAGTCGCATTATTGCGGTCGAGTCGCATTATTTCGGTCGAGTTGCATTATTTCGGTCGAGTCGCATTATTGCGGTCGAGTCGCATTATTGCGGTCGAGTCGCATTATTTCGGTCGAGTTACATTATTTCGGTCGAGTCGCATTATTTCGGTCGAGTCGCATTATTTCGGTCGAGTTACATTATTTCGGTCGAGTTGCATTATTTCGGTCGAGTTACATTATTTCGGTCGAGTTGCATTATTTCGGTCGAGTTACATTATTTCGGTCGAGTTGCATTATTTCGGTCGTGGTAAGTTGCAAACTTCCTCACTTGTTGGGAACCAGAGTTATAACCAGCATACCTGCTTGTGTGCCCGAATGATCCTGGCGGCGTGCAGTAGTCCGTCGTCATACCGCGTGCCGTTGGTTCGAAGCCGCGTCTCAGCTTTTCCCGCTGCCGCTATTAGTTCTAATTCACCTGGAAAATTATCGAAGGTGATTTTAGTTTCACCTTTCATCGCATTGTGTAAGATTTTCCCGTGGGAATAAGACTTTTTCCCGTAAAAAGTATCCTATGTGTTAATCCAGATTACAAACTATTTCTATTCCAAATTTCATCCAAATCCGTTCAGTAGATAAGGCGTGAAAGAGTAACAAACATCCATCCATACAAACTTTCGCGTTTATAATATTAGTAAGGATTTTTGTTACGTAAACGTAAACTACGTCTGTTAACGAAATGGAGAACGATAGGTTCTTATTTCACATTAAAACATGCCTTATATTAAAGTTTATATCATGTACATTACATTACTTTTTATTCCACTTCAATACATGCAATATTACCAAAGTTATGACCGCAATTTTTTTTTACACAGTAGGTATTTTTTATAGAACATTTTGGCATTTCAGCTAAAATCGTCGGTCAGACCGGTTGCCTGGAAGAAATTGCTACCTTAGCAATAAGGCCGCCAATTGTACTATTTTTACTTCTGTAATTACTGTATGTTTCTGTCTGTGTGCAATAACGTATATTTAATTCATTCATTCATCACTCCGTATTGTTTACCTTCAGACATGACCAGAACCAGATAATGCCTGTCATCACCATCATCTTCGTCGTCCACTTCGTTATCCTGCTTGGTGGAAGGTGTTCTGAAGAGAAGCAGTCCGCTGGCAGCCCTGGCCCTGAAGGACAGCCCTAGCGCCGCCTTGCGCCGGAAGAGAGGGGAGGGGAGCTCGACGTAGCCTGAACCTTCCAGGGTTGCCGAGCGGAGGGTCTGAGGGAGGAAAAAAATAGTTCTTTAAAAACAATAGTTCTAATTAAGACGATAGATGGCACCAGGTGTACTTTATTGACTCTTCTTTTTAATCCTTTTATGGCCCTGGGTGACGCCGGATTTCTTCGGATCCACGAATCGTCAACGCTGTCTATCGAAGATTTATGAACAAATTTTTTTTAATTGGCTGTCGGAAAATCCCCCATTCTTTGGAAAAGAAATTCTGATAATTTTGGAACGAACTGTTTTAATATTTTGTTTTTAAAATAATAATTATCCATATTGTGGTAAAACTTCTTGGCGTCTTCGGTCGGGCCTGGCGGTAAAGCTTAAGACAGGTGATTTGTATGGCTTAAGTTTAAACTTAAGACACGTCTGGCATCATCAGCTACTTACCCTATCCCCACATCTCGGCTCCACTCCATGCCTAGTCGGCGTATCCAACAAATCGTATCCTTCTCTGTCCACAGTAACGGCCCCTAAGCATCCCAGCAGGGGGGGCTGTGGGGCGCTGCCCCCCGGCGGGGCGCCCCCCAGCCAGTAGGGGGCGGCGGTCAGGTCGGGCAGTAGGGCTCCGGACTGCACCGGAGGGAAGGGCGAGCCGAGCGTCTCCTCGCCGTTCACGCGCAGGCTGCCTGGGGACAAGTTGGGGTCAGGTTTTTTGGAACAATATCAACGATATGACTGACTAGGAATGGGGCATTTTCCGACAGCCAATTAAAAAAAAAATAGTTCAAAAATCTTCGGTAGATGGCGTTGACATTTCGTGGATCCGAAGAAATCCGGCGAGTCACCCAGGGCCTTAAAAGGATTAAAAAAAAGAATCCACGAAGTACACTTGGCGCCATCTGTCGTCTTAATTAGAACTATAATTTTAATTTTTTAATTAGCTGTCAGAAAATCCCCCATTGGGAAAAAAAACTGTCGGAAAGATTTTCATAGAATAGAATAGAAAGTACTTTATCCTCAAGATTGTGACACCATACAAACTAAAAATGCACCGCTATCATCATCAACGACGAATTATTGTACGTGTTTTCAAAACATCAAGCTGATATTCTAGATCTTAAATAAGACGATCACGATTTACATACATAAGACGATATTCACAATGGCTCAAAGCGGAAACGCGGATTCAGTGAATTTTACCAGGCATATTTTTTATTAAAACTAATATATTTGTATACGAGTATCATGTTAAAATCTGTACGGTGTGATGATCGCCAAAGGTAAATAAAAAAATTACGTAGGCTCTCAACCCTCTGTCTAATTTCCTGTGACATTAGTAAAAGTACGTAATTACGCCGTGTGGTGACGGCAGAGTAGAATACATTTGTCACCAACCCCTACTCTTCCCGTGGGTGTCGTAAGAGGCGACTTAGGGACTACACATTGAACAGGGAACGGGCAGCAGCGCTCTCTGATACAGTAACCTTTTAATCTGCTATCTCCAACCCGCCTGCCAAGCGTGGAGATTATGGCAAAACCAAACACTTAAGGGGAGGAGGCTATGGTCCAGCACTGGACTGTAACGGGCCGTTGATGACGTCATTAAAATAGAAAACCCATTTTGATTAGATTTAATATAATAAAATACGACAGTCGCGGAACTAGGAAGTAATTACTACAGTACAGTACCTCTCTCCAGCTTGTTGGCCGCGAACACCCTGATGGCCTGCACGTGAGCTGGTCTTCCACTGCAGTGTCTCCCGGCCGCCGTGATCTCCAGCAGAGAGGCTGCGTACTCCACACGGAACACCACGCGGCAGGCACGCATCGATACTGAGATCGATCGGTTCTGGAGGATATAAAATAAAATCAATTTTGTAAATTACTATATTATTATTTGCCAAAATAAGATACGAAAAAGATGCGACGCATGAGGAGTTTCTTTGATGAGTTGTTCTCCGCAGAGTCCGCACATTGTGTACAGAAAAATGTTATGACGAAATTAAGAGATTCAAAAGTTTAACTATTCATTACATTTCATTTCAAGAAAAAATAAATATAAACGGATAAACTAGTACAAGAATGAAAAAAAAAAAAAAAAAATTCAACAAAAAATATGTGGATGGATAATGGGGAATTTTCTGACAGCCAATTAAAAAAAAATAGTTCATAAAACTTCGGTAGATGGCGTTGACGATTCGAGGATCCGAAGAAATCCGGCGAGTCACCCAGGGCCATAAAAGGATTTAAAAAAAGCATCCACGAAGTACACCTGGCGCCATCTATCGTCTTAATTAGAACTATTATTTTTATTTTTTAAAGAACTGTCAGAAAATCCTTCATTGCCACAAAAAAAAAAAATTTGCATTCTAAAAGATTCTAATCGGATCTGTCGACAGGCTTCTGAAAGTGAAGGCACATTTTAAATTAGACTGCACTTTGTCAGACATAAACATATCCTCTTCTAACTTGTCTGTCAAGTTATTATCGCGTCAAATTTAGGTGATGCGTTCCCAGGTTAATGATTGGTTAACAGCAACGTAAAGGATTTGAGATTTAATCAAATTTTGAACTCACATTAGCAGCATCAACCGCCATGAACAGTAGGGCATCTTCATCCCTCGTCCTGAAGGTGAAGGCGAGGCTGAACTGTCTCCTGTCCGAGGGTCTGACTCCGGACCTCCTCAGCTCGGCGTAACCAGCGCCGTTGAACCACACCATGCTTTCGCCGCCACGGGCACTGTTGTACCATCTGGAAACAGGAGATCATGGTACATACATACATACATACATATCATCACGTTCGTAGGCCCTACCCTAGCCACATCGTACAAAAAGCCAGGCACACAGAGCTAGTAAATCAGTCACAAGTCTTACCTCTGCGTGCATCCAGTGCACTTAGCCCCCTCAGTCTGCGTGCGAAAGTTCCACAGCCCCACAGTGCTATCGTCGCTGTACAATGCGTGTACGCAGCCAGGCAGACCAACCCCCCCTCCCCCCATGCCCAGCCATAAGAGGGGAGGCAGGAAGGTTGTGTGTGAAGGGGAAGAACTGTTGGTAGCGGTTAAAGGGGTTCCACCCGCGCGCTCGACTGTTAAGTGGACTGTATTCCATATTCTGGGGAGAGAAAGGGAGTGAAAAATTGGTGAACTAAATGAAAGAAATTAAATGATGGCGAAGCTAAATTAATAATAATAAATATGATTTATTTCACTCCCACAAAAGTAACTACAACTAATACAGTTAATCATCTCATCGTTTAATACAATATAATTTGTGGGAGTCAGGAGCCCAAACTAGGATACCCTGTGCTATGAACTCCTGGCTCCCCCTCTCGGAAAAATAAGTACATTGGCCTCAATTCGGGATGTTATGCTCTAGTTCTAATTCTAAAGTCCAGCTATCCTTTTCGTTCTTAGACCAATGATGAATGAATGATATTAATTTGAACGAATGATAACCTAAAATAAAAATGTAGGTAGTCAAAGCTAATTTAAAATAGTAAGTAAATTTGAGTAAAAGGTGAGTAGATGCGGCTAAACCCTTCTGGTTATGGGTTTTAAATTAGTTTTTCACGTCAATAAATAAACAGATAGTACACCTAATACACTTAATAAAGTTGATAAATCACAAGAACCGGAAGGTGCAATGAGTAATGTTTTTGTTAACTAGTCTGAGCATGAGCTTGATGATAATAATAGACAAAGCGGAAGTTTTAAACAAAATTAATCTAAATGATCAATCAAATTATGCTCATAAATAAATAAATAAACATTTTGAATTTTGGGCATCTTCTGTTTATGTCCTCTGTTTTCTGTATCTATTACTAGTTATTTTTTTCAAGGATTTTCGTACGTCAAGTGTATATATACCTCTCGACTTCCAGTCTATAGGAGGTGTGGTCTCCGTCGTCGTGTGTGGGCAGCAGGTCTTCGGGATGCAGGATGATCCCCTCCCCGCCACCCAAGTCCCAAGATAACCTCAGCTTCTTGTTTTCCACTTCCAATTTCATGTATTTCTCTGTCTCCTGGAGAAAATAAACGATTCTACTTCTTATCGTGTGGGTTGTAATCCGGCCACTAACTAAGCCCGGAATGATGCCCGCCGGAGCCCTCTGGCATGGCTGATGGTAAAGTAATTTGATACGACCAAACAAACTTTTGGAAGCAAGCTTTGTTAAAGGTAATTTAACGACACAAGCACAACAATTCACTTAAATTCGTGAAGAATTTTGACGCGGAGTGACGGTGAGACTAAATGACGAGAATCGTTGAATCGTTGACGAAATTCAGTCCCTCTTTACTTTCTCGTTCTCGGCTATGCCTCGGTCATCTCATGCAGCTTCTCTACAGAAGAACTCACATTTTGCTGAAATTTTTAACCTTACAAAGTGGTGTTTTTGACACATTATACCTGAGTGTTGTCAGTCAGATGCAGCAATGGTCCGTCTCTGACTGCGTTGTCGAAGGACACGGCTAAAGCGACGTTAGTGATGGCGGCCGACCGCGAGTTGAACGGGTAGGAACGAGCGCAACCCACCGCCGCGCCCGGTACTGAAGTTAGTGAGACGGATATCTGGAAGAAAACATGGTTCATCAAGTAAGCATTTAGAAATATATATATTTTAACTAATTTAAACATTCACACTTTTTTTGTGATATGGTTTGTTCCCACCTGGTCGACCCTGTATTATACACATCATGTCAGTCTGCAAACGTCTACTGCTGGACGGTGGCCGTCCCCAAAGATGACCATGCACAATATACCGGTCCTACTTTGCCCGCATACAGCGGTAAATCGCAACCTTTACTGGATCTTTGGTCCACCTTGAGACGTCAACTGCCTACACTGCGTCTTCCGGTGCGTGGTCACCACGAACATTTTTGCCAAAGCGACAACCCCGCCCACTGCAGTTTTGCTATTATTCGCGCGATGCTGGCAATGGTGTCGAATTTGTGCACAACAATTTGATGCAAGTAATCTGTCATAGTATGGCACAGAGACGTGGTCGCTATATTGGTCTCATGAACAAGCTCAGGGTCGCGTGCGACGGAGAGAGCTATGCTCGGAGTCTCACTACGTGATTGGATCAGAAATGAGGAGATACTAAAGACCAATGCCATCACTATAGCTCTCAGGATAAGCAAGTTGAAGTGGCAATGGGCAGGCCATATAGCTCAACGAACCGATAACTGATGGGGAAGAAAGGTTCTCAAATAGCGACAACGGAACAAGGCGTAGTGTTGGATGGCCTCCCACGAGGTGGATAGATGATTTGGTGAAGGTTGCTGGGCGCCGATGGATGCAAGTAGCGCAGGACTGCTCACGGTGGAAACCTATGTTTAGTAGCGGACATCTTCCGGCTGAGATGATGATGAGTATGAATCTATCATCACGCGATGTGGCTCGGATTGTGTTCTTAAACTCACCGAGTCGGCCGCGTGTCTCGCTCGGGCTATCTTGTCCCTAAGGCTGGTGGTAGCTGGGCTGAGTGTGGTCGAAGCCTGGTCGTGTTCCCGCGCTCGGGCGGCGGCAGCTGCGGCTAGGGCTTCCGCCACTTCCGATCCGCGGACTGTGTTGCCGCGGATCTGGGATACTGGGATAGAAGGTTCTCGTCAATTTCGTATTTATTAAATAAGAGGCGATTATCCAAAGATAAATATCAACCCAAATACTCAGGGCTCTGTCGCGCTTTGTGCTAAAATTAATAGATAGTTTTGACACAAAGTACGTAAAGCAACGGCGCGGTGTTTTGATAAAACCAAAGACAATTTAATTTTGGAGTAATTGTGGTGTAATTTCGTTTTGTGTAAACAATTTTCAAAGGTTCACTAACAAGTGCGTTACGTATATACCTGCCCAATGAAACTCCACAGAGATCGCATCATTGGCTTCTTCCTTTTAAATACTCAATCATCTATTTACATAGTATCATTTAGATAATTTAAGTGGCTTTGTGTGAATCTACTTTTATATCCTCTGTTTGTATTATTTAGCTGTAAGTTTTCCAAATAAAGTAAAATAAAATAAAATAAAATTAAGTTGAAACAGATTGATAATTTAGCAATAATCAATAATAAAATGTTATTTCCTGGAAATTATCCTTCCAAATAGCCGATAACATTATAACTCACCATGTTCCTGCGCGGCCCCCAACGCCGTATCCCCATGCCGCTGCAGCTCCTGCAGCTGCCTCCTCAGGTTGTAGCGCGCCCTCCTCCGGAACTCGCTGGCTTCGTCGTACAACGCGCGCGTGGTAGCGAACACGCGGTCGGCCTGTTCGTTTGCGGCCGTCAATGTAGCGGCGACGTCGGCGGTCGGTCGCAGGCCGAGGTCGCGCTCCTGCCAGCCCAGGCCGCGGAGCATTACGCTCACTAGGTCCGCGCCGCGGTGCAGGTGGTCGAGTTGGCTGCGGAGTTCTGGAGGAGAATATAGGACAAAACTTATAATAGAACTTTGGTGTATTTTTTGTGTTTTACATCACTACACTATCTGGAGAGACGAAAGTCAATCTCCCAAATGTGAAAGGATTACCATAGATGTCGCTCAGCACGCGCTGTAACGTCCAAGTGGTTGCCTGTTATGGTGACGTCATAATTTCATAGAAAACCAGCAAGAATCAATTTCGGCGCTACTACTATGCCCCCCGTGGTGTAGTTGGTAAGCACGTTAGCTGCGTATAGGCCGAAGGTCGTGGGTTCAAGTCCCGCCGGAAGGTTTACGTTTTTGGTTGTTTTCTATGAATCTAAAATATTCTCCCAAATGTGATTATGGCAAGATTAAGGTTTTTCTATCTATAATGTATTTACTGATTTAATTAATCAATCAAGTATTTTTCGAAATATTGTTGAGGATAAGATGAAAGGAAGACGACTTTTAGTTCAACATATTTAAATAAAAATAATGATCATCATCATCATCGTGTGTGTTGTAAGGTTGACAACCGACCTCACAAACCCTAGATTAAAATGATGATGAATTAGAAGCGATGTGCTTTACTGTCGACAACATAAACCAATATTAAGAGCCCTACCTTCAGCCTTAGTCAACACAGCAGCTCCTCTCCTCTTCAGATCTTCCGAAGCTATCTTGGTAACCTCAGCAGTATTCGTCATGGGTACAGGTCCTCTAGCCATCTTCACAGCTACATTAGCGCTGGAAGCAGCTGCATTTGCTATGTCAGAAGCGTTCCTAACAGTTTCCGCGACTTCCGACCAGGCGTGTGCTGCTGTTACGCCTTTTGATGCTGCTGACCTGGCTCCAGCGAACAGGCTGTGGAATTAAGGATAAGGTGATGATAGAGTCTTGTTTGAGGGTAAAGGGGAGAATAAGGAGCATCGAAATCTGTAAACCGGTAATTAGAGTAAAAAAAATTGGAAGCAAGGCAGTGCCTAAATACTTTTTGTATGATATCTTTAATCTTCCCTCTCTACAAGACCAAAGAGCACGAGGTAAGATTTAACAAAATCATTTTTCGTCGTCTAAGCTAGTAAAAGGGCAAAAGAAGTTTGTCCCTGGTTGGCACGGTCACTACAAGTGGAGAAGAATGGCCAGAAGAAACTCCACAGGACTCGTACCTATTGTACTTTTTTTTTAAATAAAATATTGTTCAAGGTAGTCTCGCTTTACTTAGCAAAGAAAAAGCAATGCCACTATTTTTTTAAAGATAGAACCAAATTTTAACAAAGCGTTCAAATATATTTAAAAAAACATGCATACAATCATACACTCGAAAAACATAACCCTCCTTCTGGAGCAGTCGGGTAATAATCAACAACCCAGCCATAGAAACAATTCTTATGACTTATACAACGAACTACAATAGTCTTGAAGAGTAACCGCCTAGCAAAGCCCGCTAAAACATAGCACCTAACTCGCACAATCAATGTTGACAGACGACGACGACAGACAGGCAGATGATGTCGCTGCTTCCATTGAAGCTTACTTTCGACGTTCTTACAAACCGAGTCATATAAAACATCATTGTACCGCGTATTCGAATGTCGTATAGTATAGTTTTGCTTCTTTGGTATTCGTTTGGTGGAGTCAAGTTTGAAGCGTAGTTACGTTTCTTGAATATAGATAATTCGTTGGACTTATGCAACCAATTAACATTGGCACCCGGACAAAAATATAAATCCGCAACTAAATTATCTAGAGACCATGTAATGTCTCTGTTAATAAGCAGACTGACCTTCTATACTCCTTAGCCCTCCTCCCCAGCATAGCGACATGGCTCTCCACGGCCGTCAGGTACTTCTGGCGGTACACCGGCGTGAGGCTGTACAGGATCCCCTCCTTCTCCTCGGCAGCCATGGCGAGGACTTGCAGCTCGGCGATGAGCGCCGGCATGCGCGGGGCGAGGCTCGCGGCGCGCAGGATCGAGGAGCTGATCTCCTCGGTCAGGTTTTCAGGGGACAGGCTTATGATGTCCTGGTAAAACGTTATTAATAGGAAAACTTCTTAATTCGAGATAAATTCGTTCATAAAATGTGATTTGTGGGTAGTTTATTTAATTTCGTAAAGTTTTTATTTTATTAAAACCACGTTGTAAATGAAATCCGAATGCTTCTTTCTTTTTAATCGTAACAAACAAAGTATAGTATTGAAACATTTGGTGAATGCGGTTTCTCGTCACGTCAAAGTCTATATCCTCTAACTCTTGTGTATTAGACGTAACAAGCTCCTATATTAGACTTACTTCCAGCACCAGCCGGCTCCTCAACCCAGCATCTCTGATAGCAGAAAGCCGTGGTCTGATGCCCCCAGCCGTGGCAGCGACTGCATCCCCCGCTGCCCACACCTTGTCCCCCAGTCTCATCAGCTCGTCCACTCGGTCCACCCAGGCGTCCAAGTCGTGACGCAACTTGGTGACGCGCCTGTATAAGTCTTCGAGACGGTAGTTGTATTCTTGGATGGAAGTTGATTGGAGGTTCGCCTGTGGAAATTTTGTATTATGTTATTTATTATCTAGAAATAAATTGGAGAAATTGGAAGAAAGTATGCAATGGACATTATTGGACATTACTCTAAGAGATTCAGCCTAGAATTAAGTTTATCTATACCTCGCCATTTTGTTATTTAATTAACGAGTGATTAGGAAATATGCATAAAAAATATTAGTTTTTTTCATAGTTCATCTGAAAGTATACAAAAATAGAATACTGACAGTCAAAACAGAATCGAAAAACAAACTAGATACAACATTATTAAACAAATATATCTGTCCCTCTTTTCATCATCAACGAAAACAAAATTTTCTATGGCGGATGTATGGCCCGCGTGACCAATGACGTCAATGGTCATGTCGGACCTCTCTGTCTAACCATCAACTTTGAAGCCTTATAGCATTGTTTCTGAGCAAGATATTTGAAAAAATATTTTTTATGTGTTTATCTGGAACTTGATATATTTCGATTAAAGAATTAAAAAAAAATGTGCATATTCCCTAATGTTTTTAAGTTCTACTATATTCTACTAGATGGCGATAGTGTTTTTCTTTGCAATTTAAACTATGGAAATTTCGCACGTCTCACATCTCATTCACAGATTTAAATAAATCGACGGCAGTTATAGTAAGAAGTTGAGCGGACTATTTTAAAATAAGAATGAATGAAAACAGCCAATAGAAGTACGTATATGTGGCTGTACGTTACATTCATTAAATTACTTAAATTAATTATATTAGATGTGAGAGCGTTGGTGGTCTAGTAGGGCTGCTGCCTCGGGAAGACGCGGGTTCGATCCCCACCACGTACTAATGTGTTTTCGAATTTCGAATCCATAATGTACGTTTATTCGACGCTCTTAGAGTAAAGGAACACATCGTGATGAAACCTGCACACTCCTGCAAAGGTTGTGTGTGAAGTCGATCAACCTGCACTAGGCCAACGTGGTCGACTAAGGCCTAATCGCCCTAATCCAGGGTAGGCTCGAGCCCCTCGGTGGGGACGTATATGAGCTGTTGATGATGATGATGATAGCTTTGAAGATTTATTAATAATTATATAGATGTAAATCACTCACCGAATCAAAGACATCATTAGCACCAGCAATATAATCAATTAGCTTGATTTCCTTGATTTGCCTCAGAAGTCGTTTCGCCTCTTTCAACGCCCTATGCGCACTGAGATGTCTTTCACCTCTCGCGAACTCATCTAACACCCCAACTTGCTCCCCCATCATCCTTTTCTGCTTCAATATTTCTTCCAACGCACTCATGCTTTCCAAACTCAAAGAATTAGCTTCTTTCTCTCTTCTACTAGCTTCTTCTTTTAATCTATTTACTTCTGTGAATATCCTATGCTCTCTATCTTCTAGTTCGTCGATGTAAGGGCCTGCGTTGGTCGAGTGCTCCATTTGGTTGGAGAGGTGGTGTAGTTGGTTTCGAAGGGTGGTGGTGTTGTGTTCGAATTCTCTTAATGCTGGGTAGGGTTGGGGTATTCGGCTCAGTTCCGTCAGGTCGGTATGGCGTTGTAGTTCCGAAGTTAGGCCTTCGATCGAGTCTAGAAGGGTTAAGGTGCAGTTGTCGCATTCTGGAATGAAGATCAAGGTATTTATTGGATTCTGACGTAAAAATAAGTTTTGAAGGATAATTGCTAAAACAATACTATCATTTTTGTCTTGTACAACAACAGCGCCTTCCTGCGTCGTAGTGCGGTACTAACGAGCTAGATTTTTACGAATTCATATTTTATTTGCAATGAATAGTTAATTTTCCTACCTTGACACCCTTCTTCGTCCAAGTAAGTCCTCCTCGCTACACACTGGTCACACTTGATCCCAGTGGCGAATGTTCTACACTGACAGCGCCCTCTCGCGTCGCAATACGGTACTAGCGAGCCGACCGGGTCGCAGGCGCACGGCTCACAGCTTCCGTCGACCGCGCGCACGAAGCCCAATGCGCATGACTCGCATTCGCGCCCACTGTAACCTAGGAGGTAATAATTGGGTTAGTATAAAACAGTTGGAATAGTTTTGCGATCCTCTTGCAATATTAACTGACAGTTATTAATGATCTTTATATATTAAGACACCTTGATTCATTATCTATGATCTCTATGAGACAATGTATGACCATAACCTAGTCAGATCAAAGTTGTATGATCAATTTATTTACCCAGATCTTACCAGGTTTACATAAACATTGAAGTCTGTTCCCATTAAAGACGCAGGATGAAGCGAAGTTCCTCGCTCTGGAGGGGCAGGGGCAAGCTTGGCATCCCCCGGGAGTATCTGGCGACCCGTGGTAGCCCTCAGCACAGACTGCGCATCGGGGGCCTCCCGTGCCACCCGTACAGTTCTGTGGACATAGTTAACATTTTACGGAGACTGTACAAATCATTTCAAGACATCAAAATTGGCACGATGTGATTTCTTCTGCAGAAAAGTGGCCAACCGTGGTACCGCATCTTATTACTTGAGCGTTGGTCGCCCTTCTATTTGAATTTTATATAAAAATTAGAAATGAAGGTAAAGATGAAAATCTTAATTCATAGAAAAATAATTCTACAGAATAGGGGATCGGACTGTTCCTAAATTTACCATATTTTATGAATTCTTTTTAAAATATAGATTAGTAGCAGACGATTCGCCAAGAAAAAAACAGGATCTGTTGAAAAACGAATTTACAGTGATTTTTAAAAGTTTCAATACGTCTGTCTCTTTCAAAAACGATTTTTTGTATGGAGATTATATGGCGTTACTAACAAATGACGTCACAAGTGGGTAAGTGCCTCTCTGTTTCAAACCTTTATAACTCGGTCAATTTTAAAGATAGAGCAAAAATTCTTTTAGTGTTCGATAGTAGAAACTAAGAAGTTTGGATTTATAAAGTAAAAAAAAGTAGTCCGACCCCTATTATATTTTTGAAGTCAAAGCTGGCTAATAATACCAAGGGCAAAAGAAGTTTAGCACGTTCACTACAAGTGTGCGCTCACTGTGGAGGTCAGATGAATTAAATGGTAATGGAATCGAACACTAGAGGAGTGTCAGGATCACGTCAGGATGCGTCTCCTTCCCAGTTTCAGCCACGCTGGATAAGAAGATAAGATAGTGCTCTTACCAAACAGTCTCCAGTATCAGGGTCGCAAGCAGCCGCTCTTCCGTTACAGTGACACGGTTGAACGTCTCCCTCCATGTTGATTACAATGGTCCCAGCTACGTTGTTCAGATGGACCTAAAATTAGACACAGATGGTTCAGTTTCACTGCTAACTAGGCAAATTGATGTTGGTCACGGGCATATAAAGAACTCTCAAATGTTGACAATTTACAAAGTTCTTGAAAAATCTCGAATGATCTTTATAGCCCTTTGTTAGGATTTCATTAAATACTTGGAAGAATTGACATTCCCAGTAAATACGTTAGTATCCGTTAGAGTCCTGTGAATGTCATGTCAAGGAACTGCAACAGGTTATCACCATGTTTAGGAGGCTACGATAGGCGAGTTCATATGAGAAACTGGTCTTTTTGACGGGATTTAGTAACTTTGGGTATGTCAAGACTGAAAAGATATGGTCTGAGATTGACAAGTAGTTGAAAATATTAAAAGATAAAAAGCTAGATTTAGGATTGGACAGGTGTTGTCATATAAAACACTGGATGTCCAAGGTTCAATACCTTCTGCGGCGGCATCCAGAAGCCGAGCGCGGGTTGGAGGCAGGACTCCGCGGAGTACCTTTGGGGACTCAAGCTGGGCATTTTCGAACCCAGGTAATTAGGTCTTGGAATTATCTAAGAATGGTGGGTGGGTGTTAAGATCTCAAATATGAAAACTGGGACTTTTGGCTGCAAATACGAAGGCTGTCAGTGTTAGGCGTGGACACGTGATGAGTCGACTCAATTTTTGCTGGATTGTGCATTCACCAGCGTTAGGTGGTTACCCATAGCGGTTTTGAAGGTAAAGACAATCGTCGTATAAGATGCCTAAGGCTAGGGTGCAGTGTAACGAGGCATTCGTCCTCTTTCCTGTTTTATGACTGGCAACCTTTCTTGCTGGCAGTTTTATCTTTCATTTTAAATTAATTTTCAAATTTAGATTTCTTACATTTCGATTTTGTCTTTTTTTCTGCCAAATTCTTCACTTCATGTCCTGATCTCCAACAGTAAACTTACCCATGTTACTATTTTCTACGTTAGTTATATAATAAATAATATATAAATACATACCTTCGGACTGTGCCCTGGTTATTTGCCACACTTTATTTTGTTATCCTCTACAACATTCTTCGTGTGGTGCACAGCAGCTTCGTGGCGGCTGCTGGCCCACAGCAGTAAAGTTACCTTCTGCGGCGGCATCCAGAAGCCGAGCGCGGGTTGCTGGCAGGACTCCGCGGAGTACCCTCGGGGACAGTCGCACATCTCCACTCCCAGCGCCGGCTCAGACCGACTCAGCCCGGGGATTGCCGTGTCTAGTGATACGTTCAGTAGTCTGAGGGAGTTTAAAATTGACGTCATTCACTGCTGCTACATCTGTATTTATAAAAGGAGAAACTGAGGCCTAATGAAAGATCTGCCCAAATTATTTGGTCTAACAGCCTCCGTGGCCCCGTGGCCGAGTGGTCGACGCCCGTTACGGAGGTTCCGGGTTCGATTCCCGGTGGAGACACTGTCAAGCAAAAATATCTTTGTGAAACTTGCCCCAGTTTGATTAGGACATTGCAGGCTGAATCACCTGATTGTCCGAAAAGAAAGATGATTCCGTGCTTCGGAAGGCACGTTAAGCCGTTGGTCCCGGCTACTATCTAGTCGTTACACGAGCCAAGTGGCCTTTGGCGTCTCTATAACACTGACATCAGGGTTTTTGAGATCGTTTGTCGAACTTACAACCCACACGATGATTATGATGAGTCGCTTCCTCGCATGAAAGAGTCGGATGGAATATTCAGAGCGTCACTCACGCAAGCGGATCCAACTAATTTGCCGAATTTTGTCACAGCAAAAGTAAGAGGCGGTGGTCTAGAGGAAATTTATCAGTAGTGCTGGGTATAATTATTTAAGTTAGACGAGAAGTCCGCCCACGGCTACGCTCGCATTATGTAAGATTTTCCCGTGGGAATAATGCTTTTTCCCGTAAAAATTATTCTATGTGTTAAGCCAGGTTATAAACTATGTCCAATCCAAATTTTAACCAAATCCGTTCAGTAGTTTAGGCGTGAAAGCGGAACAAACATCTAAATATATTTTCACATTTATAATATTAGCGTGATAAGATTCCTTACTCACAATGCATGAACGCGATCGTCATAAGTCGGTGCTCTCGTGGTAACCCTGACCATGATTCTGTCCAGCTGTTGCAGCGCCAACATGAGGGCACTTCTGGAAGCCACGGCGCCCCCAGGTCTTCGGGTGCGGACCATCCACAGGGACTCGTGGAGGCGGACCACATGCGTGCCGTTGATTGGTGGGATTCTCTGTACAGAAGGAGTGGACATAGAAATGAACTAAAGGATTGTGGATCTAATAGATTTTCTGTTGGTCTATTGTTACCGTTAAAAAAAAAAGTACGAAACTGAGTCGCGAGGGCGTCCGGAGGCTAATCATTTTGTTAGGTATGTGTGCATACCTATACGTGTTTGCCTCGTTGGCTGTTGCTGGCCGTAAAACCTTTTAGAATCTTTGGATTTATTTGAATTTGGAAGAAGAAAAATATTGCTTGGTCGACACGAGCTTATTCTTTGATGGTCTGCCCTTTTGTAAATATCTCTCTCAAAAATAAATAATATTCGTAGCATCTAAAATCACATTTAGTGTTCTGACAACGACTTCAAATAAAATAAGAGACAAATATCTTCAAGGGCTTCACACACGGCAGCTATAATGTAAGGTATATTAATGTACAATACAGCTGTCGTAATAATATGTCTGTAAAAATATACATTATAGGTGTCGTGTGTGGTCTCTTGACGATTTCTATGGAAAGATGTAATGAGATGTATCGTGCTATAAGGTACATCTTTACATTATAGCTGCCGTGTGTGAAGCCCTTCAGAGTGAAATATTTCACTAGGTGTACGAGTAGTCATTATGAAGCTACTTGTATACTTTATCATTAGTCTTCAATCTTCGACCGAGACGAAAACTATAATGTTAGCAGACAATTTAAAGATAAATAAAAATGCCTGTAAGTGGTTGAACCATCATTCGTCCATTACATACGAGTATATTGCTACCCTTTACTCCACTCACCTCATGATAGTCCAGCACAATATGCCGCCCATACAGCCTCACCAGTGGGAACCTGGCCCTGGTTTCCTTGGGCAGTTCTTGCCCCCCCTCCTCTTCCACTCTGAACTTCAACGCGCCCCCGTATGACGTCACGCGGTCCCCCAGAAACCGCTTGTCCAGCTCCATGTACACTGGCACTGGTGGCCAGGGCAGGGAGATGGTCACGTCTGGGGAGTGCGTATGGATTGATAGCAGGGATTCTTGGTCCATCTGTAAGAGGAATTGTAGTCATAGTCATCGTCATCATGCCTCCGTGGCCGAGTGGTCGAGATGTCGACTGTCCTGCTCTACTATGAGAAATTGTACCTACGAGTATATCTTTAATTCTGTCCGAAGAATACTGTTACTGTCTAGCAGTAGGAGCTAGCGCCATCTATCCACAGAGCCGGGAACTATCTAGATGACGCTCGAGAGCTGTGTACGTAATACGTCTACTCGATACTAGATGGCGACTCTATTCTAGAATATTCGTCGTAGTGTAGGACTGCGCTAGTAGTTTCTGGAAGATGCTAGACCCGATTTCGGCGCATATATAAGGCGGCCGGCTCTGCGCATGGGCAGTGAGCTATCAGAGTGAAAACTTCAAAGCGATCAAGAGCGAAGAAACCTGCGACCAAAGCGATACCTACGGACTACGAGTGACTGTGCGAATTAGAATATAGTGTGATTTGCCCTGGAACCAGTTGTTCATAGTCGAATAAACCCTTGAATTACGTCATTGGTGTTTTAATCCAAATTACGAACCCTTGTCCGTAACAATACAAAATTATGGACACCACGGTATTCGCATTCACGTAATGAGCCCAGTAATTTTAGCATTATTCCATTTAATTGGTCTTAGTTATAACACGTAGCACAGCACGTAGTCAACATCCATGCATTTTGTAACTCGTCGATTAATCTCTTGGCTGCTAACTACCTGTCATTGCTTTTGCAGTACTAATTTGCCGACACAAGTGCGACCAAAACACAGCAATGCAATGCGAATCAGGTGCTACATGCAGAGAAGCGTACCTCAAAAACCTTCTTACCTACCAATTAAGGCATTAACATTATCACAATTTGCGGGTTTGTTACCACGGTTATATATAATGTTGTTAATGTTAATGTTATGTTAATATTCAGTCTACTCGTGACCATGGAGCGTGTAACCGTTCCGAAATATCGAGGTAACAATATAAAAAGCTCTTCTCCACAGATTTCGCCATTGTGTTAGTGAACTCACCCAAAAAAATGTAATGACGGATCTAAGTGATGTAATAACATCCTATGGAAATAAATTATTTTGACTTTGACTTTGACTTTAAATATAACCGTGGTAACGAACCCGCAAATTGTGATAATGTCAGTGTAGTGAACAGCCACGAAAATCTTAAAACAATTTAGGCGTTGTTTATAGAACTAGTAGCCAGTCGTCGATAAGGACTGCTAAAGTCGCCAGTGTCGTTTACAAAATGTTTCAAAGGCGCGTTATGGTACTTTTCATACCGTTTGTCCTGGTTGTATCGTTTTGGTACGCTATAACCACTGTAATAAATATAGCGATGTTTGAAAACAGGGTCATAATAAAGCCACAAGTGAGCGTCGATACTTTAGATAACTGGATAGAAATGCAATTTTTGTAAGTGCTTACGTTTCCTTTATTTCAAAAATTAGCTTTATTTTGTGTGCGTATTTACAGGGTTTTTTTTATTTGCTTCGGCTTATCTCGAGTGAACTTCGGTTTGTTGAACTGAGCAGAAATAGATAGTAGTTTCAAAACAATTATTTTCCTTTACTCAACGCTCTAACAACAAAGAAAAAAATCAAAAGTTGTGTGAGAACTGAACAGTGTGAAGATCTTGGTCAGTTTGGGTATTTCGTTACCCTAATTTAGGGTGTGATCGAGCCTCTCGGACATTGCGAAATATTTTTCTACCATTATCTTTCTACATACAGTCAAGTTAACCGAGTGACACGCGAGGAACCCTTGGCGGCTCTATAAATCTGACATTAGTGTTCACCCACACGATAAATAGAAGAAAGTCGGTAATTTACTAAGTATCATAATCTTACAGAGATCCAAGGGACAAGAATCACGTGTTGGAAATGAGATCACAACTGGACAAAAACGGAGACAATTTCATCGACATATTCGAAGTCCAGGAGTGGATGCACGAATCGTACAACCCAACAAATTTGAGCGAATTCTTGAAACATCCGCTTCTAGTGAATTTATAACATACTGTTATTAAATAAATAAATAAATAAATAAAAAGAGCTTTATTCACCAAAATGTTATGGCACATACAAAAAAAAAAAAAAAAACAAAGTATATATAATTAGATGGACCAGGGAACATTGGTGAACAGGGAAAACCTCAGCAAAAAGCAGATTTTCAGGATCTCCCTACGTTCGCTACATTGGAAAATTCTCCAAACAGTCGCGTCGACGTGAAGGACTGACGTACTTGAATGACATTGCATTAAATATAAATTATCGGTCAGTTAACTCCTTAAAATAACCTTATTTTAAGAATAGTGTCAAATAATACTGGAGAATCAGTATGCAAAGCTGCTCTAATGACCGGAGGTGAAGTACCTACGCGGTGCAACCGGTTAGACCATCGACTAACAGATAAGTAAGTATATATTATAGGTACTTACTACTTACTGAAAAAAATGTACTGGAGAGGCAGTATGAAAGCTTATTCTAGTGACCGAAGCTTGGGTGCAGTGGGCGGTGCGACCTGGTCCGGTACAATTATGATCCAACAAGTTCCTATAATATTTTATAGGTACTTACCGAAGTAACAGTATCTCCTAACAGTAGGGTCAAATGCACCGGAGAAGCAGCGTGCAAGGCTGCTCTGGTGACCGAAGCTTGGGTGCAGTGGGCGGTGCGGCCGAAGCAGAAGCACGCGGTGCAACCGGTCGGGTTGTCGGCGGACAAACCGAATGTACCATCTAGGCAGCGGTCGCATTTGTCACCAACTACGTTTTCCTGTAGACAAATCAAACATAGTTAACAAATCCATACTAAGAATGTTATAAATTGCTTGTCTGTTTTGTTGTACGGCTATTGTACTAAACCAATTTTTGGGTTTGGTAGAAAGATAGTTAAACTAAAGATGAACACGAGTTATTTTTTACCGCGGGAAAAATCTTATTTCCACGAGGAAATCACAAAAAAACGCGTACGTAGCAGAACGTAACAGTATTAAAAATTTGTCAACTTGCTGCACACATTAACAAAAAATATAGGTAGCTGTCAAAATGGCTATGACAGCATACATTTTTAATTAATTTTTTGTTTGTTTTTATATAAAAAACTGCAAATAAATTTAATTCTCCGGTAGCGTACCTTACAAGGGCATCTTCCTAGCTGGTCGCACGCGCAAGTGCCGTTCACGCAGTCCCTGGTCCCAGAGATGGCGCAGTCGCAAGGTCTACAGCGTGGCCCGAAGTGCCCAGACGCACAGGCTTTGCAGTCCACACCGGTAAAGCCCACTCGGCATTTACACTGACCGGTTGAAGAGTCGCATGTATCTTAGAAAGGAAATTTCTTTAAAGTAGAGCTGACGTGATTGATTGATTGATTGATGATTGATCAACAATGTTTTTAAGGAGTAATCATGATTATCTTGATTGAAATACTCGTTGGGCCCATAGCTACCAATGTATCGCACTGTCATTGTTCCCCCTCTGTAGCCGAGGTGGTAGTGTATCTATCTGCCTCCGACGCACAGGGTCGCGGGTTCGAATCCCGCCCAGGGCAAACATTCGTGTGATGAGCACTTGTGTTTGCCTTGTGTCTGGTTATTGTTTATCTATATAAGTATGTATTTTATCTATTTCAGTAATGTATATCAGCTGTCTGGTACCCATAGTACAAGCTCTGCTTAGTTTGGGATCAGATGGCTATGTGTGAAGATGTCCCCACATATTTATTTATTTATTCATTTATTTATATTAACAATTTAGTAGCAAGGATCTTTGAAAACATATATGCAAATACACACTGGATGGCAATAGATTAAAGCCAGTATCCTTGTCTGTAACATGACTAAGATGCTCCTATCCGAACCTATACAAATATCCTGATAGAAATACTCACTGGACACGGCACCAGGTCCGCAGCTGCAAGGCTGGCAGCTTCCACTTCGACTCGTATACCCTGGAGCGCACTGCCGACACCCTGGGCCGTGGGACTTGGCCGGGCAGACGCAGCGACCGGTATCCACCGAACAGATCTTCCCGTCAGTGCATGCTGGACAAGCTGAGGACATAAGAAGGTATCATAGCTGATTGATCATCGAGCATGAGTCTTTGTCATTTGGGTCAGGCTGAAAACCAGTACTGGGTGGATTCAGTCATCATTCATCTGATAGTGAGTCTGATCCTTCTACCTTTCAAAGTGTCGTAATAAATAATCTAGGGAGTAATTTCAGGCGTTACAATACAAATACACCTTGTGGAAGTTAGTCGAACCAAAAAACAAAAGGATTAATATTTCTGTGCTAATAGATAAATGTTTTATGTATTTAAAAAATAATCATGCCGCATTTTGGAATAGGACTGAACTGGACTGATTTTAGATTCTTGATCGTGGAGATAGCAAGTAGATGCGGGGCTTAAGACCAGTGTTAGTGTTGCTTATCCAGCAGTAGATGATGATGATGATGATAAAGTCCTTGTCCCTCATCAGGGACATAGAGCTCGCAGACAGGATTTGATACAGTTGTATTTACTTGGATAGCTTTGTTTACAAAACCACTCACGCAAGCACCCCGCCGCACCGAACCCGTAGAACCCCGGCAGACAGACATCGCAATGCGCGCCGCCCACGCCGGATGCGCACGCACACGCGCCGCTGACGGGGTCGCACGCGGCCGCGCCGGCGCCGCACGAGCAGCGCCGGCAGCCGCCTTGTTGCAGGCCCCAGTAGCCTTCCTGAGGGACAAGAACATAGCTTTGATAAAACAAATATTGACTGAATTGTACAAATACTGACTGAATTGTATTTTTTCTGTAGAACGTGAAGATGGGAATGATGTGGTAGAACGCGATGGAGATTTTAAAAATGTTCGACAGACTACTCGGTGCACAAGTCTGCTTGTTCAATACACATACTGTATTTTAAACTTATATTAATATTTAAGCTTTGGTTTAATCTACATACAATGTCACACCTGTCTTCAGCTTACGTCTTGCTTACGTGCGTCTACGTCTTCATCTGTAAATAAAACCTGAGGACTTAAATGTAAAATTTTGCTATAACGGAGTATAACATTTATAGAAAAGAGGATGACCTATTCACTTTATGTTTATGTTACTTAACAATAATATGAAAATGGGCTTCTTGATATTTGCTAACATTCCTCAAAATGTCTCTGTAACATTTTTGGAATATGCAATAAGGCTGCTCGTAAACAGAAACCTTTCACGTTTCCTCTGGCATTTGAATTGAATCGTAAAGACAGGGAAATCACATTGTTTAGAGGCCTTGTGTTTAGAGGGCATTTGACTGACTCATTATCAAGTAATATTATTTTTACAAGCTTTTATTTAACTTGCTATGTGTGTATGTTGGGGCCGTTGGGGGCACGGAATTTTAAACCGCACTTTCTTCGTAAACACACAACTTTGAAAGTTTACGTATTTGTTCAGTTCCGATGACAATACACTAATATAATAAAAAATACCTGATGATGCACCCAGGATTGTTTCCTTATGAGGGAACTCCTCAACGGTTAGTAGCATGGATTCAAAACTTCGCATATGTACGCATTGCTGCGTTCGCGTACCATACCAACTATGCTAAAACCGGTTTATCAGACGAGCTTGTAATTCATACAACACCAAGTTCAAAGATGTTGATATCTTCCATCTTAAGTTTTCTAAATTTGTTTCCACCATCAAACAAAAATAAAATACAGATTTAAAATTATCAGGCATAAAAAATGTTTCTTCTAAATTTTATAATTTAACTTTAGTTAGACCCACCATATTGTTTGTTTACCAAATGTCATGTAACAATTTCAGTGAAAACTTAATTGGCTAATGTAACGTTTCAAATGTTATTGTCTAATGTGTCATAAAAGCTGTATGTTTTCCATAAATAAAAAAAAAATATATAGGTACGCTTAATTTTGATAGCCAAGTCGAGCAAAAAAGCGGCACGGCCGTACCATCCTTTTCTCGAAGCAGTTCGGGCCATTTTCGACCCCCCTATAACTTCGTTGTGGATAAAACTAGAAACCTGAATTTTCAGTAATAAAACAGGCATTGTATAAACCCAGTATGTTTCAAATTTCATTTAATTTGAACCAGTAGTTTACGATTTATAACTAGTCAAAGTTTCTTAATTTTGTCACTCACTCACTCACTGACTGACCGATCATCAAAACTCTAAGGCACTTCTAGCAGACATAGAAGCTTCAAAGGACACGGTCTAATTTCCTCATCAGTAACCAGCTTACATTATGAGAGTTGTTATCGATAAAAATGTAATAAATTAAAACATGTTGACGTAATTATTTTAATTTCATAGCCCCTCAATTAATTTTAATTATTTTTTAAAATAATTATAATGACGTAACGAAACAAACATACTCTCAGCATGAAACGAACATAACAAGTAGTAGAAGTTTTTGTTGCAACCTAATAACCACAGAGAAATAAGCTGTGCTAATAACACAAAACATAAAGTTTTGACGTTTTCAACACATGCACATGTCCAATAACACTATCTCTTTCTAAGATATCATTTTTATACCAATGCCAAAAAACAACCAGACAGGACTGTCAAAATGACAGTATATCAGCCGGCGGCGGCTGCGCATATTTCGTTTGTGTAGGTTTAGGAAAGATAATCTGGAGTGAAAGAGACAGCAATATCGCTTCAACTTAAGCGCTATCTCTTTTTTACATGTCCATTATTGCCTGTTTGCTGCATAATGAAGTGCCAGTGTTGCCATAAATGACATTAGGCCATTTTAAACACGTCAGTTTAAAAAAATATATTTTTCAAAAAAATATAGCAAAATATTGGGGGGGGATTAAGATTTTTTCTTTTAATTAATAAGTGTCCTAAATATTTTACTCTTTCAATAACCATTCGATTTAGAGCAGCTGGATTTTGATGTAGACTCTCAAACAAAACTAGACCGTCTCTTTTAGAACAGAATTAGTGTTTAGTGTATAAACCAAGGAAAAACTTAAATATTTTGCAATTTCGACCCAGTTTAGATACATCATCTGCTAGATAACTTTGTAACCCCATATAAATCTTGGGGCATTATATACGATTACAAAGTTACATTTGCAGTAAATGAATCAGTGTACCTGTATAATGGAATATAATTGAATAAGAGGTGTAGGGTAGGGTAGGGTAGGTGTAGGGTAGGTGTAGGGTAGGTGTAGGGTAGGTGTAGGGTAGGTGTAGGGTAGGTGTTGGATAGGTGTTGGATAGGTGTTGGATAGGTGTAGGGCAGGTGTAGGGTAGGTGTAGGTAGGTGTAGGTAGGTGTAGGGTAGGTTAGGTTAGGTGTAGGGTAGGTGTTGGATAGGTGTAGGTAGGTGTAGGGTAGGTTAGGTTAGGTGTAGGGTAGGTGTTGGATAGGTGTTGGATAGGTGTAGGGCAGGTGTAGGGTAGGTGTAGGGTAGGTGTAGGGTAGGTGTAGGGTAGGTGTAGGTAGGTGTAGAGTAGGTGTAGGGTAGGTGTAGGGTAGGTGTAGGGTAGGTGTAGGGTAGGTGTAGGGTAGGTGAAGGGTAGGTGTAGGGTAGGTGTAAGGTAGGTGTAGGGTAGGTAGAGCGTAGGTGTGCATTTTTAGATTGTGTTTTCATGCGATCTACAAAAAGAAATGAGATGCCATCAAAAACATAACTTGTAAAAAAACCAAGTCTCGTATGCAACTTAGTCTACCGTAAAAAGTTATGAGATCCATGTAATACCACGTCGGTTAATTTATTCAGTCCCTACTTAAGAGTCCTTCTGTCTTAAGTTATTACGTAATTAGCTCACCTAACAACATCTTATAGTGACCAGATCAATATTAAAAATCTGTTATGTTTTAAATAAATACATAGATTGACTTGGCAAAGTCAAAATCAAAGTCAAAATAATTTATTTCCATAGGATGTTATTACATCACTTAGATCCGTCATTACATTTTTTTTGGGTGAGTTCACTAACACAATGGCGGAATCTGTGGAGAAGAGCTCACCGAAGAAACTCCACAGTCGTCGCATCTTTTGCGTTTCCTTTTTTAAATAAAATATTGTCAATTACAAAATTAATGCTTATTACATATCGAAAAAGCCTGCTACTCAAACAATCTATTCCCATGGACACCTATCTTCTAAGTAATCAGATATCCTATAGTAACCTTTTTTATACAATTTCTGTTTTATAATTATTTTAAACTTGTCTAAAGGCAAGTTTTTAATATCAGTAGGGACCTTATTGTAATAGCGTATACAATTGCCTTTAAAAGAATTACTAATTTTATGTAGTCGGCTGACATAAGCAACCAACTTGTCTTTATTTCTAGTATTAAAATTGTGTATATCACTGTGCTTCTGAAAATTACTTATATTTCGTTTTATATACACAAGATTGTCATAGATATATTGAGACACAAATGTCAGAATATTGATTTCTTTAAATTTTTCCCTCAGTGACACTCTAGGCCCTAATCTATAAATTGCACGAACAGCCCGTTTCTGCAAAATAAATATACTATTAGCATTCGCAGCGTGACCCCACAATAAAATACCATAGGTCATTAGACTATGAAAGTAACTGAAGTAGACTAGTCTAGCGGTGTCTACGTCGGTAAGGGCTCTAATTTTTTTAACTGCGAACGCTGCTGAACTCAGTCGGTTCGACAATTTATTTATATGAGAATCCCATTGTAGTTTGGCATCTAAAGTAATGCCCAAAAAGACAGTCGAATCTACAAGGTCCAATTTCTGTCCTTTTATAAATATATCTGTAGTTACCGGTTTCACATTGGGTAATACGAATTTAATACATTTAGTTTTCTTTTCATTAAGTAATAGATTATTAACAGTAAACCAATTCACTATACTAGAGATAGCATTGTTTACGTCGTCATAGTTTGATTGTTGTCTTTTAACTTTAAATATCAAAGAAGTATCATCGGCAAACAATACTAACCCATGTTTTGCTTTAACAAGATAAGGTAAATCATTAATATATACTAAAAACAAGAAAGGTCCAAGAATTGAACCCTGCGGGACGCCCATACTTATTGAAGATCCGGGTGATCTTTTCCCATTAACATCGACCATCTGAACCCTATCTGTTAGATATGACTCCAGAAGGCCAAGAGCCTGATCTTTTACACCAATCGCAATCGCACTAAACAATCAAATTTAATATAATAATGTATTACTTGTGAGATACTGTGTTTTCATGCGATAAATACATAGATTGACTTGGCAATCGCACTAAACAATCAAATTTAATATAATAATGTATTACTTGTGAGATACATTGTGTTTTCATGCGATTGCCAGGTCAATCTATGTATTTATTTAAAACATAAGAGATTTTTAATATTGATCTGGTCACTATAAGATGTTGTTAGGTGAGCTAATTACGTAATAATTTAAGACAGAAGGACTCTTAAGTAGGGACTGAATAAATTAACCGACTTGGTATTACATGGATCTCACAACTTTTTACGGTAGACTAAGTAGCGTGCGAGACTTGGTTTTTTTACAAGTTATGTTTTTGATGGCATTACCCTTTTCTTTAAACGCTTGTGTTTAAAGAAAAAAAATAGTATTAAAATATCAAAGCAGTAAATACTACAAAAAAATAAATAATACAAATATACTAACAAATTTAAAACGTCATGCAATCTGAACTGTGTAAGATTAGTAGTATTATCAGCCTGAATATCTTTTCTCTTATAAAAAACAAATCAAATAAGTAAAAAAAAAGTAAGTGTAAGTTTTCTGTTGCAAATTAGTACAGTCAGCTGCAGAGAAATCGGAAGCCCCTGGCTAAGCGTGCATGCTAGATTTGGTTAGGTTACTATGATTTCTCTGCAGCTGACAGGATACGTAATATTACTAGCGCTTATTAACAGAATTGAAGATAGTTTGATATGCGTGTGTGAAGATGTCCCCACATATTTATTTATTATTTATTTTATCCCATTTATTTCTTCAGTGTGAAAACGAGGACTTACCGCGCAAATATCACAGGCTCTGCCGGTGACGTGGGGTCTACATCGGCACTGCCCCGTCCTGATGTCGCAGGCGTTGCTCTCCGCGCCCAGGGACGAGCAATTGCAGCCTGGAACAAGAAAAACTAACGTTATTTCTATCTACCACGCTACCACAGAACTTCTAAGGGAGGTGATTGCAATGCGACACAAAAAGCAAAATTTTCCCGAGTAAAGCCATGGACAAAAAAATAAATGACACACTGCTTATAGCCATGACATGTTTATGACCAGGAATCCGGAAACAAACTAAATAATCCAGTTCTTTTTTTTTAAATATGAACAATTGAAATCTCAGAGGAACAAAATACGATCGCTTCGCTCCCTAGGCGACGCACGTCAGAAATATTTAATTGAAATATTGTTAAAGTAAACACTGTAAAATCAAACAAGATTATATTTCCATAGATATTTTTTTATGGCTAGGAATATTTATTGAGGGCATTTCGCTGCCTCTGATTACTCCGCGTATACTTTTTAAAACATACTTAATTAGAGGTCAATCTATGTATTTATTTAAAACATAAGAGATTTTTAATATTAATTTGGTCACTATAAGATGTTGTTAGGTGTGCTAATTACGTAATAATTTAAGACAGAAGGACTCTTAAGTAGGGACTGAATAAATTAACCGACTTGGTATTACATGGATCTCACAACATTTTACGGTAGACTACGTTGCGTGCGAGACTTGGTTTTTTTACAAGTTATGTTTTTGATGGCATTACCCTTTTCTTTAAACGCTTGTGTTTAAAGAAAAAAAAGTATTAAAATATAATTAGATTTAATTATAAATTTAATTAGAGAATATTCAGACTTTTGCTGGAGAACTTAGTCCTCCTTCCGACATGTACCAGTGTCTTCATTGTAGACTTTAGCCCTCAGTCAAGAGTCAAGACATAATGAGTTGATAACAAACCAGAAAAAATAATCATACCTAAGCTAAAACCGGTTCTTCTTCGTCGGTTTTATGCAAATTATTGAAATCGATTCGATCCAGATCGACAAATCGATTCAATAATGGATCGATTTGCATGATAACGTTGCTCTTTGTAAAAGCTTGCAAATCGTTTGTTTAGCTACTATAGCGGTGGTCGCTAAAATGTTTACTAAAAGGCCGAGTTTCTTATCTCATTTTGCATTAAGATCCGCATAATGTTATCAGAAATTAAGGCTATAGTGCGGAGTAAGCGGTTTAACAAAGCCGTGATCACGGCGGCGGCGCGGGCGGTTAGGCTTTGTATAACTAACTTTTAATACAATACCTAAGTAGAAAATCTTAGAGATATTTGCTGTGTAGTTGTATAACATAGGACGTTTACTAATACTTATTTCAAATCAGTTTTCGATAGATATCATGAATTTTAAAAAATGAGCATCAAGACATACTTGAAACTTTTCTTAACTAAGTTGTTTTGTCAGCTCATACACGTCTCCACCGAGGGGCTTGGGCCTACACTCTGGGTATGTTTTGTCAGCTCATACACGTCCCCACCGAGGGGCTTGGGCCTACACTCTGAGTATTAACTACTTACAGATTATATGTACACCTTGTCAAATATAAGTACTTGTAGTATAACAGCATTTGCTTACAACGCTGAATATAAAACAATAGTTTGTTTTCGCTCCAAATTAAAACAAAGGCACACCTGCGCCACAGTACCTGCGCGTGCACACTTGCCTTGCTTTTGTTACATGGAAATCGGTTACAATTTTACAGTAGAAAGATTTAACGTTAAGGTGTTATTTAGGTAACATTAAATTACAAACACAGCACAGTCAGGGAATGAGTGGATGAGCTAACTTTACATATTTAATCATTATTTACATAAGATATTTTTAAGTAAAGAACTCATAGCCCATGCCCATTACTATGTACACAGAACAGAAAGAAACATTTACAAACACTACAAATATACCATATCTGTCTATCAATTTATGAGATATGTAGATAGATAAATATAACGTTTATTGCATACAAAAACACACACGAACATATCACAACATCAACATCAACGGCCCGTTACAGTCCACTGCTGGACTATGAGCCTCCTCCACTTAAGTGTTTTGATTTGCCATAATCTCCACGCTTGGCAGGCGGGTTGGAGATCGCAGATTAAAAGGTTACTGTATCAGAGAGCGCTGCTGCCCGTTCCCTGTTCAATGTGTAGTCCCTAAGTCGCCTCTTACGACACCCACGGGAAGAGTAGGGGTTGGTGATAAATGTATTCTACTCTGCCGTCACCACACGGCTCACGGAACATATCACAAGCTTACGTCTAAAAACACTACAAACTTATTATAGCTACAATAAGAGTAGCATGTACATGTGTATGTATGTACGTATAAGTATTTATGTCTTTTTTAATCGCTGAAGAACACGTTACTGTTTTTATTGCTGCTGCAAATGCCAGAGAATCATGCCTTGTCCATATCAGAGGCCTTCAATGGCTCCTAACTCTTTAGGGTTTATGAAGTTGGTCAATGACCTCACAACCCACACTACACCGCAAAACCTCTGGGTCGGTTATTAGTCCGTGAAACAACCATTGTTATAGGACTTTTAAAAAAAAAAATCTTTTATAACAAGTCAATCAGCTGACCGATGAAAAGAAAATGAGAAGAAAGAAGAATCCTGTCGCTGATTCATCACTTCGGATCGAACAGGGCCCCGTTTCACGAAGCAACAAGTTACAATTTGATATACATTGCGTAGCCAATTCGCTTGAACTGTAAGCCCTTATCGTTTTCTCTAATCGTCTACGCAATGTACGTCGAATTGTACTTGTAATTTGTAACTTGTAGATTCGTGAAATGGCCCCCAGCTATAGAACCAAGAGACAAGACATACATCAACATCAATAGCTCATATACGTCCCCACCGAGGGGCTCGAGCCTACCCTGAATTAGGGCGATTAGGCCTTAGTCGACCACGCTGGCTCAATGCGGGTTGGTCCACTTCACACACAACCTTTGATTTTTTTCGCAGGATTGTGCAGTTTTCATCACGATGTTTTCCTTCACCGTAAGAGCGTCGAATAAACGTACCTTACATATGAATTCGAAATTCGAAAACACATTGGTACGTGGTGGGGATCGAACCCGCGTCTCCCGGACGGGAGGCAGCGGCCCTAGCCACTAGACCACCGACGCTCTTAGAACCAAGACGGTAACAGATAAATCAATTTTACAACGTAACTTCGTCAACGTTCGAAACTTTTCAAACATAAATCAACATAATCCGTGTCATTTGCGTAAAGACGCTAAACTGATTGTGTTGCTCGTAAAATACTTATTTACATCCGCAAACTCTATTTTACTGGCGAATTTACATTTTACGACCAGTATAAAGGTGTTTAACAATCGAAATAGAACGTATTTACATAAATGTCCACGAACTAAAACTAACTATATAGAACAAGCACTTCAGTATGGCTACTATTTAAACGGTCAACATAATAATTTTAGATATTTTTACAGTAATTTTAAAATGACGGAACACAAGCTGGTACTTACACTATTTAAATGCCTAAAAAAATTACAACAAATAGTAACTGATATCATGCCTTAATTTGATAATAAACGACAATATTTTTTTAACACGCATGACTAATTAAAGTTGATTCCATGCGGAACTAACTATATCTGTCAGTTAATTTACACGGCTCTTGTTAAAAGGCATAGAGATAAACAAGAAGTAGTAAGGTATACTGCAGAATTAGTGCAGAATAATAAAATATTTCCACGGAGAACCACGCGAGCGTACAATGAAAAAGAAAAAACAAACGAAAATCGGTAAGATTGCCCATTTAATTATTTTGTTGACCGTCAGAAATAGGGGATCGGACTACTTTTATTTTATTTTATAAAACCATTGTCTTAGTTTCTGCTATCGAACACTAAAATAATTTTTGCTCTATCTTTAAAATTGACCGAGTTACAAAGGTTTGAAATTCAAGATTAGACAGAGAGGCACATTGTGACGTCATTTGTTAGTAACGCCATATAATCTCCAGTACCTGGTTGACCGAGCTTAGCTCGTTTTTTTTTTTGTAAGACACCTACGCATTTCGATAAACTCTACTTACTTCATACATTCAGAAGAAAGTACACGCGGCTAGACATAGTAGCACCACTCTTATACTTTAAACGAGCAAGATAAGAATAATAAGGATTTCGGAAACGTACGGCTGCAACGATTTCGCAATTTCACTCTGATACCACGCCTTCGGGAGTTAGGGTTAGAGGTGAACTCATCCAAGTGCGAGTTTTTCCCTTGTTGTCCGGAGATTCATACGCATTTCACCCGTTTTCGAGCTTTACTACCCGGGTTCAAGGAGCTGAACGTAAGCACTTTTTCACTGCTGGGTTCACCTATATTCCCGGAGGGAATTCCGGAGGCGTTGGAGATGAGGGAGCGGATGCTTGGCCTGGCGCAGGATCGCTTAAAACATTTATCAGCCCACGTTGCCCTGGTGCTGCTGAGGGTGTGCTTCGCCATCCCCAAGATAACTTACCTCCTACGAACAACCCCTTCATGGCTGTACCCGGCGGAGATTGCCTCATTTGATAACACCTTAAAAGAAGGCGTTGAAACCATACTAAATGTGTCCCTCAACGATAATCAGTGGTGTCAGGCAGCTTTGCCGATTAGGCATGGGGGTTTAGGAGTGCGGCGCGCCCGCGATGTCTGTTTACCGGCCTTTTTGGCATCGGCCCATGGTGTAGCGGACCTTGTCACTACTATTCTTCCTACTAATGGTGTCAAGGCGAGCATTCCATTCACAGCCGATGCCTTGGCAGTTTGGTCGACTCTTTTTCCGGACGATCCAATCCAAACCGAGGTCGCGCATGTGCAGCGTTCCTGGGACGACGTCGCATCAAAGGCTGCTTTCGGTGGACTCTTGACTGACGCTGTCGGGACGGAGCTGGCGAGGCTGCGGGCGGCGGCTTGCCCGGGGTCAGGGGCATGGCTGCACGCTTTACCGTCTCCCCACCTGGGCACTTTACTGGACAGTGACTCATTGCGTGTTGCCGTTGCCCTGCGCCTAGGTTGCAAAGTTTGCGAGCCGCACCCTTGCATTTGCGGTCAACTAGTGGAGGCAGATGGCGGTCACGCTTTAAGCTGTTGTCGCTGTTCAGGGAGGTTCCCGCGGCACCATGCTCTCAACGACTTAATACGTAGGGCTCTTGTTGCTGCAAACATCCCCTGCATGCTTGAGCCCCCCGGGCTGAGTCGTTCTGACGGCAAGAGACCTGACGGCTTGACGTTGGTTCCCTGGCAGAGGGGCAGAAGCCTGATTTGGGACGCGACTTGCGTCAACACGATTGCCGCATGTCATCTCAACCACACTTCTCGTGTGGCTGGAGCAGCGGCCGAATTAGCAGCCCAAAAAAAACATAAAAAATACAGAGAGCTCAGCTCATACATTTTTATACCGGTGGCGGTTGAGACATTGGGTCCCTGGGGCGCGGAGGCAACAAAATTCATCAGGGAGATTGGCTGCCGTCTTAGGGAAAGAGGAGGCGACCCCCGCTCCGGGTCGTTTCTGGCGCAAAGCTTGTCCCTGGCAGTCCAGCGTGGCAACGCGGCGAGCATTCTGGGAAGCTTTGCTCCGGGAACGGTTCGGAGAGGTTTGTTAGATATTTAAGGCTTGTTTTTTTTTTTTTTCTTTGTTTTCTGTTTATGTTTATGTTTGTGTTTGTATTCGTTTTCTTGTTTGTATATAATAAATTTTTTCCGTTTGTTAGCATATCCGACTAACTTGAAATTATTTAATTATATCTTATTAAGACACATTGTGTAAGTAAATAAAATACATTGTCACTCTCAAAAAAAAAAAAAAAATTTAGTTTCGGGGGCAATAAATCGATCTAGCATATAAAATAGATTTCCCCGTATTTTCAGGCTTAAAAGAATTGATACGCGATATCATTGAAATAGAAAGGTAATTTTGGCTCAGTCGGGACACCGCGAGTTTGCAGTTTGAATCTCGACAAATATATTTTTTTTATTTCTTTGTTCTTTTTTCGTTTGTTTCTTTTTTATATTTTTTTTATTCTTTCATTTAGTTATTTAATTTCTGATAAATTTTTTGGTGGTCTGAATGTTTTCCATCAGATGGCCCGAGTAAAACGAGGAAAAGAATATATTATGTATTATAAAATAATAGGATGGGACTTTTGATAGGATTCTGAAAGGATTATTATAGGAAAATAAATTATTCCCATACCAACTAACCTACCAACTTATTAGCAGTAGTTCCAATTTTGGTCACTTCACAGATACAGTGGTAAAGGCGGCGCTAGTAGTAATATAAATTTGCATTTATTGAGGTTGCGTGGATAATTTCGATGAAATTTAGCATTATATGGGGTTTCGGGAGCGATAAATCGATCTAGCTAGGTTTAATTTTTAGTAAAAATAGATTTCCCTGCATTGACAATAAATTAGGATCGGAATTTGGATAGAATTCAGAAAGGAAAATAAATTATTATTCCCATGCCTAACAGTGGTAAAGGCAGCGCTAGTAGTAATATAAAATTGAATTTGTTGAGGTTGCGTGGATTAAATGACGTCTCCTTGGATAAAATAGCATTTTCCATTTCTGTGTTACATATCTGAAAAAATAACTGAAAATACTTTTAAATGCTTTTTTAGAAGAAAATATATTTATAAAAAATATCATTGCCTCTCGGTTCCCCAACAGAGCCACCGCGTCGTTATGGATAGCGGTGAAATTAACCTTCTGTTTTAATGATATGGCGTACAAATTCTTTTAAGCCCGAAAACATGGGAAAATCCTGTTTTACCAAAAACAAAAGCTAGCTAGATCGATTTATCGCCCTCGAGACCCCCTATATACCAAATTTCATCGAAATCGTAGCAGCCGTTTCCGAGATTCTCATTATATATATATATAGGTATATACTAGAATTGCTCGTTTAAAGTATTAGATACAAAAAATCGTTTATGAAAGAGACAGACATATTGAAACTTAAAAAAATCACTGTAAATTCGTTTTTCAACCGATTCTGTTTTTTTCTTCGCGAATCGTCTGCTACTAATCTATATTTTAAAAACAATTCATAAAATATGGTAAATACATAAAATATTAAAATATGGTGATTTAATTATTTTGTTGACCGTCAGAAATTATACCAGAAACCGGAGCGGAGATAGTAGATTTTATCGAACATTTAGGTGACCGCTTAAATAGTGGCCCTTTTAGATTTGCTATGTAATGCTGTAATAAAAAGTCGGCATAAACCTGATTCACATATAAAGGAGTTGTAAAACATGAATATTTATGATTTTTATAAAGCAATTCGTAACTAATGGATTTCATACAAATTGAGCATTTTACAAGGGTATAAAAAATAGAGTTTATAGCTCGTAATTGTTGTAGCTGAATTAATTTAAACAGTAAATGAATAAAAGTATTTATTTAAAGTCTATTACCGCGATAATGGCCTCGATTTGGGATGTCACGCTCTAATCCTTAATTTAAGTTAGTCCGTCCTTTTTACCTTTTAAAGATTGAAAAGGAACAGGAGATGGCTATCCTAATATTAGAGCTGTCAAACATCAAATTAGAACCTTATGGCCGTGTAGATTGTACAATTTTAGAGAGCACTTAAAACATGCGACTTAAAAATCTCTTAAACTGACAGCTATGCCCTTATTTTAAGTTGTCATTCGTTCAAATTAATAACATTCGTTCATCACCTCTCTTTCATTGGTCATAAAAACGAAAAGGATAGCTGGATTTAAAAATTAGAATTAGAGCATGACATCCCGAATCGAGGCCAATAGCACTCAAAAGAGAAAGAGTAACGTACGGTACGAAAATAGTTCAATTATCTTTGTTTGCCATAAAAGTTTTTAGATTTGTCGCAGAGTCGCCTGGTTTTGGTAGGTAGGATCATTAGCAATTTACATAGATATCAAAGTAACACTTGAATTTACTAGCAAACAGAGTATTATTATACACATGACTAGACAGTTTGACGGGCACATGTGTATCGGGTCACATCACAGCAACTTGCGCATGCGCACACGTTGATATAGGTCGCCGGCGCATCTTGTCTCTGTCACATGCCAGTCCGTCTGTCTGGCGTACTCATAGCTCCCGGCAGAGCGTGACAGACAGACAGACTCGCAAACGATTTGTTGCGTTTATCTATGTGAAACGAAGAATTCGTGAGACATCTTGATCAAAGAATTTATTTATACCCATGGCGTATAGTAACAATTATACTGAGTTTGCTAAGGTTATCAGCTAACCACACCGCTCACGATGAAACATTACGTACTTTAGCAGTTTTACCACACTGACACAAGGGTTTGTGAGGTTAGTTGTCGACGATTAATAAGAAGAAGAAGATGGGGAATCAAACAAAGTGAGAAATGTTGCGTTAACGACTAGATAGTAGCCGGGACCAACGGCTTAACGTGCCTTCCGAAGCACGGAATCGTCTTTCTTTTCGGACAAACAGGTGACACAGCCTGCAATGTCCTAACCAACCTGGGAAATCTCACTAAGACATTTTAGCTTGACAGTGTCCCCACCGGGAATCGATCCCGGAATCTCCGTGATGGGAGCCGAAATCTCGACCACTCGGCCACGGGGGACGTAAAAGAAGTACTGACCTACTTTTATCTTAACCGCTATGCTTGCAAAACAGATAGTTATCCCTTTTGTCATTTAGCTAGAAGTACTTTTTAATAGACAGCACCCTATATCTATTTTAAAGTGTCGTAAATCACTCTTGTCCGTGTTCTAAACGTATTTGCCAATACTTAATGTGAGGTAGACAGCATGATCTATCGCGCATGCGCAGTACTACAGTGTTTGCTTTATATCTTATCGTGTTTCCAAACAGGCTTACGCTTAATTTTTAATTTCGCAATGTCCACGAATCGGGAGATGCGGGTTTGATCCTCACCACGTACCAATGTGTTTTCGATTTTCGAATTCATTTATGTACGTTTATTCGACGCTCTTACGGAGAAGGAAAACATCGTGATGAAGCCTACATACTCCTACGAAGAAATTCAAAGGTTGTGTATGAAGTCGACCAATCCGCACTGGGCCAGCGTGGTCGACTAAGGCCTAATCGCCCTAATTTAGGGTAGGCTCGAGCCCCTCGGTGGGGACGTGTATGAGCTGTTGATGAATGTCCAGGAATCACTTTTAGTGTTTTCCTTAGCTAAAATTTTCGCCACTGAAAAAGAGATGCACATTAGATTTCATCTAAATGGAAGAGTGTTATTATGGGTATAACTTGAAAATGTATACTTTAAAAGATATTAAAGAACGAGTTTTCCAATTATGTTTGAATCCGCAGACTAAGTCTTAAAATTTTCACGGAAAACGGAATGGTACGGAAGTACGGAACCCTCCCTACGTGAGTCCGATTCGCACAAGACAGGTTTTAAACGTTACATCTATTGACATAAATCTAGCGATACACCTAGATCACTATCCATTATAGTCTACTGTAACTACACTCCATTCAGTCTAGCCGAGTCCTCGAACTAGTCCAGTGACTATTTTATGTCCTAACTTAGTACTAACTCAGTGTTTATAAATTGCCTAGAGTTATACCGCTGTCTGGATTCGTTAGATTGTTATTACACCGCTACTAAATGGTTGTAGCCACTATTTCTGTTTCTGCACTGTTTGTGGTTAGTGTCAATTGGTGACAGTGTTATTTAGTCTGTGATAAAAATATTGCACTTTTGGTCACAGATTAACAGCTGTGCTGGAATGTCGCTCCAATGCTATTTCTTTTAAGATTCTTCTTTGCGTTTCGATGACAAATTAAATCACTCCGGCCCAGAACTTAGCCACTTCAACTGCATTATTTGTGGCGTCCATTAAGTCCTGCTGCGAACAGGTAACAGGGCAGGCAGGACAGGAAACTAGATAAGTCATGGACTGCACCGCTGCTCCACACACACAGTTTAAATTTGGGTTTTCCGAGAGTCCCCACCTGAACATATTCTCCTTACTCCGGCCGACCTGAGTCCGAAGTCGATTTAAAGACTTCCAGATCGGCCATGATAGACTATGTCCAGCCGGCCCTCTCAAGCGAGATGCAACGTGTGGCGTGCTCGTACACCGCTTCTTGATCCCTTTGTCCCGCTTTCTGAGAGTCTTTTAAGATGAAAACAAACAAGTTACTATTTTTTTTTTGTTAAGTTGGTACTGAACATATTATGAATTTTGATGTTTGGTAGGCACATACCTAGAGCGAAATGATATAATTTTTCTATTTCTTTGGATTGCACGATTTCATTTAAATAATAAACACTTGGAAGTTCATAAGCTTGTAAAAAATGCAAATGTTCTAACTAACTGACGATAACGGAACTCGTGGAAAAGAAAAAATGAATAACAACAACAAAAAAAAAAAACAAAACACATAACATAACAAAAAAAAAACAAACATTTCAAGTCAATAGCAAATAAATCTACATTGCTGCAGAAATATCTCATTTATTAAAAACATACGGTCTTTGCCACAGGCGGAGAGCCAGTAAAGCTGGTATGACCAAACGATACTGTGACCAAATTTGACTAACCGTACGTAACTTCTACTACTGAAGCATTTATGGAGAGCCATTCCATTCATAAGAAGTGAAATATTGACAACTAGTTAGAAGCAGACGTGTTGTCTGTGTAGATTACTCGTATTTAAATGGCTACCTTTTCATGTCCAGAATTTAGTGTAGCGACATTAAATTACTGTCATGCCGATTCATGTAGTACAATAATCTCTAAAGGTAGAATAGAATTGGAGAGTTTGAGAAAATAATGATTATATTATCCTTCATAAAGTGATTATAGGAGATATTTTGCTCCGCAGCGAGTTACCATAGGATAGAGAAAGAACAAGTCAGTTATACACCATGAAATTCAACTGGTTAATTTTCGTTAAAAGGAGTGTTCAGCCCATTAAACTGAACAACTTTCCCCAAGGAACATAGGCTGGCAAAAGAAAAAAAAATTGCTTCCCCCATACTAAATCGATCAGCTGGCCGCGCGGGTTTTTTTTTGTATGAACGGGCCAATTCTTTTTGTTGTTTTACAGCCCATGTTCCTTGGGGAAAGTTGTTCAGTTTAATGGACTGAACACTCCCTTTAACCAGTGAAATTTCACTGTGTATAAATAGAGTTTAATTTTCCGGTATTTGAACCTTTTTTTTAGTTGTGTAATTTTATGATGGGAACGTCACACACACTGCAACTGTAAAATTTATTACATTTCAATCCTTGTCATCAACATCTTTAAAAAAAAAAGTTACATGAATCTCTCATAGTAAATCGATCAGCTAATTATACACAGTAAATTAATTTGACAAACAATATAATCCATCACCATCACAGTGATTGTTATATTATAATCAGAAGCGCCCTAGTTTCAAAACTCGAGACGGCAGCTCCTATGATAACCTTCTAATTCACGATTGTGCTCGTACGCACCATCATGTTTGTATTTTCATTCACAAGTATAGTGATACGAGGTCATGTCGTAATGTTGTGATAATGTGGTACAAGTTGCCGCCAGATTCATAGATGAGATGTGTTGCCAGCCAGATACATTAAGTTCGAGTTTATAATTTTAGAATTCAATAAAATATTGGTAGCGTTCAATCAATCAATCAGCCTATTGCAGTCCACTGCTGGATGTGTGCCTCCCCTCGGGCACGCCAGAGCGCACGATCACCCGCTTTCCTCATCCAGCCACCACCAGCGACCTTCCTCAGGTCATCAGACCACCTGGCAGGGGGGCGTCCCACACCACGTTTCCCGAGACGTGGTCTCCATAGGGGATCGGACTGTTTCTAAATTTACCATATTTTATGAATTATTTTTAAAATATAGATTAGTAGCAGACGATTCGTGAAGAAAAAAACAGAATCGGTCGAAAAACGAATTAACAGTGCTTTTTAAAATTTTCAATAACGATTCTCTCTTCGATTCTTATCTTCGATTTTCTCTTTCAAAAACGATTTTTTGTATGGAGATTATATGGCGTTACTAACAAATGACGTCACAAGTGGGTATGTGCCTCTCTGTCTAATCTTGAATTTGAAACCTTTATAACTCGGTCAATTTTAAAGATAGAGCAAAAAATCTTTTAGTGTTCGATAGCAGAAACTAAGAAGTTTGGATTAATGAAATAAAAAAAGTAGTCCGATCCCCTATTGTTCATATCAACATTAACATAATGCGCGGAGCATAAGTGACTCCATGAGTTAGGTATATCGAAGTCAAGAATAAAAAATCTTGATCTAGGGCAGCAAAACCAGACATAATCTGTTAGAAAAAGGTGTTCGGGCTGGCAACACTATTACAGAGTGCTCTAATATGTGCGGTAATCATCAATCGATGTATTGCATTACTGCATGCGCGTATAATGCTTAGCTAATTTTTATGGAGGACGAAAGGTCAGTATTGGTAAAAGTAACTGTGCTGTGGTATTGTTCTACAGAAGAGGGGCAGAGATAAGTTATTAGTCTCGTTGTAAGTTGTAAAGTATACAATTCTAGCATTTTGTTAATAGTAAGATAGACGACGCTTTTGAAATCGTTATGATTGTGTGGGTTGTAAGGTCGACAACCGACTTTATAAACCCTGGTATGAGTGTTATAGAGCCGCCATAAAGTATTTAAAAGTAAAAATAATTTCTTTCTTTCATGAAGAGTGAAACAGACGACAATTTAGCTCTATATTTTATTTTTTCTTATTATCTATGTGGGTGGTACAAACAAATATTGTTTATTAACCCAATTGGCCAGTGTAACAGTCGCTCATTGATATCCATGAACTAAAATCGGCGTGTGGTGACGGCATAGTAGAATACATTTGTCACCAACCCCTTCTCTTCCCGTGGGTGTCGTAAGAGGCGACTTAGGGACTACACATTGAACAGGGAACGGGCAGCAGCGCTCTCTGATACAGTAACCTTTTAATCTGCGATCTCCAACCCGCCTGCCAAGCGTGGAGATTATGGCAAAACCCTCCACTTAAATGGAGGAGGCCCATAGTCCAGCAGTGGACTGTAACGGCCGTTGATGTTGAAAATCGCTGAGACTGTACCTACTTACTTCAAACGAAATATTAAACACCTCATAAAATTGTCGTAAAATTTTATGACAGTTACTAATACAAAACACGACCCACATGCATTAAAATCAAACGCATAATAGATATTAATGTGTTTTCGTGTCATCTCTGTGGTTAAGATGGGGTTAACACGTGGGCTAATAAATACTAGTCTATAAATAAGCTGGCAAAGTGCGAGTCGGTTTATGCGTGAAATAGGGTTCTGTAGACAATTAAACAACCGAAATTGATATTCAAATTCACAGTTTATTCACACTTCTGTCATACACTTCTGTCTGTTCTAAAAGCAGTCACAAATAGACTAAAATAAAATGATTGTATCACTTTTCGATGGATACTATATGATATGTAGAGTAAGAGCGTCGGTGGTCTAGTGGCTAGGACCGCTGCCTCCCGGAGACGCGGGTTCGATCCCCACCACGTACCATTGTGTTTTCGAATTTCGAATTCATAATTATGTACGTTTATTCGACGCTGTTGATGTACAGTCAGCTGACGAATTAGCTAACCCGCCCCCCCCCCCCCCCCGCTTGAAACAGATGAGATTTTCTCAGGTGATTATTTATATTTTTACATAACATTTTATATACTCGTACAGGTTGTTAACCTGCACAATTATACGAAATTCCATGATATAGCAAAAACAATTACCCAAGAAAACTTTATCGGTTTCGAGCGGGGGTTCAGCTAATTCGTCAGCTGACTGTGCTATATGATAATATCATATTATGAAGTATTCATATTATGAAGTATTTATTGTTCTGTGACTGCGTTTTGAAGCATGAAAGTAAATATACATATCAAAATATTAAAGATACAAGAGTTCCCACATTGTAACTGAATATTGCCATTAATCAAGAGAAGTGTGCAGTAAAATAAGCATTATAGCTTATTCATTAAATAACCCGTGTGCCTTTCACTTGTGCTGTAACTGCAATTAATTATATTGCCAGGCGAATAGATTTCCCAACTTTTGCTGTAAAATATATCAACAAACTCGAACTAAGAGGAAAGGTTACCTTGCTTGGGTAGACAACAAATAAAAGTTTTTACGAAGACAAATACTATGGAAGTTCAGTAATTTTTTGCCTATTTCCCCATTTCCTCATCTAAACCATATTTCAAGAACCTGCTGCACTTATTATATTCTAACAAGAACCTTAGACTAGTTCTTTGAAGATAGAGTTTGATAAAAGGACAGAGGGTTTTGCCATGATCTCCACGCTTGGCGGGCGGGTTGGAGATCGCAGATTAAAAGGTTACTGTATCAGAGAGCGCTGCGGCCCGTTCCCTGTTCAATGAGTAGTCCCTAAGTCGCCTCTTACGACACCCACGGGAAGAGTAGGGGTTGGTGACAAATGTATTCTACTCTGCCATCACCACACGGCAAAACCCTCCACTTAAGTGGAGGAGGCTCATACATAGTCCAGCAGTGGACTGTAACGGGCCGTAACCCGAGAGTACGGCTATGCTTCTTTTCCACAGTACTCCCCTACTTTGTATTTAAAATCCCAGTAAAACATGTCGTAACGATAAGACAGTCTGTTGTCTCGCAAACGGTGCAACACGGGCTCGATCTTGTGACCCCACGGTCCGTTGTGTTGTGCCGACCGAGCGATACAGAAAACGGGTGTGTTTGAGATACGCGGTTCAATAAACTGTAGCCATACTGGTGATACTGTTAAAGTTAGTCAATTTGGTTGCATAGTCTACAAAAGCCAATAAGTTTTATAAAAATTCCTTTTTTGAACACAAGCTTCTTCGTATCAAAATTTCGAAAATCTTGGACACAGCATCAAGTTGTTTCTATCATTAGCGGTAAGAAGAGAAAACATGAAGTA
This sequence comes from Carpatolechia fugitivella, assembly GCA_951230895.1. Lineage (NCBI taxonomy): Eukaryota > Metazoa > Arthropoda > Insecta > Lepidoptera > Gelechiidae > Carpatolechia > Carpatolechia fugitivella. The sequence continues at coordinate 18,625,638 of OX579647.1, forward strand.
AAAAGAAATGTAACAAGGAGGACCGAAATAAAAAAAGTAGACTATAAATAAATACAAATTGTACTCGAGAAGTATTGTAATTTGAGAAGAATTGTCAATATACTTTTTTTTAATTGTTAATATATAATGGTAAAAGTTTCAAATGCAAAGTAAAATCATCAAGGAAGCAATTAATGTTATGATTTTGATAGCCTAAAGGTACGAGTTTGATTTGAATTTAATTTCCAAAAGCAATTATTTTTTACGGATTCATTAAAATACTTCGTAGATCAGTATGAAAGAATAAGTATTAAGATCTTAAAATGAAGAACCGCCGAGATCAGTTCACTAACAAATCGCGCATTTATCTAAGTAAAACCATTAGCCTTCACTATTCAATCCTAGTGTTCCGCATTAGCAGTATAAATGGGCCCTTATGTGCGCCCGCGCAGCCGCGCCGTGTACAGTTCAGTAATTATCGCTGGGCCGCGGGCGGTTACCAGCCGGCCAGACACTAAATCCTAGATATAGTTAGATGTAGGTACAGAGTGCACTGGAGAGAGTTGGTGGTATGATGGCTGCGGCCACTGCCTGCTGAACTGGAGGTTGCGGTTCAAACCCCAAAAATAAATTGTGCGTAAAGACGACCAATCAGCACATTATGAACACAATCGAAGAACTCTAACCTAAGCTGGCCCTAGTGCAGATTCAATCAATCAGCCTATTGCAGTCCACTGCTGGACGTGTGCCTCCCCAAGGGCACGCCAAAGTGCACGATCACCCGCTTTCCTCATCCAGCCACCATCAGCATTCCTCAGGTCATCAGTCCCCCTGGCAGGGGGCGTCTCACACTACGTTTCCCGAGACGTGGTCTCCATTCGAGAACCAGTGCAGATTGGTCGAATTCATTCTGAACATTTGAGTACTTTGGCTTTACAATGCCTTTCACAAAAGGCACGGACTAGTGCGAGTTATAGGCAATTTGGTGGCTTGTAAACCCTGACAATAGGGCTTCTTGAATTGCCCCCTAGACTGATACGCCTACAAGATGTCCACCCATCCATCTACGAGCGCATTACATATATTTTGCTTACGAAAAATCACCCTCCTATACCAGATAGAGATAAGGTTTTGTCTTGTATTAAATACGATGGATTTGTGACTCGTATTCCACCCAGACTTTTTGCCTGACAGTCCTTACTTTACAGACCGACAGATCTTTTGTTGTAGTACATAGAACTAATACTAGTTATTACTGATGATATCTGCCGCAACTAGCCTGAAGATCGAGACCGGCCCGGGCACTTAGTTGCTATCACCTAGCGACGGCTGCCGATACTCTAACTAATCTCTCCTACGTTACACGACACGACATCGCACGACGCATGTGCATTCCTCGCATATTTGCAGTGGTACGATCCACGATCAATATATAATACAACGTGTAGGTAAAAATGTAAAAATTTTGCGATTTTGGTAAAACCCCAAAACAAAAGATGTTCACTTTCATGGGCTGAGTTACCCGAGAGGTTTTGCATTATCTAACTAACACGTTGTACTTATTGACCGAGCGAGCGAAGCGAGCGTAGCGTCTCTGTTTCAGCTTGGCTAAATTTGCTTTTGTATGTCCATCTGTTTGTTTGTTTGTTTCACACTACAGGTCGCGTTTCTCAACCGATTCTCGTGAAATTTTGTGAGCAGGTTCGATAAATTAATCGAATTTATTTGTCGAGTCAGTCTTTGGAAATTTAAAAAAGTTACGGTGTTATGGGAGTTGCCAGCTTACAAGGTCTACCGCCGAGGCTGTTTTCCTCTACAAGTCACATTTCTTAACCAATATAATAATAAAAAAAAAAAACAATAAAATAATAAAAATAAAAAAAAAAAATTTTGAAAAGATATATACAGACTCGCGAGGTCTACAGCTCACAGCCACTAGTATCTAATAGATCCTATATTATCTCTCTTTACTTCACAATCTATCATAGTCAAAGGACAAAGCCAGCATAGTGTCAGCCCCTCCCGTACGACGCACTATATTTCACAGCTGAAGCACAGAGTGCGTAAATCTCGCTCAGATTTATGCGCGCGCGCAACCGACAGTCTATTTGTTTAGCCGTTACAGTGATTTGTACAATAGGCGGCAGTAATGACGCCGCCGTTGGCTTTGAAATTGAAACCGAATCTGATGATGTGTGAAACGTAAGTCAAATCTCAACATTTCTAAATTCCATCTGATATAAAGAAGTAAACAAACAAATAAAGTCAACAAATGTTTTTTCAATCCAGAAAAAAAGCTATATCGAAGTTAAAAGCTACATCTTTAAAATTGATTTTCTCTGTTAGAAGACGTTTCAGGAATATGCCCGAACCCAAAGGCTCGAGTAAAGACTCATATTTGTATATAAGAGAGGAAGAGATACATAAGACACCCAAGAACTAAATTGTCCCTATTCACAACCAGGAACCACACGACAAGAAAATCACATATCGGACACATTTACCTATAGTATGACGAACTCATCAATGCCTCTCTCTCTTCAACTTCATATTCATCAACTACCATCTGCCTCGCTCGTGTAAACGCTACTGATATTGGCAGTTTATTAGCGCGGTGCAGTAAACAATGGGGTATGATTTGATTGCTGGGCTTCCGAGCCCGGTCACGACTTGACTGCCGGCTGCTGCATTCCTGACCTGGCACCAGGGTTAGTGCGGGCAGAACTTAATACTAGAAATAATCCAAGATTAAGGAAGTTAGTGACTTTTTACAGGTTATAAAGCTGACTCAGTGCGGGTAGGTCGACTTACACTAATCTTATTCAGGGTGAAATCTAGCTCATTGGTGAAAACCCTGGTAACAACAAAATATATCTATCATGAGGGTTGCTTGATTAAATTATAAAATTGGTAGAGATTTTCGGTTTTCGATAAGTTTTGGCACCGTTTTAAGTAGGCTTTATCTTGGGCTTATTCGGTCTCTCAACCCAGTGAAACTTGTCCGAATTGGTCGAATAGCACTAGTGGATATCTCTTTAATTTATTTACTTCTTTATTAGGATGAAACCCTAGCTTAAAATGGTACAGAAGAGCAAATATTTTTTTTTGTCATCCTATCCAATGCGAAAGTTTGGATGTTTGTTGCCGAACCGAACACGCTTGAACCACTGGACGGATCGGGATGAAACTTGACACACATATAGGTTAGATCCTGAAATAGGATATAGACTACTTTTTACCGCGGGAAAATACTTCATTCCTACGGGAAAAGTCATTAAACGAGGGTGAAACCACGGGCGGAAAGCTATTTATAAATATTTACTTTCTTGCTACAGTGACAACCCTAGCTCAAGAGAGTTGAGCAGTGCAAATATTGGCGGAACGCTAAACGTAGGTTAAACGGTCTGAGACTGTAGCCTCTTAGGTCTAGACTTAGCTCGGGGCTGGAAAATAGAACGGACCAACCAACTAACATAGGTACGGTTCGCAGACCCACCATTCTCTACGAGCAAATAAAAACCTAGAGTTTGTACATAGACAAGTCAAGTTTAAAGTTTAGGCATTTCCTTTCCTTTCCTTATGATTATTATTATGTCCTATCCTAGCATAGAAAATATATAAATGACCTACGAAGAAGAGATTTCCTTTCTTTGTCTCTCTACAGCGTGTTACAAAAAATACCAAAAAAAAAAAAAAAAACCCAAATGCATTTAATTAAATATTCCCATCATTAGTGATCAGCTGTGACAAAGAATATTCGGACCAGATATGGGATTATAGGTCAACGCGCGCGACAAATTCTACCGCTACGGTTAAAAATGTTTACGTACTACTTGTAACAACATAACATTCACATAGAACAATTAATTTCGAAATGAAATAACTAAAAATTCGTTGAAATCTATTCGTTCTAATCTATCTATCTATCTATTCGTTCTATCTATTATGCTCCAAGAATTTATTCATTACATATTTTCAAACAAAAATAATAATTTAACTAACATAAACACGGAATCATAGAAGATCCAGCACATTACTAAGATTGATCGCATCATTAATTCGCGGTAATGCGTTTAAAAAAACGCCGACTGTCAACTTATCAAAATATCACATCGGCCCATCGCCTGCGCAAGAAAAAATAAACAGGTAAGTAAGAGTTTAGTTTGAGTCGCGCGGGTTCCGTCTTATCGTCTTATATTTTTTTAACTAGTGGCTCTGTGAGCTGTAGACCTCGCGAGTCTGTATATCTTTTCATATTTATTTTTATTTTTTCTAAAAACAGCCTCAGCGGTAGACCTTGTTAGCTGAAAAACCCCATAACTCCGTCATTTTTTAAAATTTTCAAAAACTGACTCGACAAGAAAAATCGAAAATTCGATCGAACCTGCTCACAACATTTCACGAGAATCGGTTGAGAAACGCGACCTGTAGAGTGAAACAAACAAACAAATTCACAAACAAACAGATGGACATACAAAAGCAAATTTGGCCAAGCTGAAACAGTGACGCTTCGCACGCTCGGTCAACTATTCTTTCGATATACAGATGCTGGCAGCCACCGCCGCGCAGGCACAGAAAAATAATAGAAACAACTGAGCAGAAGGCGGAAAAATAAGGAGAGTATGCGCAGATAATTTTAAAAAAGTCAAACACACCTGCGCAGCGTCCGGATGTTAACGGTGAAACACTACATATGTAAAAGCTATACATCAGGGGAATAAGGCGGTCGCTTTTTCTATAAAAGGTTGATGAGACGTCAAAGTTTAAGACTGATCGTTAGGTCATCAACAACTCATATACGTCCCCACAGAGAGGATCAAGCCTACCCTAAATTAGGGCGATTAGGTCTTAGTCGACCACGCTGGCCCAGTGCGGGTTGGTCGACTTCACACACAACCTTTGAATTTCTTCGCAGGAGTGTGCAGGTTTCATGACGATGTTTTCCTTCACCGTAAGAGCGTCGAATAAACGTGCAAACGAATTCGAAATTCGAAAACACATTGGTACGTGATGGGAATCGAACCCGCATCTTCCGGACGGGAGGCAGCAGCCCTAGCCACTAGACCACCGACGCTCTGATAGTTAGGAATGTCCTTGTAATTTTAAAATTATTTTGACTTATAAAATCCATAGAAAACTTAAAGCTTAAGGTACGACAAGAGACCACGTCTTCGGTGTAGCCAATATGTTTACCAATGTGCATTCGTAACGTTTCTTTCAGACCCTATCCCTACCGATAAGGAACCCTAATAAAGAAAAGTCGGCCGCCAGAGCAATGCGCAAGCGACGACGATCGTATCAGCGTTCGTGAATGGGTAGTCGTACAACAAATGGTAGTTACCGCTTTCATAGGTTGCTCTTGTATCGTTATACAATATTATACTACAATATCTATACCATAGATCATTTAGGAAAAGCTTTCAAGATAAAAACAAATGCTACAATTATATTGGCAAATGTAGTGGACCGGAATGGAATAACATGGTACCTATTGACGCGAAGAAACAGTGTTTTCTTTTCTTTTCAAAATATAGGTAAATAAAATAATCATTACTATCCACATTAATACAAATGTGCAATACTTCTGTCTGTATGTTCATCGGCTTTCACGGCTTATCTACTAAACCGATTTTGATGAAATTTGGTACAAAGATAATATAGAACTACGAACATCTAGAACTTCTATAACGTCTATTCTGTATCTTTATGTGTCTATTTTGATAATCCAACGTGTCATTTCACATTATATTATAGCTGTGATGTTGACATCATCATGCCATAACTACAGCCTTTACAGTTTTTGTCCGACTTGGATTTTTTTGCCGTTTTTTGTTTAATTCCTTTACGAATGTTATTAATAGAGTAAGTTAATTATTGCTTTATAGTGTTGTTATAGGTATAAGCAAGTTTGTTCATAGTTGTAACGTAGGCGGTAATGTTTTACAAAGTGAAGAATCTTTTATTGACCGAGAGAGCGGAGCGAAGTTTCAGCTTGGCAAAAATTGCTTTTGTATGTCCATCTGTCTGTCTGTTCTCCTCTACAGGTCGCGTTTCTCAGCCGATTCTCGTGGAATTTTGTGAGCAGGTTCGATAAATATATAAAACTTTGTCGAGTCAGTTTTTGGAAATTTAAAAAAAATTACGGAGTTATGAGGGTTGAAAACGTAAAAAATCATAAATCAGCCATTTCGAAAAAAAAAACTCGCGATGTCTACAGCTCAAGAGCCACTAGGTAGTTTGGTAGAATTCGCATGAAGGTTCTATGTTAGAGTCGCTGGTGTGGAGGCTAGGGCGGTTGCTTCTAGTTCTAGAGAAGCGTGCCTAGAAACCAGCCACGTACCAATGTGTTTCCAAATAAACTGTATCTCTTTTTAGATGTCTTATTTGGTAAACAAACATGGCGATAAGGTGACCATAGACACAAAATAGTGCTTCCAAATAATAGATTTCATTGATTTAATTGAATGTAATTGAATTGGTGATTAATTGTAATTGGTAATTACAAGCATTTCGGAATATCCTACGTCGTATATATCTCTTACTCTAATTTGTCATCATTGACGTATTTATTTTAGTGATGGGTTAACTCGCTTTGTCTAGAGTAGGTCGAGTTGAAATGGTAGCCAACTCAAGTTGCAACTCGAGGCGGGCGGCGGCGGCGGCGCGGCGCGTGAGTGCGACTTGGGGCGCATTCCGAATCAGACTTTCAGCACTATCAGCGATCAGAAAAGCAAAAAAGTATGAGTTATGACAGCTGACATTAATTCGGAACGCGATTACGGGTGCTTAAATCGATTTCAGTGCGTCTCGGAACGCAGGGTTGCTAGAAGTGCGCGCGCACGTTATTCGATTTCGATCGAATCAAGACAAAATATCTACGCCGAGTCGACTCGACTAAATAATGAGCCAATCACACTGCGCATATTCGCAACGCAATTCCATCATCAGATCAGCTTTAAACAAGATACCAAATTATGATTGTTGTTATGTTGCCCACATACTTGTCTTGTAATTACAAGAACATAGTTTGCACACTAAAATTTCTTCTGGCAGCCCTGATATAAGGGGTCGCGAAAATAAAGGAATCGATGTGCCCTGCGTTCCGAGACGCGCTGAAATCGATTTTAGCGCACTCAAAGCGCGTACCGAATTACTGTCAGCAGGCGAAACCCATACAATCTGATCGCTGACGGCGCTGACAGTTTGATTCGAAAGTCACTTAAGCGTGTATCGGAACGCGCCCGTGATTCATTCATTATAACATTTAACATACATTTTTTAATTGCAATGGATAGAGACGTCACGTCTGACCACTTATTTGTCGAATCTATTTTTCTCTGTCTACTTATATTTTTAAAGATTCAACCAGTCTATTCCGATTAAATAATTGAATTGTCTATGAGTGCGTGATATACCTCATCTCTAAAATCCAAAGATAATGTAGAGATACCCGATCGAAATATGGTTTGAGGTTAGAACGATTTATTGATAATTTTGCGAAAAACTTAAGTTTTCGATGATTAATTCTAACAGAATTTGTGAGTGAATGCTTGATAAGTGTTTGTTTCAGGTGTATTAATATTTTGGGCTAGTTCTATAGTGTGATCAGCCCGTAAACTTGAGATTTTGTCGAGGTAAGTGGTTTGTTTACCAAATAAGACATCTAAAAAGAGATACACTGTACACCTTTGTTCGACGCTCTTACTACGTCATCATCATCATAGAATAGAATAGAATATACTTTATTGCACACAAGGATACAGCTTGAAAGTACAGAAGATAGATAAAAGGGAGTACAGATAGGCGGCCTTATTGCTAAGGTAGCAATTTCTTCCAGGCAACCTTAGGGTACAAGAAAACTTCATTGGAACTGTGCGACGGTGCACACAAGAAAAACAGAATAGAATAAGCTATTTAATACTAATAATCAAAGTTACATAAACAAACTACTTATACTTAGGGCATACAAACCTACATATATACCTACATACATAATATGTCAATATAGCTACATAAATAATGTGGGTTGTAAGGTCGACAACCGACCTCACAAACCCTGGTGTCAGTGTTATAGAGCCGCTAAAAGCCACTGACTTGGCTTGTAACGACTAGATAGTAGCCGGGACCTAAGCCTTAACGTGTCTTCCGTAGCACGCAATCTTTCTTTTCGGACATTCAGGTGATTCAGCCTGCAAAGTCGTAACCAAACTGGGGAAAGTCTCACAAAGATATTATTGCTTGACAGTGTCCCCACCGGGAATCGAACCCGGAATCTCCGTAATGGGCGTCGAAATCTCGACCACTCCACGGACGCTATACGTTTTATCGTGTGGGTTTATTTTTATTTATTTATTTATTGGAACAATAGTTTTACATTTAGTAAGGTGCCCGATAATAGCTACGTTAGTCAAAGACTGTGTTGTAGCAATTAACGCCCACCTTCGTGGTCATACAGTAGTAGGTATCAGCGTTCCGCTTTAAACATTACACAGAAATAGTCAGGTAAGTTATATACAAAACAATAATTGAGTTGCACCAGAGTTTAAACTAAGTATATAAACGAGTGTGGAGGGTATGTGTAGTGTGTATATATATAGTGTGTAGTGTGTATATAGGGGGTGTGGTAGATGGTGTACATGGTGGGTGGAAGGAGTGTTTAAGTGTATAGGGTATATTATTCGTGTAAGCATGTTTATAGAGTAGCATGTGTATAAAAATAGATCAATAAGCCAAAACTAGTTAACTAACAAATGTGATGAAATCTTCGGTTTCATCGTAGGATAGCTTCTGTAACCATTTATAAACTACACTTTTACATTCACGGAAAGAGAGAGGGTAAATATTAAAAATTTTGTTAATCTTGTTGTATAAGTATGGACTCAAGTAAAAACAGTGACGTTGAGCCACAGCAAGCCTACATGGTTTGGTGTTGCAGACTATATCATGTCGTCTCTTTCGAGATATCAAAGTGGAGTCACAAGGACACAGGCGGTGTTTCCGTAGAATGAGACTCAAAATAAAAAGTTGTCTTACAGTCAGTATTTCACATAAAGAGTACAACTTCGATGAGGGGAAACGAATTGGCTTGAAAGTCATAACCTTTAAGACCGCTCTTTGAGCTCTTTCTAGATAGGTCTGTTTTAAGAGAGCCACCCCAGGCTGCAATGCAGTATAACAGAATAGACCGTCCAAGAGCAAAATAAAGGGTGGCAAAATCAAGAGTAGCCCGAAGATTTTTAAAAACAAAATTAGTTTTCTGACTCGTGAGACAACGGATTCCATGTGTTCTTTCCAACACAAAACACTGTCAATTATGATACCAAGATACTTAATGCTATTTGAACGAGAAATTTCAGTACAACTGCACGTAACGTCTAAAACATTACATGTGTGAGCTCTAATAACGAAATCCGCAGAGGGTTGTGATGATATTAAGGGAAAAAATGTTATGAATTTAGTTTTTAAGCGTTGTATCCAGATATTTTCAGGGTAAGAGTAAACAGGCACTTTCTGAGCATACTCGTCTGCCAGTCGGGCCTGATGGCAAAAAGTAAGCCCATTAAAAAAAAACCATCGAACACGAAATTTTAAAGTCGACCAACCTGCACTGGGCCTGGCTAGGCCTGATTGATTCGGGGTTGGATCGAGCCTACCGGACGTCTGGTGTAGGATAAGTAGAGACGAAATTCTTTAGCTCGCGACTGTGGAACAACAATAGGTACGCCTAGCTCATAGGAAATGGTTCTCCAGTTCTTTCCTGGCTATCGATAGCAAGCACTTTGAATGGGAGGCAGTAAGCTGATATCGGAACAATTTCAGCCATAAACGATATTTACGAGCCAGTGCCGGTGAATGGAACCTGCGCAGGAGTGCTTGAATGGTGAATGGTAGCGTTTAATTTAATATTATAATAAATGGACACATACACCAACAGCTCATACACGTCCCCACCGAGCTCGAGCCTACCCTGAATTAGGGCGATTAAGACTTAGACGACCACGCTGGCCCAGTGCGGATTGGTCGACTTCACACACAACCTTTGAATTTCTTCGCAGGTGCAGGTTTCATCACGATGTTTTCCTTTACCGTAAGAGCATCGAATAAACGTACATATGAATTCGAAATGGTATTTGCATGCGTAACGAATATTATAAGTGTCCCATCCAACACTTGACGCGCGATTTACCTCTACTGTAGTCAATACATACAGAATCTAAATAATCAAAATTAGGGAGAAGCTTCAGTAAAAAAGTTTGACAGACTTTAGTCGAAGTCTGTCAAACTTCATTTTTTGCCGTGTGGTGACGGCAGAGTAGAATACATTTGTCACCAACCCCTACTCTTCCCGTGGGTGTCGTAAGAGGCGACTTAGGGACTACACATTGAACAGGGAACGGGCAGCAGCGCTCTCTGATACAGTAACCTTTTAATCTGCGATCTCCAACCCGCCTGCCAAGCGTGGAGATTATGGCAAAACCAAACACTTTTAAGTGAAGGAGGCTCATAGTCCAGCAGTGGACTGTAACGGGCCGTTGATGTTGATGTTGATGAGGCGAAGTCGGCGGAGATATAAGCGCATGAATGAAAACCAGCTATAAACGTACAAATCTCAAGTGTTACACGCATAACCTAGACCCCGTGGCGTGGGCAGACCGCCTGCGCTACGACGACCCGCCATAGATCCATTCAAGTGATATATTAGGGCTATTTTACTATTTGCTTACAAGTATTACACGTTTATGCTTTATAAAGTTTTTATTCCTTGCTACTGTCTTTGCCGAAGAATTAAGTGAGCAGCATATGGAAACGCGTACAGTTTTAAAAATAGCTCTAGTATAACAATTATAAAGCAGAAAATGAAAAAAAAAAACTTCGTGAAAAATGTAACGTGTTTTCTGCTTTATATTATATTATGATATTTCGTTACAGACGATAAGATAATCTGTAACAATAATATTATGTAGCTCTAGTATGCTTATTAGACGATCTTATACACCGAGAAATTTACATCGTTTTGTTCCCGCCGTGTAGTGATAGTACCCGTCAAACTGAACAACTTTTCACGAAAAAAAAAATTCCTGTGACAAAAAAAATTTTGGTCTCTCCATACAAAATGGGTCGGTCAGGAGTCTCACTTTGTATGGAGAGACCAAAAATTTTTTTTGTCGCAGGAATTTTTTTTTTCGTGAAAAGTTGTTCAGTTTGACGGGTACTATCACTACACGGCGGGAACAAAACGATGTAAATTTCATGCTGTAGTGAAAAACGTTCGAAATTATTACTTAATTAAATTATTATTTTTTTAACAAATAGTATACGTCTAATAAATTACCTGAAAAAATAAAATACAAAAAACAAAAGATAAAAAAATACTGGACATATTACAAACAAAAGAACCACGATAAAAAGGGCACGAAGGATACGACGCATAATGTGCTTATTACACGCACTTTATAAGCCAAACATTATGCTTCATTACCGCGATCACCAAATAAGCCCTCGACGCCATATTTATCCAATAAGTCATCGTTTCGTCACACCCTCCTTGCTCATCCGACTCGTGTGATTATCCACACCGCCAAAAGTCCGAAAATTGAAATTAGCCAGCGGTGTGCCAAGTACAGGGTAGGGCTAGTGTAAAATCGATAATCAATTAGTCGATGTTCTGACAAGTCATGCTTATCAGGGCCACCGATAAAAAGGTTCGTGATTTTGGTTTGATTTCAATTTTCAATTTCGCGCTGTATTTACGAATCGATTCTTTGTTAAATCGAGATAATTTTATTTTTATAAGTAGTTAAAATATTGCTATTGTTGTTATTATTTTTTATTTTTATATTACTTACACTATTAATATTACTATTAATATATATTTTTTACAATGTATTCATATTTTTTATAAAATGTATTTACCGCAGTTTACTGCCTTCGTAAGTTCAATTTTCGAGCAAGGTCTATTTAAATATTTTTTTAAACCCGCACAAGTATTTTCTCTCAGACTGCAATTAGAACCGAAATATCGACAAGCCAAATATACATCTATAAGGCAGCACTACTCCAGGATACGTGGGCATATGACCCTAGGGTCAGTAGGTCCTGCCCACCGCCTACGGGACGCGATAACATCACGTTACTGTTCACGCGTGTTAGACAGACCCCTAATTTGTGAGGGTCTACCATAAGGTTCCGTAGACTTTCTCTTGATTTAGAAAATGACTTCATACTTTGAAAGATAGATGAATATTTTTGTGATACTGACTGTCATAAATTAATTAATGTAGAAATTTCTTTACGATTTGGATGTTGGCCTCGACAAAATGGAAGGAAAGAGATAAGAAACTAATTAATAATCTTTACTAATATTATAAACACGAAAGTTTGTAAGTATGAATATATGGATGGATGTTAATCTTTGTTTTTTACTCTTTCAAGTTGTTACTCTTTCAAGCAAAAACTACAGAAAGGATTGGGATGAAATTTGGAATAGAGATAGTTTGTACTTTGGATTAACACAGGACACTTTTTACGGGAAAAAGTCTTATTCCCACGGGAAAATCTTACAAAACGCGAGCGCAGCCGCGGGCGGACTGCTAGTGTTTCATATTATAAAAATGATTTCAATTTGAGAAAACTTATTTATTTTAGAATTACAGCATCAAAGGACTGTTAGATTGATGTTCATACCGAAAATGTGCGATGTTATTCTCTAGAATTTTATTCTTAACCAATGATCATCCCTTTATTCTAGAACAAGAAAAACTTAACATTTGGTTAGATAGAGCGATAGGTACTGCAAAGGCCAATATGTATTTAATATTATACCCTTCTTGACCGAAACTTTCAAAGCGCTAACAAATCCATCCCACATAATTCTCCTCCTACGTGGGTGGGTTCACGTCATCGTTAAAATAATAGGATTTCGCTATTTTGCTGAAGCTTTCTCATGGCAAGACTTGATCCAGCTTTCCCTTGATTTACACTACCCGCTAATCAGCCCATCTCTGGCAACCATTGTTTCTCCCATCACAGCCCACACTGAGTGGAAGTGTTGCCAGAGCAAGCAATCAGAACATCTGCGTAAATGAGAAAAAATAAATCAGGTACGCCGTTAAAACTGAAGTGACTCAGGCCTACTAATTTCTGAAGAAATATCTTCCAGCAGACCCACGAAAGAGAGAGAAGATATTAACAAGACGCGGATAGAACGTGCAAACACAAAGAAAATCATGCTATTCAATAAAATAATTTTATTATGGTCCGAATAACTAAATGAAAATTATCATGGCTAATCATGTTACAACTTTTAATGTAATAATAGGTGAGAGAAAATATATTAATATGAAGACAAGGTCATCATCATCATCATATAATAGAGTTATTAAGCCCCTAGACAAGACAGACGGTTGAATTTGCCTTCCAAAGCACTGAATTATCCTACTTTCAGACATTAAAGTAAAAAGCAGTGTCAAATTTCGTCAACCTTTCACAGAGCTTGGTGGCATAATTGGTAATGCGCCTGTTTCTGGCCCGGATAGCCAAGGAGATGCAGGTTCGAGTCCTCTCCAAGATCGACAAAATTTTTAATTTTTCGCTTTATAATTATTAGATTAGATAAATTCAGCCTGTAATATCCAAACGGGAGAGTTTCACACAGTAATTTTAGTTCAACAGAGCCTCACCGGGACACAAACCCGGAACCTATAACTTCATTTCAAATAACATTGGAAAAAAGACAAAAAATATGTATGGCAGGAAAAAGGTTATGCGTGATTCACATTTGTCAAATAGTCGAGATTGACACGTGTCTGGAAATGTGTCCTATAAAAGATTTTTCCAATGTTATCTGAAACAGGGTATAGAACCAGCGAGACCCGAATGTTCTATGCCTAAGGAGGTTGTTACGTTGCGTTGTTTCAGTTCTGGCAATTCCATTACGTCTCCCACGCGTGGGCGGTGGGCACACGCGGTGGGCCTGATCACCACGCGTGGGCCGTTATGGCGAATCCAGCATCCAAATGGGAACTAAGAAGGTAGGCCGCCTCACAGGGCCTATTGACATATTAGGGCTAATTTTATGGGAATCGAGAAACAATAGGGCATCAAAGAGTAAGTTTTTTTACATAATTTGGAGATATTATCGGAAAAAAGTGTTTTTTTTTTTTTTAGATCTTTTTATATTATATGGCATAACTATCATACTATTAAGGGTTATGAGAAGTTCTACATTATGTAATAATAGGTATGTAAATAACACAAAGTACTTGCATAGGTATATTTACGATCATTATTAGGGACGTCCTTTGTTATAAGTTTTGTTAATTGTTTTAAGAAAACATCATAAAGGAAACCTGCACACCCCTGCGAAGAAATTCAAAGGTCTGTGAAGTAGATGAACCCGCACCAGACCAGCCACAAGACCTGGCAGCCGCCCTTATTCAAGGTAGGCTGGAGCCCCTCAGTAAGGACGTGTACGAGATTTTGATATAGTCTCGCGAGTTATCTATCTCTCTATTATATATGTTAGTGAACTTCGAACTACAACGTGTTCTCGAAGCATCTACGATTAGAATCTAAAAATATTGTTCTAAATATAAATACATTGTTCTATTGATTGTTCTAAAATCCAATGAATCCGTTTTTGATTTTTTTATATAAAATGTTTCCTACATGTGGAAGCTTGTAATTAGCTCTTGTGTTAACTACATTCATTGTGAATAGCTGTAAACTTCCTAAATTAAATTGGCTCACAAGTGCTAATTGGGTGAAAAGTTATAAATCCTCGATAACTAAGTGAGGTTAGAGCCCACCCCGTAAAGATTATGAGGTTTTACAAATGCATCAACATATTCCATACATTACGAAAATCTACGCGAAATCGACTCAAGCGCAGCTAATCCTAGCTTGACCGTTTTAAGCTCGCCCTACTTTTGAACTGCTGGACTGTCAGGACATAACCTTCGTACTGTAGACCTTAAATCTTGGTAATATGGTATGTTTTCGTACAAATAATGGTAGTATACTTTGTATTAGACTGTAAATATTTTACTTTGTGACACTATGTCATGGGATAAGGTTAGTGGAGTGGGTTGATGGGGGATTTTGGCTGTTTTTATTGATGACGGCGATAATAAAGACATTATTGTTGCCAACATTGTCGTTTGTGGTTATTACGAGTATTGTTACACTTTTTAAAAATGAGTAACAGTTTTTGTTGCTGATGAGATTACATTTTTTTTTATTTATTCAACAAATGATGTACTTATTGTTATCGGCTAGTACAAAAGTAATAGCCAAACTGTTAAGTTGATATTGGCGATATTAGTGCTCTAAAAATTAAAACATACCAGGTATATCCTGTTTCAGATAACATTGGAAAAATCTTTCATTTATGAAGGACTCTTGGACCGCGCTGAGAATAACCTAATTCGAAAATGACGACGCGTACAATTTAAAATAGAAACACTCATAGAACTAATAAAAGATATCTGTAACAAAGTCATTTAAAAACGACAACAAAAAACAAAATGGCGACCGAAATTTTGGATATTGTATTTTTAAATAAGTATTTTACGCTAGAAGGAAATTGAAACCAGAAACGAACAAAATGATTAGTTGTTGGATTAGTTACTTTAGCTTTAGACTATCCTATTATAAAAAATCCTTCATGATAGTTACAAAAAACATGTTCTAGTGATCTTATAAAGCTGAATCAGAGGTCTGGTGCACAAAATATCTATATCAACAGCTCATATACGTCCCCACCGAGAGGCTTGAGCCTTTTCTGAAGTAGGGCCTCTGAGGGCCCCTGAGGGCCTATTCAATAAAACTTACAATTACAATTTACAATTACAATTCGAAGTACATTGCATAGGCGATTTATCAAGAAGATAATGGTTTAAAATTTAGGCTGATTGGCTACGCAATGCACTTCGAGTTTTATTGAATAGGCCCCCCCTGGCCTTAGTCGACCACGCTGGCACAGTGCGGGTAGGTCGACTTCACACACAATCTTTAAACTTCGCAGGAGTGTGCAGTTTCCTCTCATGTTGTCCTTCACCGTGAAAGGGTCGAAACATGTTATACGAAACAAAATGAAGGACGTCTGTTTGTATGTTTTTGGTGAGTATACTCGTAGCATCGCGATCAGCTCTTTAATCTGGCCCCGATTGGTCACGGCCGGCCATCCTCGTTCCCGACTCGTAATCATACTCTCGTTTTCTACCGCTAATCCAACCAGCCTGTACCATTGTACATTTTTATATGGGGTCTTAAAAAAGCAGAAATGTCGAGATAGTAGATGATGTATGAGGAACAGATGACGTCAGTGTATTGGAAGACAACATTTTTAAATTTAGGAATATGAGAATGAAATCCACTTCTTTTCCAATTTTGTTTTGTTTTAGTTGAACTTTAATAAAAAATCAAAGCAAATAAGTATTAGTTAGTCACGTTGTTAGTCACGCCATGCTGTGATCCTTTGTGATAAATTCTTAATTTCAATAGGAAAAATTTAGGACGATCTATTGGTATTGAAGAGTCGATTCAGGAAAAGGTGAATATTCTGTTCAATGTCTTTATTCACACAACCTTTTGTCTCGAAGTTCTAGTCCACACTCAATTGTCTCATCAATGGCCAGCACGAAGCTGTGCGAGGAGGCCGCAACAGGTGTTGTTAAGTAATCCATTAGTTGAGCAGTAGAGAACACAATATTGGAATATATATACACATAACCGACAGCCAAGTTAAGCAGTCTAGGAGCAGTGAGAAATAAGGGTTATAGATAGAGTAAAAGGTGACTGACTAACATGGCCAAATAGGAATTAAAACAAAATCTTGAATAATTTCAAAGAAAGATGAATAAATTTATTTGACTGCTTTTATGCTATAATTCTAATTGTTGATAAGTTCAATTAGTTCTACACTTGGCCAGAACTTTTTATAGTATGGTTTCGAACGAGACATGTTGTGTCGATCGATCCCACACTTAACGTGGGACAATGGCTTTAGTCTAAAATATCTGTTGGCAGGATAAAGAATTTAAAAAAAAAAATTATGATTAGGACCCTGTATTTGATTCCTGTTTATCCTTGCCGTGATGGATGTGGCAATCAGAACACGGTTTATTTTTATTTCCACTCAATTTCAACTCGTGCGTCATCTGTTTCCAACTATCTCGTATTGTGGCTCTTATAAAGCATTATCGTTACTGTTATTAGCCTGATTCGTTTACAACATGTTTACAAGTTGTTTTTGAACGGAAGAATAATATAATAGACAAGGATTAGGTGCTCGTATGCTTAGTAAAAAATACATACATGATACTGATAAACAGTGCGTCGCGAGCAGTCGGGGAAAAAAAAAGTCAAAGTGAAATATATTCATATAAATAGATAGACAGATAAAGCGAGACACACACATACATAACAAAATTAAAACTAGTATGTGGCAATGTGCAGATAGCATTATGCCGAAATAAAATTAAAAAAAAAACATAATCTGACACACAAGGTTATGCATGTGTGCTGCAGCAGAGCAAAAAGGCCGTAGCTCAGCGTCGATACATACTCAGGAGAGCAGATATCGCTGATTTTCACACAACCCAGAGAAACACGGACGCGGCGACAAGTTAAATTGATATGAAGCGCTCTTTTATATATTTTTACTAGGAACACTACCATCGTTTGTATTTATAACCGATAAAGGGTTGACACACAAAAAATACTTGCAGCAGCGCCGCCGCGCCGCCGCCGCGCCGGCTCAATCACAGATCTACGAGTACTATCCATATCTTACAAACAGCGAATAATCATCAGCTCACAATACGTTTCCACCGAGGGGCTCGAGCCTACCCTAAATTAGGGGGATCAGGCCTTAAATTTAATTTATCAATATAATACCCGTAGTAATAAATTCCTCAGCCAGCAAATACTATACAATTTGGCACAAGGATACCGCGTATGGGCGGCTTAACTTGCTAAGCTCACAGCAACCGCCACATTGATTCGACATGGAGGCAGGGCTGTAATTCAGCGCTTTCGGTGCTAAAAATTTATACAGCTTTTAAGCTTGTATGTATATAATATCATTGCATTTGAGTATTAGTGTTTATGTAGCAGAATATTAGCGCTTTATCCACTGAAACTACTATAAAAATCAATAGAGCGTTGTCGGTGGTGTGGCTAGTGAAGACGCTACCCTTTAGGAGACGCGGGTTCGATCCCCTCCACGTAGGTTAGGAGCCTCCCTCGATTTGGGGGGGGGCGTAATAATATACCTTACCCAAAATGCCAAAGTTATGTAGTATCATTCCAGATAAAGTACAATAAAACCGGTCCTCGTAACATTTTTAATGTCATTACGATTGATTCAATTTGTTACAAACTTAATTACTATTATATTTTTATATGTATAGGTATGTTTGTTTCTCTGTGGTTTGTTTAGACTACAAGTTTCTTTTACATAAAGCTTAAATCACAACTTGGATTGGGCATGTTGCTCGTGCAAGCATTGTTAGTTTCAATTGTCTGTAAGTGCTGAGAGTTCTTTACCCAGAGGGACAGTTTAGTTTTTTTATCCATTTTTTATCTAGCTACGCCGCTGATTTCGCCAGATCAAATAATCTAGCGTTATTCAATCTGGCAGCCCTGAGAGTGATTGGAGGCTGGAGTGACGCGACGTTTTAGGAGCAGATGAGGTCACTCGCTCTGCCATTCGGCCTGTGATCTGCGGAACAGCTGTGCTGAATGCCTAGCTCGATTATAAATGCTCTAGCACTTCGATAATTAAATAATAACGTGCGAAATGTGTTTTGAACGATTCATGTTTTGGGGAGACTGCGGAGAGCCGTTTTGGTTTGATGTTTCTTTATTTATTTATTTAACCATTTAATTGTACACAATAAACAAGAAAATGACAATAACACAAAAGAAAAACGACACAACAGGCCTACTTATTGCTTTAAAGTTTTGTAAAAAAAAAATGGCTGAAAACTCAATGTTGCCAATATATTTTTTTGCACGTTTGCTTTCATCAACGGCCCGTTACAGTCCACTGCTGGACTATGAGCCTCCTCCACTTAAGTGTTTGGTTTTGCCATAATCTCCACGCTTGGAGGGCGGGTTGGAGATCCCATATGCCCGTTCCCTGTTCAATGTGTAGTCCCTAGTCGCCTCTTACGACACCCACGGGAAGAGTAGATAGATAGATAGATAAAGCGTTTATTTGATACTGCAGACACATACATAACAAAATTAAAACTAGTATTTAATATGAATATCATAACATAACCTGACACACCAGGTTATGCATGTGTGCTGCAGCAGTGCAAGAAGGTCGCAGCTCAGCGTCGGTACTGTAGCAGCTGTAGCCACTTTAGCTACAGCTCGCTACTTAGTAAAAACGCACTGTTTATAAATAATATTTTATTATATTTAATTTTACAACTTTAGCACTGGAAATAATACAATCGTCCGCACTCGACGGCGGACGGCAGAAGAGAAACGTCAAACTTCCACGGCCCCAGCCCGTCTGAAGTTTCTATCGTTCTCTTTCTAAACTGAATAGTTAAAAAGAGAACGAATATATTGCAAAAAGAATACTATCGCCAGTATCAAACTACATAGCACTCGGACCAACGAGGCCCGATGCTACAGTACATACTCAGGAGAGCAGATATCGCTGATTTTCAGCCACAACCCAGAGAAACACGGACGCGGCGACAAGTTAAATTGATCGTTTTGCCGTCACCACACGGCTTAACGTTTGCTTTACAATGAACTAAAAAAAACTAGCATGATCTGTTTTAGTCGACTGTTTATTTATCGTGTTTTCGTAGTGACTAATTTTAATGATAAGCTTTTTATGCTAACAGATATTATTATGGACTGGATATAAATATAATAGATACGAGTATAACTGTTTATCAAAGTGGCACCAATATGCGGTTGGGTATAATTTCCTGCAGTAGGCTAGTATGCTCGACCTCACTGTCCAGGGCCCTAGATCACGTGGTAGGCCTAAAAAGCGCTGGCTGGACGTCGTGAAAGCGGATATGGAAGAGAACCATCTCACACCTAAGGATGCCGAAGACCGGGCAAAGTGGAGAAGATTGAGTAGGAAAGCGGACCCCAGCACTGAAGAAGAAGAAGAAGAGGCTGCGGTACAATCCCCTTACGTCTGTGGTGACGTTCAGTTTTGGAATGCACCCCTAGTCTTAAGTTGGCAACACTGTCGTGCTGTCAAAGAGAGAGATGGAGAGAGATTTGTTAGAGATAAACTCAAGCGCTGCTTTGTTATTGTTTCTATGTGTTACTGACCAATTTACTGCGAGAACTGTGATAACAATAAACTGTCTGATTAGCAACAAGTGGAGTTATTATTATTATGTGGACGGGACTGCCATAGGACACCCAATCATCCTCCGACCCCCACACGTCTAAACATGGTTTTACTCCTTGGGTAACGTACTTTCAAAGTTAGTTTAAAGGTCTTTGATATTGTTACGCAATATAAGAGATATTGCGTACGTTATAATTACTTAATATTACGTTTTACATCGATAACAACAATAACATAGTAAAACAGCATAGTAACAGTAGCATTTCTTATTTAAAGAATACTAGAAGACTAACCGCTATTTTCACAGCCACATCTCAAAACAAAACACTCTCAGCTATTAGTTCTGTGGTTTTAAACTGTACTGCGGCTCCATAATTGTTCTTCTAACGTGGCCTCTCCATGTACGGTATCAGATGACAATCAGCGTGGTGTCGAATAACTGACGCGTGACGAGAGGTGACGAGATTAGATCAGTGAGTGAGTGAGTGAGTGAATGATGGCTTAGAAAGTTTACTGATTGAGCTCGATTGTCGTCTTGCAACGCCCGCCTACTTATTGTTCATAATCCTACGAGTTACAATATTGACAGAAGGAAGGATGATAAAGAGAATATATTCTATTCTATTCTAAAGATAAGTAGGGGGTACTTTTGTTTATTGAAAACGATAGCAATATCTGGTAGTTGGACAGATTGAATTATTCTTATTTTAGAACAGTGGTCTCTAAGACCGGCTTTTAAAAAAATCAGGCTAGCGAATATTAATCCGTGCTTGTTTTTGTAAAGGCGTAAAAGTAGAAAAAGACCTGCTAGGGTTGTTGCAGATTTCTTAACTGCAAACGCGTAATTTAGCATTTGATTTACAGCATCTCTTTAAAAAATACCGCATCTGGATTTATATAAAATCTATTGAAACTAGAACTATTGTAATATTAACACTTATAATGCAGGGACTTGCATACCAAAAATATTAGTACCATTAAAATTTGGTATGCCGTCATACAGTAATTTTTCAGTAGTTGAAGCATTTTGGTACTATTATTTATTTCGATACTAAAATGATCTTTTTGGTACCGTTATTTTTGGTACTAATATTGGTTTTAGTATAATTCTTTTGGGTACTAATGTCGATTTTAGTACCTGGTATAGATATGATATAAAAATTTAGCATTGAGCTTTGTGAGCAAGATTTACCCTGCGTTCCGAGACGCGCTGTTATCGATTAAAGTACCCGTAATCGCGTTCCGAATCACTGTCAGCCATACATTTTTTTGCTTTTCTGATTCGGAATGCGCCCTTAAAAATAAAATTGTAGAAATAAAGTAAGTAATATGACGTTGAGCGAATATCAAGCTCTTCAATTCTGCTTAGGAAAAGAACACCGAAAAACGTTTAAAAGCATTTACAAAAGCACGGTATATTTTGAACAAAATCATGTTAGAAATCCATTGGAAACAAACTTGGCTATCGTGACAGCTTATAACTTGAGATGGTATCGTATCGTGCGCACGCGGCGCGCCTCGCGGGGCCGCTAAAATGTGTTATCTCCATCTAACGGTTATATCGAGCCTACAACATTTTATTACCTATTTATAATATTATCTAAGTCCTTTACATTTATCACGTCGTTGATTTGAATTATGATGTTGGTTGTGTTTATTAATTTATGAAGCATAAAATGGGTAAGGCCGTAGATTTTGCCACTTTTTGAAGTAGTTGGTTGTCTCCAATGTTCAAAGTTTAATAAAAAAATAATAAAAATATATACTGTAATGCGTGTTTCAATAATGCATTAAAGCATTCAATAGCTGTTAAAATTTCTTTTTAGATTAAAATTTAATTAACAAACAAGAAAATTATTTTAATATTTTCTCACCCCCAATTTTGACTAAAAATTTGACTTTTTTTCGATTTCTGCGAACACTTGAACACGTTTTTTTGCTTACCTAAAGAATGTTCACGGCTAATTTTTATTTTTACAAAATTTCTGATTCTTAGGTTACAAGATTCTGTATTTCAAAGACTGATAACACTGATCATATTCTTAATATTTACATTTGAAATCGTGTCTCCATATTTTTCACTTCTACGTTACTTTTTTTGTTCGTTACTGATATTTAAATACAGTCTTTGCCAGAATTTTGGAAAGAGGCTGGCAACTCTGAGTAACCAAGCCAGAAAAAAAAAAAAAAGTTGCCATTTTGCTCGTGATCGAGTGCAAAGAAGACGTGAGGTCGTGATTTTAGAGCAAAAAAAAGTGTTTTTACTGGATTTAAAGGTATGTATCAGTGTTTTTTACTATTGTTTATAATAAATTATGTGTAGCAGTTTGTAAAGTGCATGATAGGCATAATTTTTCTTAAAATAACCTCTTAAATCCAGAGTTATAACCTATTTTAGTTGTAAAGGTCGAGCCAATTCGTTACTTTAGCGTTACTTATACGTAACTCGTAACGAAAACTATATGTTACGTAACGAAGTGGTATTGTAAAGCTAAGTACATATTGTTATTTTGTCTGGTTGACGAAATAGTAAAAAAAAAGTCTTGACTTCAGACCAAAAAGTTATAGTTATAGAACGCATAGAGCGCAGGACGTAAGAATATGCCTGTCGGTCACCGACTCCACTTTTGCTTCCCTCTGTTGTCATACCTCCGCACTAGGGCATGAATCTCGGAATCTCGGAATATCGTAATCTCGGAATCTCGGAACGCGATTTCCGATATTACAATTACGATACTGAGTGATCCAATATCGTAATATCGGAATCAGACAAAAAATCTTATTTGAGTAATAAATAAAGCTTTTGAACGCGCCACATTTGTCAAAGGTTACGGTCAAGCCATAAACTTAAGTAATACCTATATTATCGCTCCCAGTGTAATACGATGGCGCACTAAGCCGTATTCCTGTTGCCAGCCCGCTGAGCCTGCAGCACCCCCACCAGAGATACGAACGTGTTGTCTTTTTTACTCATTAACTGCATACATCTTGCTTATTCGCACAAACAAACAAACAAACAACACATCCCGTCAGTCTCTCTCAGTCAGTCGCGCTCGTGAGTTGTGTGTGTTGTGAGTTTTACAGTTTTACTGGCTATGCGACGTCCCTAAAAGATGTAAGTACATTACATACATAATATTATTTAATTGTGTTTCTCTATCTAGTAGATCTGTTCTGTGTTTTTCTGGTTTCATATCGATCGCAGTTCGCACATGTACCTCGTAAAATAAAACTTAAGAGTATAGAGAGAAGAGAGATAAATATTACTGGCTTTAAGGCCAAAACAGGTAAAGAACTATCAGCTGGATTGATTTAATAACAAACAAGTGTAAGACTGATAAAAAAGGTGTTTGATGCGACGCATGGTATTTATTTAAGCCGCGTGGTATTTATTCTGCCAAGTAATAACGACATAGTACCTATTATTAATTAACTATTTCAAAAGAAAAGGTTTTTTTAAGATGATATTATAAAGTATAATATCTCGGCTCCGATGTTAGATAGCTATCCGATTGTAAGTTAGTTTAAACTAGTTTAGTTAGTTTCCTGATAAAAATTAAATAAATAAATAAAAGTATTTTCTTTGCAGGGCTTCATTAAAAAAGAAAGATACATACTCAGAATTTCTCAAAAAACGCTCATCAAATGTATGGGAGCATTTCCATCGTTCTGATGACGGACAAACTGCTAAGTGCCAAATATGTTTTAAAAAATTAAAAACTACTGGTGGGTCTACTACTGGCTTGCACACACATTTACGAACTGTACACTCAAACATCACTGTAGCTAGCGACTCTACCTCTACAGATGAACTCCCTTCAACGGCGAGTAATGTCACTCCAAGCACATCAAAATCACAAGAGCAAACCATAAAACCCAAGAAACGGAAACTTATGACTGATTATTTCAGGTCTTCAGAATCAATGGAAGCTGTTGTTTCTCGTATGACTGCTTTAAATGGAGCAAGTTTTAGATTCTTTGCTGAGAGTCAAGATCTCCGCCTACTCTTCAAAAAAAGTGGATACGAGTTACCTAAAACGCCAAACACTATAGCGAAAATGGTCTTTGAACATGCCGAACAAGCCAAATGTGAAACAGTGAAAACCATAACTGTCATGAAGGAAAATGGAGAAAGGTTTACGTTGAGCCTCGACGAATGGACCTCTATTAGAAACAGGAGATATATGAATATAAACCTTCATTGCAGAGCTTTTGAAGGATTTGAATTCAAGAATCTTGGACTTGTAAAAAACACGGGATCCATGACAGCCACAGCAGCTCTCTCTATATTGCGCGAGCACCTTGCCAAGTTTAATATCGTCCTTGAGGAAGATATTGTTAGTCATACAACCGATGACGCCAGTGTTATGAAAAAAAATGGGTTCATACATCCCCGGCCACCACCAACTCTGCCTCGCCCACGGTGTTCAGCTCGCTGTTATAGATACCTTATACAACCCGACGACTACCGCCGACGCGCAACACGAACCGTCCCTCCAGCTTCAACATGAAATAGAATCCACAACTCGCTCAGAATCAGAAAGCGATGTTGATAGTGATTCGTCAACAGAGTGCGATGGCTTCGAAATAGAAAGTCCAAGACCTCGCACAGCTGATCCGAGACTATACAAACAGGTGATCGGCAAAGTAAGATGTCTTATAAGATCAATCAGGAAATCACCTCTCAAAGCCGATGCTCTGAGAGCTTACACCAGTAAAGAGTTTCGTGAAAACATCCAGTTGCAGTTAGACTGTCGAACTAGATGGACCAGCATGAATGATATGATAGGATCGTTCCTAAAAATGAAGGACTGCATCTTTAAACTTCTTATTGACATTAAGTCAGATATATCCTTCACAGATGTAGAAATTCAAACATTAACCGATATCCATCGCAGTTTGGAAGTGGTGAAAATGACCGTACTATCCATTTGCCAACGTGATGCCACGCTTTATACAGCCGACACAGCACTGAAATTCATGCTGAATAAACTTGAACAGCAAAACACATATCTGAGTTCAAGCCTCGCTGTGAACTTACGAAACCGAATAAAAGAAAGACGACTATTAATAGCAGGAGTACTACACTACCTACATGATTCAGAAAGCTTTTACTGTGCTGCAGAAGACTATACATTTCCCAAACCCACAAATGATCAAATATGTGATGTTATTGTAAGCATGTTAAAACGGTTGAAATATAAAGAAAATCCAACTAGCGCTATCGCCGTCACAGAGACAGAGATTGAATCAACAACGGCTGTATTATCTTCCGATGATGATGATTAACCCTTAGCTAGCTTCGCTACAACGAGTAAGCTGACCCTGCAACAAGAGTTTGAGAAGGAAATGGAAAAATGCAAAGAAATAAAGAGGGCAGTGCCTACGTCCGACGAAATTGATCTTAATGGGTTTGTTATGACAGAAAAGGCAATATACGACAATAAAGGTGAAAGAGGAGTATATCTAACGCAGGCATACACATATTTAAATTCCATCTTGCCCACAAGTGTTGAAAGTGAGCGTGTTTTTTCGTCAGCCGGATATTTTTGCAACAAAATACGAAGTTCATTATCCGACAAAATGCTTGACGCTTTGTTGTTTTTAAGAACATTTTACCAAGAAAAACGTGCTTTTAAAAAATAAACATATACTTACCTAGTCTCATTTTGAATAAGTATTTAATTTCGTTGTTGATTTTGCTTGCATATTTTCAAATTATGCTGATAATGTTGTTTTATATGTTGGTTTATATGTTGATTCCGAGTTTGTTTAATCAGTTATAAGTTTTGAGAACATATTATAAAAAAACATGCGTTAAAAAAAATAAACATACCTAGTCTTACTTAGAATAATTGTTTTTGATTTTGCTTGCATTGTTTTCAAATAAATAATAAGTATTAATGTTGATTTTGAGTTAGTTTAAATTGTAATAAATAAATGTAGGATAATAATGAGAAATCTGTGATTTAATATTAACGATGCCGATGCTGCAACTAAGATTGGTACCAAATTAAAGAATTTGATTAAAAAATTTTTTTTATTGTATCCAACCCTACATCACGACCAATGTATGTAATTTATAAAAAATATTTGAAATTCCGATATTAATATCGGAATTCCGATATTAATATCGGAATTCCGATATTGAGATCCAATATCGAAATTCAGTATCGGAATTGAAATCCCTCCGATATTACATGCCCTACTCCGCACCCCTTTACCCGCGCCGGCGAAGACTCATTTATGCGGTCTACCTAAAAAGTTCGGCACTTTTCCTGACTACCTAGCACGGCATCAAACATCTTCTGAAAAAAACATTCTTTAGCTATTTTATTTTAAGTTTATTCATAAAGAAAAAATAAATAAATAGTTTTACGAAACAATTAATAATGTATTATTTTAACCTAACTTTTGCATCAGTGTGAAACTAACTTAACAATACAGGAGCGTTACTTTCGTATAACCGTAACGTACGGCCTTACCCAAATATGTTACGACAAATTTTAAATAAAACCGGCCAAGCACGCGTCGGGCCACGCAAAGTGTAGGGTTCCGTAGTTGTCCAATACTACTTATGTAACTGTATATGACAGTTAACATACATCAAAATATTTTTCTATGATATTTGTAGTAGTAAGGGGGAAACGACCCATAACTCAAAAATAAGCACACAATTTTAATTAAGATGAATGAAAAAATAATTTTATTCTTCATGATGAAGAATAAAATTGTGTGCTTATTTTTGAGTTATGGGTCATTTCCCCCGAGAACCGTTCGCCCGAACGGGGGAAACGACTAATTATAAAAAACAATATTTTTTGATGGGGCGTTTCGCCCGAATGTTTTTTTTTAATAATTTAAGCACAAAATAACATCAGCAACAAAATCTTAGAATATTTTAGATCTCGAAACAGGTCTTTTCCTGCTTAGTCGGCATGATTAGTAATAATGTACCTAAAATTACAGCCTACTAGTACTAAGAGTCTCTGATCTAAGCCGCGGACGGACAGACGGACATGGCAAAACTATAAGGGCGTTTGCGCACTCATCCGTATCCGATTCTCATTCGATTCTTATCCGTTTCTGGTCCGGTTTGGCCATCCTAGTAATTGTATGGACGCTTACGCACCCATACGTATCCGGTTCGTTTTTGATCCGTAAACTCTCACTCCGGATCGGTTTATTTACGGATCAAAACCGAGTCGAAGTGGCCGCCATACAAATTGTACGTACGCTTGCGCACTACACGATTTTTTTACGGATGAAGAGTGAGGTACGGGGAGGGGAAAGCTCGCGCTGCTAGTGATGTGCCAAACTGATTAATTTTTGATAAAAAAAAAAGTATTTTGGTACTCGTTACAAAAATAATCGCATGCACACTCGAGACAAGACTCCAGGATTCTATTTACGTGAAACGAACTATACGAGTAACGTGAGCGACTTTATTGCGGGATCTACATTACATAAGTAGATATAATTAAAAAAGATCAACCTAGTATTCGAATTCTATAAGTACCCGAAATCTATACTCGAGTACAGTCAACTGCTCATCAGTCAGTGGTAAAGTGTTAACACTTTGACCTTGAACGCTTCTTGCTTCTATAGCATTATGGTCGAGATCAGCTCAGTCAGTCAGCTTGACTCGGCACATCACTACGACAATATCAATAAAAAAACAGAATCGGTTGAAAAACGAATTTACAGTGATTTTTTAAAGTTTCAATATGTCTGTCTCTTTCAAAAACGATTTTTTGTATGGAGATTATATGGCGTTACTAACAAATGACGTCACAAGTGGGTATGTACCTCTCTGTATAATCTTGAATTTCAAACCTTTATAACTCGGTAAATTTGAAAGATAGAGCAAAAATTATTTTAGTTTCGATAGCAGAAACTAAGAAGATTGGATTTATAAAATAAAAAAAAGTAGTCCGATCCCCTATTCTACCAGATATTTCTTCCTGCATTCAGTCTGTACGTACATTTAGGATCTGTACTTAGTTGACTGTGCGCAGGTCATAGCAATACAAACCCCACCTGATATGATCTATGAGATCGTGGAAGATATGACTGCGCTATCAGATCAAACGCCATGGAGTCGGGCTACAATTTAACACCTACTCAATACGGTGTCCGACAAACATCTTTAACAAAATGCTGTGTAGTGGGGGAAAGATAGCGCACGAATTTATGAAAAGCCGACCGTACGCGCAGGTATGCGCTTGTACAAAAATTTATCAAGATATATGCCGGACTATAAAGACCTGAAAAAAGCCTCTGAAAGTCAGAAAATTTTCTTTTCAGCGATTTTTATAAGCAAATATGTCCCCACCGAGTGCATCGAGTCCAACGCTAGAGCCTGGACGATCAAGAAACTATCTTAGATTATATTTTAGAATCGTACTACCACAGACGTATACAATAATTTATATATCTGTGCACACTGTGTTTTTAAGGCAAGAGTGAATGAACATTTGGGTGAGCTGTTTTTGTTTCACCTTTGTCCTCATCACCACTTTCTATCAGTTGAGACCGAGGTCAAAGGGTAACACAAGTATCAAAAAAATATACAGCAAAACAAAGCAACAAAGCGTATATAGCTACTTATGACTAGCAAATTAAATGCAATGCACAAAAAGATGTTTTTAGCTTCGTTTTGAAGTAAACTAGTTCGCGTTCATAGATCAATTTCAATTTCTTCATATAAACAACGCATTAAGGCGGGTTAAATATTTTCAAACGTAAATCCCATGAGCAAACTGCGTTAAAAAGTGTTTGAAATAATTAGGTCGAGTTTTCCGCCATGTTGAGTAAACCGAGTTAGTAATAAAATAAACTATATTTTCCGGCGATGGATAAACATTATGCTAAAAACGAAGACAGACTACGAATTGCAATAGTAATTCGTTGAAGACAGATGTAAAATTGAAATTAAATGTGACTTAAAAGGGGAAAGCGTGAACCATGTTAAGAAATTACCTAATCGAGGTTTAAAAATTTGTTGGTGTGCTTGACCAAATACAGCCGAAGTATTTTGGCGCGCGAGCGTAGTGAGGGCGCTTATAGTGTGAGGGTGGAATTGATCAGTTTCCTACAAGGTAAACACTCCGCTTTTCATCTCGATTGCAAGGAAAGTAAACAACAGTTGTAAAAAAGAAATACTCGTATATGGGCTACATAAGCTACAAACCATGCCTTCGCCATACAAACTGGGAAATAAATTATCAAAACAATTGATAGCTTAAGACCACAGATAATATTAATTTTTTCATGAGCAATTTTTCCCGCCTTTTTTTAAGGTGCGCGTTCGTGTCATTTTAGCCAAAAGGTGCCAAAAGTTATAAAGAATAATTGTTTATTTGCGATTTTATCATCTTTTTAAACCGACTTCATTATATGTGAATTTAGAATTAATCTAGCATAATTGAGATAAATTTAAGCAAAATATTTCCTTTTTTGTTCAAATAAAATTAACTGTAGAATTATATAGGCAGTATACATACGTCTATTCCTTTGCGATTTACTGTGTGCAAATGGTAAAAAGAAAGATTCGAATTTCAAAGTTACTTACATGCCTTGTAAGTTTGTAACCCCACAACCCTAATGTAAAATAAAACTATGTCTAACAACGTGTGTCTGTTGAATGGCATAGAAAAAATCGAAATAAGGCTAAATAAAAATCATGGCGCGGAGCCGAAAATTTTATGTTTCCAAAAAAGCGAATTATTTATATGTGGCTGAGAGCAGACGATGCCAACGAACGAGCAATAGCTATCCCTGTGCATGGGAACTCCGAATACAAGGTTTAAAACCGTATTTGGACATTTTTCACTTCCGTAATACGTTCTTGTATTGAACTTTTTCGAATAACTCAAAAACTAAAAGAGATAGCGCCAAACTAAGAGCATACGTGTGATGCTGAGACCGACTTACATCTATATTGTGAGTTTCAGAAAAATTGGGAAACTTTGTTGGAAAATCCGTGTTGACCTTACGCGTACCGTCGATGCGACTCTCCCGTATACTCATGGGGAAGGCAGCCGTCGGCCAGTGATGGTCGGAGGCGACAAGTATTAATGATAAAAATCATAATATGTTAAAGTTTGGATATTGACTGAAAAGTTCAATATAGGTTTGGAAAATATGAAAATATTTGCTATAACCAAAGTTACAGGCGCTGCTAAAAACTTCCCCTGTTCGTCTCTTACGCCGCCTAGCTTGAGACGACGGCATCCTGAGAGGCAAAGGGGCCACCCGTAAACCTTTATTGACTAATCCAAACTAACCAGTGTGGTCTGCACATCCTGGTAGAATATATTATGGTGGCTGAGTGGATGATGCTAAATAGCGGATACAGACGCCGGCTGGAGCCTATACCTCTAGAGTTACTTAACAGAGGACAAGCATACGTAGACCATCGGCCGCAACGCATTATGGATCTGGAACCTCTCACGAATCCGCGTTGTCTCCAATGCCGCTGTCCTAATAAGAACCACCTCACGTGTCGCCCAAGCACGCAGAATGGGGAGAGGAAATGGCAAAGGCCCATCCGCAATGTATTCTAACTATTAACGAGGGCCATGACTAGGGAAGAGGATTCGCGACCCTTTACCCCGGACATGGGCACTCAAAACCATGTCTGACGCTTGAAGATGTGGTATACCCGTCATTAGCTGATGTTGACACTGCATGCCCAGCTCTGAACCGCTGATTGATCGAGACGCATATAGCAACTTGAATACATCTTCGCCGATGGGACTTGTCCACATCTGTGCGCTGTGGACCTCAAGATGCTTAGTATCGATGAAGGTCTTTCAAGTATTACCCCCGGTAGTGGCATCGGCGAAGGCTAATGACTCCTCTGAGACGCAAGTCTGCGGAGCGACTTTCTGCGAAGTTTTCTGCTCTGGACGTGAAGCTGCTCGAGTTATGCTCTAAGTAATGTATAATCACAAAGCAGAATAAGACCCGAATATCGTAAAGCGATATCAGTGCATATGATTGTAAATGCATCTGCTAAATGGGCTTTGGTGAATGAATCTATGACCACATGCTGCTGTGGCTTAGATCACGCGAGACAAGAGATAGTTATGCAAGCCCAAAAGAGTAGTGTCCCCAAAAGGACCGGGTGCATATAGCACCGTTCCCTTCAGAGAAATATTGTTGCACTCAGCGAAGGGAACATGGAGCATACTCGAACCAGTGGATCAGTTCGGCAGGAGATGAGCAGAGGGTTGGGAGTTATTTAATATGTTTAAATAAGTATTTAAATGTATATATAAGGGGTTATATTCCCTTCACTCCCATCGAACGCAATACGTCGGACACTTCGGTGGAAGACCAGGATTAGCCTCCTAAAAGGTTACCACAGCGGCTCAGCCGTATCGGGAACGCTACGGCTAGTATCGATTGGACGTAGTCCACTAGCTTCGGCTTACCACGAGAAGCTTATGCTTTCAACGAAGGGACTTTGGTCTCCATCCATCGCTTAAGGCGCACCGGTCGGACCAGAGTCCGCTGTAGACAATCCTTCGGGATTGTCTATTTTTTTAACCTTTTCCTACACCTCTGTGGTGAGGGGAGGTCAGGAGCGTTCTGGAGGACAGAATGGGCAGTGTCTCACAGAGAGCGCGTTGGCGGGGCGTTTATTCTCGCTCGCCTCGTAAATGCTTTAACAGTTGGTTTGCTGTAAAGGTGTGAGCGTATCGGGTCTTTGCTTCTGAACTGTTGTCTAGCTCGGGATCTGGGGTCTAGCAATCAACTAGCTGAAGGAACTAAAACTAGTTCCTTCGTCAGGGCTGGATCTTGCTGGATCCCTTGTGGGATGGTAGTATGGAAGACACAGAGAGATTATGTAACTGTATTTTTCAATACGGTTGACATAGCTTAAGGAAAAGGTTGCCCAGGGCGAGGGCAAGAGTGGCCGTCTCCGAGCAGTATCATTAGAGAGACTTGGAGCATGGCTATTCTGTTGAGGAAGAGAGACTCAACGAAAGTTCTTATGAGAACTAGAAGCTCATAATGAGCTAGAGCTTCCAAGGAAGCTGAGGTCGATAAAAGACCAAAACCTGGGGCGATACGCTATGTAGGAAATACATTGTACATTCAATGATATTTCCTACTTTTTATAACTTCCCTGATGATCGAGCAGGGAAGAATTGATAGCTAGGAATTACATAGATGTTGTACAGAGACACTTTGTTTAATTTCGTAGTTAGAATGCCCAAGAAAAACGAGCTCACTGTAATCTTCTAAAAGAGCTTGGGTTACTCACACAAAGTAGTACGATTCCGCTACTAGATGATCATTGGCCAATTTTAATTATTATAGAGATCAAGTGTGCAGTTACAAGTTCAACTTACATCCTGCCTTTGGAGTCATTATTGGACTACTTTCAGAGCATGAGAGATGAAAATAAATATACCTTCAGCCAACTACTCGGAAATAGCACTTTTACAGATACAAACGAGACCTGCCGCGGACAGCTAGCTATATGGCATCGATTGATTGGACTTTCCTAAATATCGGCAGCTAACATCATTGCTGTTGCTATACAAATATACCAAGTGCAACCCAAACACAGCAATGTAATCCAAATTAACCCCTAGATCCAGAAAGGTGTAATAGCTGCTAACATGTATCTCAAACCCTAAGGCTAGACTGGTTTAGGTGGTACGGAGACCACCTCAGTGATGAATAGAGCCACTTCCGAGAACCAACGGCGAATGACAAGACGAACATATTAGAACTAGAGCTCGATTAGTCCTGGGGATATTGACCACGATTCTAACGTTCTAACATTAACACTATAATATTTTATAACCTCAGGATTCCGCATTGAACCACCCATGAATCACTCTATAACAAAAGATTCCCTATATATTTTGAAGCAAGAGTATGGTCGCCACTCGCCATCAGTCGCCATAATCACAAAATTACGTTCAATCGCAGAATTAATAGCTCCGACGGCTCCGTGTCCAGGTGGTAGTGTATCTGCCTCCAACGCAAAGGGTCGCGGGTTCGAATCCCGCCCAGGGCAAACATTCGTGTGATGAGCACTTGTCTGCCATGTGTCTAGTTGTTGTTTATCTATATAAGTACGTATTTATCTATTTATGTAATGTATATCAGCTGCTTGGTACCCATAGTACAAGCTCTGCTTAGTTTGGGGTCAGATGGCCGTGTGTGAAGATGTCTCCATATATTTATTTATTTAAGAGTACCAAGTTGTCCATTGCGTCCAGTAGCAAAAATACTGGTTCTCGCACAATTTGGTTTTGGACCAGCCTTGGTTACGATAAAGCTTAGACATAATCTCGCTATAAATATTTCACTATGCGATAAAGCATTTTAGTTTTAAGTAGTATCATAACGAATTTACCCCTTTTTCTTTTTATAGTAAGGGTAAAAAGTCGCGTCAATTGCACTTTTTTGCGTCATCACTCTTTTATTTCATATGCAAAAGCAAGAACTAAATTACATTAATTACTCTACAAATACATCTTCCTAGTGTTCATGGGCACGTTGCGCGTGCACAGCTAATACTAATGATAGCCATGGCTATCATTAGTTTCGCTACGGCTCACATTGGAGTGACATGTCAATACGAATGTAGTACCTGCTTTCAATAGTTCAGGTTCACCAAGGGATTACCCAATGAACAACAATGTGAACCAGTCATTCTGAACTGTTGTATAAACTCATATTGGCTACGATTCTGAAAACAACTCTCTATATTGGGGTAATTTTGAACTTCTTTTTTTTTCTAAATAATAAAAGGGGCAGGAGATGAGGAAAAGATAAAGAGAATTTTTGCTTTAAAAACAGATTTAATCTCCAGCTTTTATTGAAATCCGCTGTCAGCCAAAAAATATTTACCACCCTAAGTTTGAATTCCTTTTGCAAATTATAAAACAACACAAGTTCAAAACCTATTTAAATTTTAATTTACAATGAATGGCGCAATAGAGAAGAGGCCTACCTACACCCAGCAGTGAGTGGGAATGATGATGATGACGATAAATGATTAAAGGCCACGGTGATAACTTGAAGCTTCTTAAGTCCTTGATTAAAGGATAGGATGAACGAATTCTGCAGGAATCAGGTACAATGTCTGATGTTCTTGTAAATCACTCTTAATGGTTCAATTGATTTGGGCATGTCCGTTTAATTGAATTAAAAGTGGATATTTTAATGGTTGTACGAGTATGTGAATTAAGTGTTGTAGTTACCCGATTGCGCTGCGTACAATTAAATATAGCATTAACCAAATACCCAACCATTGATAGTTGACTTTACTGCAGACAGTATCCATGACATGCGTAATCATTTATCTAAGACTTATTCTCAACTTACTTAATACTTAGCTATGGAATCGTAAAAAGTAAATAGTCCTAGAAAGTGTCCTTAAAATTAAATGAAATAATATTTAAAGAAACATCGAAAACAATATTGTACCTAATATTAGTTCCAGATTACCCCGTTTTGTATAGCTCCACTTTAATACCCGACTGTACTCTTGAAAGTG
Organism: Carpatolechia fugitivella; assembly: GCA_951230895.1. NCBI lineage: Eukaryota > Metazoa > Arthropoda > Insecta > Lepidoptera > Gelechiidae > Carpatolechia > Carpatolechia fugitivella. The sequence goes on from OX579647.1 coordinate 18,660,485, forward strand.
TTATTTTATGCAAGCATTCTTGACGTGCGAAATATGACGCAATATTGACCAAAGTAATTGGCCAGGGGCCCCGTTTGGTCCCGTTTTGTTTAAGGAATCAATCATGGTGGACTTTTTAATATTATGCAAGCAAAGTGTCGCGAAAATACAAAAATAATTGAATAATAAATCGTCAGGACACTGACCGACAGGTTATCAAAAACACCATCAGTGCAGATAGGGGTTTTTAAAATGCAAGTATATTTTGTACAGCCGAAGATTGAAAATGATAAAATCTTTTACAAAATATAACCACGCATATTCCCTACAGAACGAGCAGGGATTTAGGTGGTACTTGGATGGACTATAGTGGCTGTTGAAGTAACAAAATCTATGCATAATAAAAATTATATTTTTTTATTTAGCGAAAATCGACATCGGCATGTCGATATTTATTCATACCACATTTGCTGACGTCTGTTTAGAGAACCTTAAATGGCCTTAAAACAGCACCAAAAGTAGCAAGTTACTATGAAAATAACAGACAGCTTCTAAGACCTATAATTGTGTTAGGTATGTGTGCATACCTATACGTCTCAGCCTCGTTGGTTATTGCTGGCCGTAAATACTTTTAGAATCTTTGGGTTTATTTGAATTTAGAAGAAGAAAATATTCCTTGATGGACAAGAGCTGATTCTATGATTGTCGGTCCTTTTGTTAAAACTGTTCTCATGATAAAAAATAAACATAATCCCTTGAAACATCCTTTATTAGTACCGTCTCCACCCATATTTTAAATTGTTATATAGGTAGAGGTAAATTGCTGTAAATACTTTGGGCCTGGGTGTGACTTAAGCCTAGGATTTCGAAGATCACTACCTGAAGGCAGTGTGTGTTGACAGAAAACTGGCTTCTGATGAGCTAGTCTATCTAAATTTCGTCAAGATAAAAATACACATCTTTAATTTCTTGCATAATTAATTAACTACTAAATTTTCGAACATCTCCACTTTATCTCAATCGGAAACTCCAATGCATCTGGGTAACCATGTGAAATAGGTTTCCTAATGACGGATATTAAACGTGGGAAGATGCAATCATGCGGATTGAATTTTACGGTTTGATAGCAGTTAAATGAGGTTGATGATTGCCTTGATTGTGAGATGGTACTAAATCAGTTGAAGTTGGTCCAAGTTGTCCAAAGAATTATAGAGTAATGGCCAATTTTAGTTAGTTTAGTAGAGTTAGGGGCTCTTACGGTGAAGGAAAACATCGTAAGGAAACTTGCACACTCCTGCGAAGAAATTTAAAGGTTGTGTCTGAAGTCGACCAACCCGTACTGGGCCAGCGTGGTCGATGGCTTGATCGCCCTATTCCAGGGTAGGCCCGAGGCCCTCGATGGGGACGTATATGAGCTGATGATGATGATGATGATGATATAGTACCAGTTTTACAGACGAGGAGATTCGGTCTGATCTGGTTTAGACGTGCTGAATTTTCGCTGCAGAATGGGAATTTAAATGCAGTTTTAGCGTTCGCCATTTGGTCGTATTTTTTTGGACTGCGTTCTCCTAATGCAGTTTAGGTTAGGTGGTGGGATATATTAGTATAAAGAACCTGAATTTGTTATACCGTACAGCCTAAGACGTGTCGCGTCGTATAAAAAGGTGGATCTGTTTGCATGCCGCGGGTAGTACAAGCTCGATAACGCGATGGCTGCAGATTACGGAGCCATGAGGTCTCAATCAGACGCGTTTATCAATCACTAGGCCTGTAATTACTGCAGCGGTATATAGTACCGGTTTTACGGACGAGGGGATTCGGTCTGACCTGGCATGTGGGGTTTGATCTGGACTATGACGGGGTAAATTGAACTAAATTTTAGCTGCAGAATAAGTCTGAATGCATTACTAGCGACTGCACCGTTTGAATATATTCTAATTGAATGTGTTCTCTACACCATTGTGATCAAACCCTAATCCAATTAAGAATGTAGTTGCTAGCTACGATTCAGTTAAAGTGTAGCTGAAATAAAGTAAGAGAGCAGTAATTTAAGTTGCCTTGGGTATGTTATGAAGGCTTTAATTTCTATATTATCTGAATAAACAATTTACAATAAGTAACTAGCAAGAAACTGTACAATATTCTGCTTTAACAGTCAGTATCAAAAAATTGTAGCCGCATTCAATTTACCTCGCGAAAATGAAGGTGTACAATATTTTTAATAAAATGAAAGAAATTAATGCCATCACAGTGCAAGAACAAATCCAAACATCCCTTAGCCATATGTAATTAGAAGTTTGGCAGAAAGTAAAGCGCAAAGCCATGCCTTTGATTTGAGTGAACCAAATCGGCCAGTCTGCCCCGGTACACATGTTATTATAACCGGTGCGACGAGTGTCCCCGGCCGCTTGCCCCGGATGGCTCGCGAGTCGCATTCATCAATATGCCACGTCAAAATGCATCGCCAGCTTTTTGTATTGCAGCATCATCTGTAATAGCCTTCGCGGTACAGCGGAAAAGCGTTCTAGGTTCGAAACTGGTGTGGGTGGACATTTCAAACAAAGTTCACTTTAGCCAGCTTGGGAGCCAACTAAAGCTCTGATCTACCCTCTGGGGCTAATTGCGTGATTTTATGTATGTATGTGACGTGTTTTACGTATGTATGAGAGATTCAAAGGTTGTGGGTGAATTCGACCAACCCGCACTGGGCCAGCGTGGTCGACTAAGGCCTAATCACCCTAATGCAGGGTAGGCTCGAGCCCCTCGGTGGGGACGTATTTGAGCTGTTGATATAAGAATAAGCAATGAATGTGACGTCCAGCAAAACATTTCTTCAAAAAAGATCACTAACTGACCTCGACTCAAAATATTGTGAACATCACTTAAATCTCCCATTTCAAACAATTCAATTAGCAGTAAACGACTTCCTCGACAGTCATCGATAGCTTCGCCTCCGCCATATTTCGTGAGCGACGTACTCATTGTCCCGCGAACGCCGGCGGGATAAGGTCATCCATCATGTCCGTCCATTCATGTCGCCATACATCAAATAGTGAGGTAACCTGGACGATATTGATCTATGAGCGTGGCCCGAGCATGTCTGTGACCTGTAGTCTGTACTACGAGTTTAATACTATGATGCTTGCATTACTATTGCTCGTTTAGTGAAATTGACAATGAAAAATCATGACTTGGACTGGGAACAGTTTATAATTTGATTTGAAAAAAGAACCAAAGTAAAAATTTTAATTTTCAGGCAGACAGCTTAAATTAAAAAAGTTGTTGGAAAACAAATATGAGAGCGATTCTGATTTCTGCCAGAGCTTATAACACAAATTTCATTTCTAATACTGTCCTCTAAGTAGTCTGATATTCTATAATAAGCTTTTTTATATATTTTTGCTTGACAATAGCTTTGAACTTATCTATATAAAGGTATTACATTTACCCCGTAAACTGCTGTCCCCTCACTAGTCTAGTACTACATCTCAGGTCGCTGTCATTCATCAATGTAGCTGTTAGGTGTATTGTCTTAGCCCGCGAGCCCCAATACATCATCGGAGAAAGTGCCCGACTTCCTGACACTATACTAGTCATGGCAGTCATCACACCACGGTCACCGGTCAGAGGCTAATGCAAATAACGGTTGCTTCCAATTTGTAACAATTTTAACAAACATTTTGGACTGTGAAAAATGGCCAAGTCATTTGTATAACTTAAATGAAAGCGATGACCTAGTGCAGATCCCTGAACAACTCTGTACTGGGGCATGTAGCTACTCTTATTTAGCTGTATTAGTTTAGCCTTATAATTTGTCTCCGTGGCTTTACATCATCGGTAGCAGATATTCTGATCATATCTGGCCGTTATATTCCACAGAGGGCGTACACTTGTAGTGAACGTGCCAACCAGGGACAAACTTCTTTTGTCTTTTAACTAGCTAGCTTTGACGTCCAAAAATGATTTTGTTAAATCTATAAAAGTTTGTACGAGTCTCAATTTATGCAAGTGTGTTGCTTCTGATCGATTCGACTTTTTTAAATTATGCTGATGAACGACTAAATAAGCTCAGAGCATTTCAGCATAATATTTTATTATTATAGGAATTAGGCAAACGTAACTGCTTGCAAAAAATTTGCTTAGATGATCACAGTATAGATAAAGTATTATGGTGCTTGTAGATTATCGTAGTAAGTAGCTCTATACGTTTATTGAACGCATCAATGTCCAACTTCCCAATTACGTCATGCTTGTCAGTCACCGCAATCAGTGGCAAAGGCTGACCGTGGAACTGATTTTAATGACCAAAATTGTAATTTAATTGAAGCAAAGTTGTATAGGTAGATTAGGTAAACAGTAGTACCTGTCCATTATAATGTAGGTTAGGAACTGTTAGAGGAAAAAGGCAGACTCGTCGACTACAAACTCGTAGTTAGATAAATAAAAATCCTAAATGATAACTACATCGAAGCAAAAAACTAAATTTTGAGCATCTTTGCTGGCGTCGTGGACTGATTGACAAAACGATTTAAGGGGCTAGTCCGGGAATTTTCAAGATTTTTGTTGATTCAGATCTCATTATCTACGTCAGTAAATGTATTGATTTTCTAAAATATGTTATTGGACTCTATTATCTACGCTTACACTAAGGCCAAAACATGTTTGGTAGAAATCTTCTCGATACAAATGTTATCCAAAGCAGCGTCTTCGATTCTCGTTATTTGAATCTGAGAGGTAAATGGTAATTTATTGGTCGCCGAAATTTAGTTACAAGATAGGTCTCCGACTGCTTTATGTTTTTCTCAAGCAATTTACAAATCAAATTAGTACTTTTTATATAAACTGAGAAAGTAAATTTGGCACTTACGCCATTTACTTGGAGCGCGCGAACATTATTTCTTTCTCTGTTAAACACGTGCGGAGAAGCTTAGCGTCATCACTTTCCTTTCTTGAGCTCAGTCGCCCATGATCTTTGCCGACGACGGATGTGCGCTCGGTGGCGCTCCAAGCCGCCCGGCTCACGAAATAATTTTATTTGGAGAAGACGTACTATAAGTAGGTCCGTCACATCCGTCCGTCCGATCCGTTACATTGACAATATTTCTAAATCGATTTTTAATTAAATAAATATAGGTTGGGTCCATACCTGCTGCTTGTATACTTAGTAAGGTTTAGTCAAGTTTGTGATACTATCACTTTCAAGGTCGACACTAATAATACGAGTACACTACGCAAAGGGTATATGTGTATGTACAGTGGACGGCACATCAAGGTATATTTTTTTTTCAAATTAGATGTTATTATTATACTACCTAGTTACAGATGTCGATCATTTTATTTTTCTAGTACAACACAGGCAGGCTCGAGAGGAATAGTTAGGTAGTTCTATTCTTCAACCAAATGCGGTTTTTTAGAATTATTTTTATTGTGTTAGGTAAGATATAATTTATTTATTGATTCAAAAGTAAAGTTTGCATACTCGTTACGTAATTTTATAGCCTATACCTAGCTTACAAAAACCAGCCAAGTGTGTGCGGGGCCAAGTCTTATTTCCAGTCAAAGGATTATATCCCTCACGGGGGAACAACTAAGGATTTTTCCCGCTGTCCCCCAGTATGTTCACTCGAAAAAAAAAACACAGGGGACAGTGGGAATAAATATTTCCGTTCTCCCACGTTACAAATTATAATTATAAAATGAATGACTGATTTACGAGTATTTTTATTCAAATGATATTTTGGATGAGTAATAATTATTTATAAAAAAATAATTATAATATTGAACAAAATGAACTCATATATTTTTTAACTGACAGTTTATTATTTTGTTAGTGCTCTGATTACGATAAAACTTAGGTTAGTGGACTATTTCATTAAGAAAACAACATTTTTTTTTTCTATGAGTTAATGGGTTTGATGAAACTCGGTTAAGAGCACTATTTTGCCAAGGAAACAATGAGGCAATGTTAAAAATAAAATAAAATCCAAGAATCTTAGTTTTTATGACAAAATAGAACCTCTAATAAATATAAGTAAGTAAGTAACACTTTATTGCATAACACATAAGGAAATAAGGAAATATTGTCACACTTTCTAAATTCTTTCAAAATTCTAAAATACTTAATGAATTTCTAAAGAGATATCGTTAGCTTTGCCGTGACAAATCAAAACTACAACGTGTCAACGTCTTAGCAAAATAACGTAAAACCTCTCGTGTGGTAATAATCGGCCCATGAAACTGAACAACTTTCGTTCCAAAACTTTTTTAAACTCGTATTTTTTTCAAACAAGGTGATCAGCTGATCGAGTTAATTTGTATGAAAGTTTAAAAACATTTTTCGACGGTACTTAGGTGTCACGTGGGATCGATCTCTGACATAAAGAGAGAACTGCCGCAAGCTTAAGAGTAAAGTTGGTGCCCGGAACAACATCCTGAGACGCCTTACCACTACCCACTGGGGAAACAGCGCACGCGTTCTTCGAACGAGTTGTCTTGCTCTCGCTTACTCAGCAGGCGAATATTCGAGTCCAGTTTGGGCTTGTTTAGCCCATGCGAGAAATGTGGACACGGCTCTCCACGAATCATGACGTATAGTCACGGGCACCCTGAAACCGACACCACTGAGAAAGCTTTACTCCATGGCAGGAATTGTTCCACCCAGCGTGAGACGTGAGGTCGCTTGCGATATTGAAAGAGCGAAACAGTCTCAAGACAGCAGGCACCTCTTTTACAGCACAACCCTCCTCTTGCCCGTCTCAAGAGTCGCCGCAGCTTCCTCAAGAACTCCATACCCATCTAAAAAGACCCACTTTTAGCACGTAAACATCATCCTATCGGATCCTCGTTTTAACACATTATTACAATTTTTACGAACGAACACGTTATATTTTTATCACTAGCGAATCGCGATGCACAGGACTGTCCATACTAGGCAGTGTTGGCAGGGTCACCATGCATGAGGTATGGAGACACAGGAGCGTGTCAGAATGAAAGACGTGTTGTGCGTCAGACAAACGTATTGACTACAAGCTACTTAGATGCTAAATTATATCTATCTAGATGTGGTTGAAGTGAGTCATACATATACTACAGTTGGCTGAATAAAATACATTTTTTGCCTAGTGACAAGCAAAAAATATAGGTATGAAGTTAGCTGTCATCGTATGTCATCAAATGTGTTTTAGTGATGCCAGACCAAGCGCCCCAATAATTTCAATGGTAAACACAAATAGTCGATGCTTTATCAATAAAATTTCGCGGCGTGGGCAGTCTGATATAATACTAAAGTAAAAGTTTTACAATTAAATATATTTAAATAGCAGATCAAGCTTTACACGTGGCGCAAGATTCTGTGCCATAATCAAAGATGAATTTTGTGTAATTTTTTTATATATCTCGTTTGTCAAGGCAGAGAATCAGCCGTATATCAAATCAAATAAAAATATTTTATTCAAATTAAGATTTTTATGAATCATTTTTCGACGTCAAAGCTACCATGGATGGCACGGCTACAGGTTACTTTCTGGAGGGCATTTGGAAATTAAATGATTTTATAAAAAAATAAACAACCATGTATTTTGAGCAAAAAAAAAATGCAAAATATATTTAGGAACCAACCTTATATCTCGAAATGGTTTTGCATTTAGCATACTTTGCATACCCAATTTTATTGACAAAACAGAAACTTTTGATCTTGATTTGAACCAAATATTTGATATAAGATTTCTTTGGTACCAATTGGTACCAAAGAAATCATTATTGATGAGTAATTACTCATCAATAATGACAGTGAAAGAAAAAAATAATTGATGTGTTGAAGTGACGTGTGTGTGATAAAAATATTATAAAGACATTTATAGTGATCATCCTGTTTAATCTAACACAAAGAAAAAAATAGACACGATGAAAACATTATGTATTTCCGGAAACATTCACAATATTGATCGTATCAGAAATAAGTAGATACGTATCGATCGTATTGTAAATCGTAAATAAACATCACATTTTTCTTCAATTAATAAATTGACTTCTGTTTGGAAACAATGGAATAAAAAATACTCGAAAATCTGTAGGTATTTTATAAATAAATTAAAGTGGTGACAACGGGAATTATTTTCCCCTTGTCCCCTATATAATTTTGAAGTGAAGATACTGGAAGACAACAACTACTGAACGGATTGGTATGAAAGAAATTTGGAATAAAGTTAGTTTATACCCTGGAACACATATGACACTTACATAGGATACTTTTTACGGGAAAAGGCTTATTCCCACGGGAAAATCTTACACAACGCGAGCGTAGCCGCGGGCGGACCGTATTATAGTAATTCAAATTATACTTACTATTACAATGTCAAAATGTCTGGAATCTTGAAATACTAAATCTTTTATTTTTAGGTGAAATTATAATCATTACTACCCTACACTCCACTACACTAAAGACTAATTAAAATAAAATAAAAAATATATACTAAAAGAGCGAATCATACATAGTAATATACAATTGCGCGATTACATCAAATTAAACAAATATAATATTTTATCATTGTCGCAGAGGTCATAGACCCGCCTCGATGTTTTAGAGCGGGGTCAGTGCGGGGCGGCGCGGGGAGCGGCTGGACGACGCGGGGCGCTGCCCGCGCCGTCTACCTTTAGACACACCTCTTGCGCAACAATTTTTTTTCGGCGTAGCGCCTTAATGTTACAAACTCAAAATAAAAGCATTGTAAATATCACGTCAAATTCAGTAACACGCATAACAAGAAATTCTTCACTATAGAAGAACTTGATATTCATAAAAAGAAGATGAATATAGTTTATACAATCGACCAATATAACAATCAACACATGAATTCTACAATCGACACAATATGGTTTTACAATTACGTCTGGATCGAATGGCGGGATCATACTTTGATACTTTGTATTATTGCTATGAAAGCTCCATTCAACGTCTTTACTGACCCATGGCCGAGGTCAACCCAAAGCAGGCGGTAACCAAGGCCAATTACATCACAAAGATGATCATAAAGATTTCTAAGATAAGTGCAATGAGCTGACAGGACCACCTCCTGATAAGGTCAACGGGTTTGCTGATCCCGAATTCGAGGATTTGATTTTGGGGTTGTTGCACTTTCACTTTTGAGCTGGTATTCATGTAACAAAAGATTTGTTTAAAATTCATATTTTATCACAATATTATTTACTGAAAATACATTTTTAAAAGGGTCGGATAAAAATTTACTCTACAGCATGAGGTTCATAGTCCAGAAGGCCAATTCTACTAAATAACCGCAACTGCACTGCTACGCGACGTGTGTCAAAATGAGCAAATTTTGACGTTTCGGTATTCTGTTAAGCAGTCCTAGTGCAATAATGTTGCAGTAGCGCAGCAGCAAATGAATAGCTATTCCACTAAAAAAACCTTACTGCAGCTGCACGTTCACTGCAAAATAATCGTATTCTGTTAAATTTTTTTGACATTTGAATGGCATTGGCAGCAGTTTAGTTGCAGTTTTTTTGAAGTTTTATTGAAGTTAAACTTGAGCAACTTTTGCATCACAGATTAACTAGTAATATACGGTTTTGCATTGTGAAAAATGTTTGGTCTATTTTAGGAGGAGTTTGTAGGACATGAGGAGGAACAATCCATTGTTCCACTTCAATATCACCTACCCAGGCAATCAATTTCATGTGTATGATAAATGACCCGTATTAGTTATATTGCAGGTTGATTGCAGGATTCGTGTAGTTGCGGTGCAGGAGCAGTGCAGTAGTCGTGTACTCGTAGTTTTAGTGCAGGAAATTTTAGTAGAATACGTCTGTTTGAACTGCACTGCTCCTGCACGACTCAAATGACAAGCGTAAACGTGCAGTTGCAGTTATTTAGTAGAATTGACCTACAGGAGTGGACTGTAACGGGCCGTTGATGTTGATACAGCATGATTTTGTAATCCCTAGCAAAATTTAAATATGGTGTTCAGACCATCATAAGCAACAACTTTTCCCAAGAAACATGGGTTGAAAACCACCAAAAAAAATTCGACCTCTCATACAAATTAGTAAAGTTGATTGTGTATTTTGTATGAAAAGTCGATTTTTTTTTTGGGGTCTTCAACCCATGTTTTTTGGGAAAGGTTGATGCTTATGATGGTCTGAACATCATATTTAAATTTTGCTAGGGATTACAAAATCATGCTGTATAAGTAGGTAGGTTTATTTAGGTTTGTAATACTTAAAAGGAATATCCGCAATTTCTTGATACAATAAACCGTATCTTACATTAAAACGCTACCACCTACAAGATTAACTCCAGTTTATCTCTATATTAGGAATTACGTCTTCATCAGATTCAAATAAATTTTGAATTTGTTTGCTATGACGGCATCACGAATAATCATGATAAAACTAGGCATGTACTTGAATCACAGATACAACCATTCTTATGTATTTTACAATGCAACAAACTCGCTTGCAGACGCAATCATCTCGCATTACAAGGGCCATTTGAATAAGACCGGTCCGAAGATATCATCAGCTCAGCTCTGTTCTGTTGGATGTTCTATGTGAAGACTCAATGCGGCATTGTTCGGATTTGCATTGAGATTGATCGCTGGCTTGTGATCGATCAGACCACATTCCAACAACAGCACCGGACGGAATATTAAAAATGTTTTGTTGTGAAGAGATAATCTGTCTGGTTGGTTTCGCAACTAAATCTTTGTTGTTTTAAAAGCAATGGTTGCGTATCTGAATTACGATGACTTTCTGTATCTGCAAAAGGTGCCGAAGAATTTATTACTTTCGAATTTGGTTGATCAGTCTCAAGACCTGTTCTACTATCTTATCTTACTTAGCCTATGCTGTCCCACTGCTGGGCAAAGGCCTCTATCAATTCTTTCCACCCTTCTCTGTCTAGAGCATCGGTAAGCCAGGTCTTGGTAAAAATTTTAGCTCTCTGTTAAATGTTTTATGTTTTATTACTCTCTGAAAATAATGATTAATCATTGTCATTGGTGTATATTAGAATGACAATTGAAACAAGGAAAAGGACAAAGTTGTCTTTATCATTGTAATCATTATCATAAAAAATTCTTTATGCAGTTCATCATCTTAAGTCGACAACAAAGGCTTTCCGCGTTTTGTTATCGTTGGCAGGCCAAGACGTCTATAAAAAAATATACGAGTGTTAATTTCCGTTTTCACTAGAATTTGTCTTCGTTTATAGCTGCGTTTCATAATTGTAAACGCTACTTAGTAGTAGTATTTTATGTTTCCACTTTGTATTTAGGTTTACTACCGGTTTCGTAAATACCAGTGATATCCACATCAAACCTGGCATTAGAACCACTGTTTTACGATCTTTTAACATTAGCTTTAAACAAATCGATGAAGTCAGATTTGAGTTCGGTTCGTTCTTATCTATCGTCTATAACAAATCCGTGCTAATGGCCCATATTGCTACAGGAAGTTTTAAAGTTATCAGTGAACTAAATACAGTTTCATGAATGGGCAGATTTGGCAGCGGCACAGATTACAAATATCAATGAAGTTCGATGACCCCGCGCGCCGGCCGGCCGGCGAGATAACCTGCGCGCGCGCACCGCCAAGACGTCTGCAAGCGGAGGTGGTTCAGAGCAGTGTTGCCAGCTGGGATTGATAACGCGGAGGGAGTTACTGTTTGCGATCATAATGAAAATAAAGAATAACTTTTAAAACTATAGTTATTAATAAGCACGAAATAATATTAAAATGAGCAATTAAACTTAAATACATATATCTCGTTAAAAGCGGACAGGCCACTTAATAAAGTTGCCAGATCAATATTTTTTTCCAAATCTCTATCTCTATTTGAGTGACATCCTAATCATCTTATATTGAAAAAGGATAAGATGCCGCGTCTTTTTATAGTAAGCCAAGGTGGAAAACAAAGATTTTGTTAGCTTATATTTTTTTTGTGAATAAGTACAAATCTGTACGACAAAGCACATGTTGATAAATAAGAGCCCACTTGTAACGTACTTACAGATTATAATAACGTCTTCCAGAGACTTGGCAATACTTTCAACTGTGGGATTGTACCCGATAACGGGGGCCGGTCGCGGCCAGAGCGACCCCATTTGCAAAGGTCACAATCTGGATTTTCGAACTGACCAAAGCCTTCAACACTCTGATTCTGGAGTAATCAAATTTCCTGTCGCAATATTTAATCACGATGCTTGGAAATTCGAACAAACATAGGAATAAAGTAGAAATTCTGAATATGTAATAATAAATTTAAAAAAGTAGGAAAGAGTGAACACATTTTTTGATGAACTACTAGTTATGTATACCTAGTAAGATGTCAAAATTTGTGCTTTTCATAGCGTATAATTGCATCAAAAATAAAATATGCTGTCATATTTGATACTTTACAGGAACACTGCATGGTGGTGTGGTAGGTCCGTCACCCGCTCATCTAGTATTTGTTCATTAGGAACTATTATATTATTAAGTATTATTACTGATGCTAAATTTAAGCAACCGTTTGTCGGCTTTAAATCTTCCCTTGTTGATACTGTTACATTAACTAAAATAGTATTCATCGATACGCTTTTTGCATCAAGTATTAATTTCGTCTTACTTACCTTATTTAATTTTGCGAGCGCAACCAATTTTCAATTTGCATTAAATTTTACGGTCGCTGAGAACAATTGGCTTGTAATCAAACAGCTATTTACATATTAAGGGCTTACAGCTCTTGCAGCCTCGTGGTTGTTAAGTAAATTCGATACGGTAAAGTACAAGATAAAGCTAGAAATTAAAGCCATTTCACAATCGAAGGTAGTGGTGATAAAATTTACTTGATCGAGTGATTTTATGGTGGTTTCTAATTGCTCTGAAGTTGTGTACACAGACCCAACAAAACTGGTGGAGAAAAAGGTTCTTCACTTCACCTAGAGAGACGTCATCAAGATCAACCTGATGTAAAGCCAAATTTCAACATTAAAATAGAGTCTTAGAAATAGGTAATATACAAATATTGGTATAACAAATACAAGGGCATTTACTGACTAAACTACGAGTATAATGATAAGATAAATATTTGTTAGACTTATACTTGTTGATTGATGAAATAATAAACAAAATTAAAAAGCTTAGGTATATGTGCCAACAAAATAAAATCAATTAAGAAACAAAACGTACCATACTTCAATCCATACCACAACTTATGGTAAGGTTGGTATCTCCTGGTCGCCATGGGAGGCCTAGGCCTCCGCGGCGGAGTAGCACACAGAGGAGCACAGCACAGGAGGTACCCGTACCGTTTGTCTCTGATCTTCTCTGCTGCTTTCAACCTCTCACGGGCCAGCCGGCCGGCGCAGCGTCTCGGTGACGTCATTGCCGACGACACGGAAGACACCACGACCAGTGTCGTCACTAAGTACAACACTACACTCCACTGCATGTTTGTCACCTATCTGTCATTGTGGATTCACTTGGGTAGCTTTGTTTGGGTGATTGTACAGATCTTTTGAATTGTTTACCACATCGTTTGACGTTGAGTTTGAAATTATTTTTTTATTTATTGACTAGTATTTCAACAATGATAATTGTTTTATTAGTTTGTTTTTTAATTAACAATTATAATAAATAAAATAAACATAACTTTTAAATTATCCGTCTCTATTAAAATGTTTCGATCTATTTTATTATTGAACGATACGTGTTTTACGTGAGTGTTTCCGTTTTGAATAAATAATAATGTTTCGATCTGTTTACTAACGATTAATATTGTTAACTATCACCTTTTGACAACTCTACGCAATTCTTTTAGTTCCTCTGTATCCATTTTATACACTGATCCACAAATTTTTCACCAATCTCATTTTTTCTTCCCCACCTTTCTTTTCGCGCGCGTAAATGTGCGTAAAACTGAACTCGTTCGTAATCGTGCATGCGTGTGGGCACGCCGGGTTTAGTTCGGCGACTGGCTGACTCGCTGGCTCTACCTTGCGTACTGCGAACCCATTCCGTAGGATCGCCGTTTGATTCCTTGGCGGCTAAGATGGTGCTTTTTGGGATAAGGTTCACATTTCGGTGGTTTTACAGGAATATTTATAGGCATGATAGGTTGTGTCTCGTAATAACTGGATCGGAATAGTCATGCCATTTGAGAAAATATTCGTCAATGATAATTCTCTTTTCTAATCCTATAGTTATTTCACAGTTATCAGTGCTCTGATAAACATGGCTTAGTCATCGAAATCAATCAATCAATCAGCTTATTGCAGTCCACTGCTGGACGTAGGCCTCCCCACAGGCACGCCAAAGCGCACGATCACCTGCTTTCCTCAACTTTCGACTCGCTTTCATCGAATTGATAATTTCAGTAGTCACAATGAATGAATGATGATGATGTTTAATTTTAAATCTGTTATTATATTCTCAAGTATTCATAAATCTTCCGCCGTGACAGGATCTACGACGATTTTAAAACAAGTCAATCAGCATCATTTTAGATCCTCATGCAGTGCTAATTAGGCCAGGTGAGATAGCTGATAGCACGGTAACGCGCGGGTGGTCGTCGCGGTATATCTTTGTCAGCTGTTTATCAGGGAACCGGCCAGGCTTTATTGAAGACGGATTAAGTAATAAAACTGCATGATAAATTGAGGTGGTGACGGCTACATATCCAATTAAATGCGGGATCAATTTAGAATGGCGCATTGATTGGTTTTGAACTGACTGAGTGCTCTGTATACTTCGTTGTACTAGAATTTTATTTTGGTGAAATATGTGGAAAGTTTAGTTAATCTTCGGCGCACTGTTATTTTTTACAGTTACCGTGATTAATATCGTCTCAATAATTCTTGCTGGTTTACGGAAGGCTCTAGTCTCTCGGTCGATGAGGACGTATATAAGCTGTTGATTGAGTTGAGTATATAGGGTAAATGAGCTGTTGATGATGACGAAATGAGACAGTTTTCTTCAAACATTAAAATGAATCTTTAGTCCTTTATTGCCTCGTTCACCAAACTTCAGACCACATGTATACCACCTTAGACGCAAAGCCCAAGAAAACACCTGCGTGTGAGCCAAGAATATGGCCAGGTATCCTCAGATCAGCCATCAGACGGAACACATTCCTGCTACCAATTAAACCCGCCGTGCCCGGGTTAGCATTGCGGCGTGTAATTATACACCGCCATCTTGGAGAGAGCAATCTGTCACATTCATCTTTGACACCGTTTCAAAGATCCCTTTAGCGAGGATTTTGCTATGGTGTGTTAATACTTGGTTAGGTATGTTTATAGCTGACTGAAGTTGTATTGCGCTAGTCCTAGTCGATAATATCGACAGAATTTCTTATCAATTGGTTTGGTTGTGTCGATAGTTTCTTAGTCATGATTTTTATTTTTTATTTATGTAGTAAAACAAATGCAAAGTTACCCGTATCGTATTTTGTAATTTGTTGGACTTCGTAAATGGCTTTTCTAGTTTTTAAGATAAATTGTAATTTATATATGTTTGCTGTGAAGTTTACTGTTAACAAATAAATAAATAAAAATAAATAAAAGACATAAGCACCAACATCTACTATCAATGCTATTGAGTACACCATCGTCGATAAAATAGGTTGTATAATGGTTGCCTGGAATAAATTGCTACGTAGCAATAAGGCTGCCTAACTGTACACTTTCGATGTTTTTTCTGTAAAACTATTGTATGTATTTGTCTTAAATGTGCAATAATGTATATTAATTTATAAATTTTTGATGAAAACTTTCGATAGTTTAACAACACTAATTCAATTTAGGTTAGGCTCGAGGATCGGCGTATTCGAGCTATAATTATACAGGTATCACCTATTGTCCGAAAAGAAAGATGATTCCG
Source organism: Carpatolechia fugitivella (assembly GCA_951230895.1). Taxonomy (NCBI): domain Eukaryota; kingdom Metazoa; phylum Arthropoda; class Insecta; order Lepidoptera; family Gelechiidae; genus Carpatolechia; species Carpatolechia fugitivella. The sequence goes on from OX579647.1 coordinate 18,676,343, forward strand.
TGCTTCGGAAGGCACGTTAAGCCGTTGGTCCCGGCTACTATCTAGTCGTTACACGAGCCATGTCAGTGGCCTTTGGCGGCTCTATAACACCGACAGTAGGGTTTGTGAAATCGGTTGTCGACTTTATAACTCACACGATGGAGGGGGAAGGATTATACAGGTTGACAATTAACTGCTACATGCTCTCATTTTGATATAAATATACAAAAATCAAACCATTAGATACATTGTTGGCTATTACTACCAGGAAACCGCTAACGAAATGAGTCACGTCCTTGCAGGTTAGTAGTTCATCAATCCCGTTGGTTTCTAGTTGCTGATAACATCTGACACATCCTTCTAGGAAAACTGTGATATGAACGCGTAGTTTAATATTTTGTTAGGTACTTTTTAACCAAATGTGAGATATTTAAATAGATAGGAAAAATAAGTTATTGATTAATTTAAATTTGATCATTATTTGTCTTTTGTAGCATCAGTAATTTTATTATTAGATGACCAGCGCAGACTTTAGCTGTTATATTTAATTTTAACCTTATATATTTTGTTGTAAGTTAACCGAGTTATTTGAATTTTAACGTTCTATACTGACCTCTACGGCGTAGCGAACTACGTTTTGCTCACAGACAAAATATTGCTACGCTGAAGTTGAAAACGTAAACGGCTCTAATTTTCTCGTAGAGTTTGATAAAAGCTGTATTTCTGAATTATATTGTGACAATTTTAATACAACTACGAAAATCTTAAAAACATAGAATTTAGCTTTTTAGCAGGAAAACGCACTAAAAGTTATACATAATTTTTATCAGAAGCACTTTTCCTTTTAAAAGGAATGAGTTACGGAATTAAAACTAAATTGTAACTTCTAAATTCAAGAACAATGCCAGAATCCGATATTGTATTACATACCTAGATGCGACTGTTAGCAAAAAACAAAGGCAACAAGGTGTGTGCTCTATAAATTGCGCAGAGAGCCGCGTGCGCAGACTGCTTGACGACCGCCGCGACAATTACTACCAGACTAGACAGACCATCATTGTGAAGGGAAAAATGTGTTTGTTGCTCCGTTCTTCCTGATCATCATCATCATCGTGTGGGTTGTAAGTTGTCGACAACCGACCTCACAAACCCAAAAAAAAACTATTCACACGTCTAGAAAGTTTGCCAGACTTTCAGCTTTCATAATCATTATAAAAAAGTAGCACTTAATGGGCTACCTTTGCTAAAATCGGACTTCAAAGACAGAGAGGTGGAAAACTCTTAAAATTTGCCATATGATTACGAAGCTTTTTTTGGGCATTTTATCATTCCTAAAGTTAATTAGTTTGTGTAGTCTTTTTTTACTGGGGAAAATTTGAAAACTAGCGGTTGGACGACAGTTAGTAAGAATATTTTCACCTAGGTCTCTTTTCGACCACACTAAATCAGGATCCAATTACTCCAATTAGGATCCAATAGCCTTACTTAATTTATCCTTCTACAGCCAGCTAATAATTTCATATGACTGATTGTTAAGTGCGTAAATTATGCGTGAAATTGCGCTAATAAATGCCACCACTTCTTTGGCGGATCGGCGCGTGCGCAGCCGGTGCAACTCATTATCATTTACAGAACGGTGCATGGCATCATAAACGCTAATAACGCTACCGCTTATTATTATTTATTGTATGTCACAAATCGTAAAATGTTAAGCATTGACAGTGGGAATAAAGTCGATTAAGCCTATTTTTATTACATTTTAAGGTACAACATAGGTATTTTAAAAATTTGTCACAGACCCAATTTATACGAATAATATGGGAGGATAATATTTTCTGGATAGTTTTAAATATCTAATTAGTAAGTCAAATCGCAAACAAAACATATTACCGGTCGTGTCTATTACTCGGACTTTCGTTTACAGACTTCGCCTAGTACTTATTGGTTTCAATAATACAACAAATCTATTCGGAATAGAACTAATATATAGGTACTGTCAGAAGAAATAGACTATTCTAAATAGGTCGATAACATTGGTAGTTCCTAGGCAGTTGTGAAAAACACAGTTGCACATTTGGGTACGATACCCATAAAATAACTAGTCTCACTGGTGTCATAAAACATCAACAGCTCATATACGACCCCACCGAGGGGCTCGAGCCTACCCTGAATTAGGGCGATTAAGCCTTAGTCGACCACGCTGGCCCAGTGCGGGTTGGTCGACTTCACACACAACGTTTGAATTTCTTCGCAGGAATGTGCAGGTTTCATCACGATGTTTTCCTTCACCGTAAGAGCGTCGAATAAACATACATATGAATTTGAAATTCGAAAACACATTGGGAGCCAGCGGCCCTAGACTAGACTACCGACGCTCTCACAGGTATAAGTATGCAAAATTTCAGAAGAAGGACAAACAAAAACGCTTCCGCCTTGTATTAGCAATAATGTTCAAACTTTCCTTCACCAAACACATACCCAAGAAGACCCAATAAATCACATAACGGTGCCCAATCGACATTCGTGAGAACGATCGCCCAAAAAACTGGATTTCCCATACTAAGACCGTTCAGCATGTGAGCTTCCATCCGTTGATGGAAATTCTTCGCATACACCCACGTTTCGGGAAAGCTGAAGTAGTGCTGCCGAATATCGATTGTCCATATCGATAGTCTAGCGATAGATTAATCGATAGTATTGATTTGTGTTTGACTATCGATACTATTTAATTGATCTTCATGGATAATAGTATTGCCATGTTTTATTTAGTTAGTTATCTACTATCGAAATCAGGTACATTTGTTTATATTAAAACTATCGATGACAAAACTATCGATAGTTTGGCATCACTAAGCTGAAGGATTGACGGGACAAAGGGGCCGCCATTTTGAAGCACGGCGAGAACTTTAGTCATCCCAGTTTTTGTGATCGACAATAAATTGTTGGAATGCTACTTACTTTATTAAGTAGGTAATGTTTTATTGAATTTTCATTATTGTATTACGATTTTAAGTAACCTCCCGTTATGACTGAGAAGCTGATACACGAAAAAAGTGTTCTTTTTTTTCTGTTTTTTTACTGTCGTAGTAAGTAAGTACAGCTATTTTTATTGCCTGAAGAAATTGCAACCTTAGCAATAAGAACGCCTATTGACTCAACTTTTATATCTTGTGTAGTAAAGAATATTTGTATTATTTTTATAGACTTCTTGACAGTCATGCTAAAAGAGAAAAAATGACTGATAAAAGACATCAAAATAGACAATGAAAATGGACATAAGGGTCGGGCGGGCCACACTGATCGACGGCGATCCTATCCTGAGTGTGGCCCGACCCTAAAAGAACATCTAAATCGGCTAAATACACGCAAATTGTACGAATGCTCGACATAAAACTGTCATCGTGGCTTGGCAACACCGGGTTAGATAAATCTTACGGCCGTTTGTAGTTTATTTTGCACGGGCTTGCGGTACGCTGAAGACATAGATTAGGTATGTTTTAATGTGTACAGATGTGAAATGACTTTTGCAGGTGATCGCAAATTTGTGAACGTCATTGACTTCTGATTAGAAAATCTTTCAGGACAAGAAATGAAAATCACGCAACACTTTACCACATTAAAAAGACGCTGCAAAATCGAGAACATAGGTAGTAAGGAAAAATCTAAAAAAGAGATACCCTACTTATTTTTAATATTTGACGGCTCCGTAGCCCAGGTGGTAGTGTATCTGCCTCCGACGCACAGGGTCGCGGGTTCGAATCCCGCCCAGGGCACCCATTTGTGTGATTAGCACTTGTGTTTGCCTTGTGTCTGGTTGTTGTTTATCTATATAAGTATGTATTTATCTATTTGTGTAATATATATCAGCTCTCTGACACCCATAGTACAAGCTCTACTTAGTTTGGGATCAGATGGCCGTGTGTGTCCCCACATATTTATTATTATTTTTTAACGCAACAGAATATAAGTCATATATGTCAATATACGAAAATAAAAGTCATGAAAATGTAAGTATCACTCCTGGCACAATAAATTATTGAACTTATCCCGAAAAGCTAGTAAAATAGCAATTTCCTTTCGGCGGTTTTACCCCTATAGGCAAAAACATATACCTTGGTGTTCTTTTCAAATGTATGTATGTCAATGTGTGGAAACCACAACGTTCCTTTTGAAGCTGCCACAAGGTGTTCGCTGCGTATGGCACCGCGCGATTGAAAATATACAGTACCTGGCTGGCCAATTTACACAGGCGGACAAAAACAAGACCGTGATACTAAAGTAATTAAAAGTAGAATTAAAATCACACTAATATTATTGCCGTGTGGTGACGGCAGAGTAGATTACATTTGTCACCAACCCCTCCTCTTCCCGTGGGTGTCGTAAGAGGCGACTTAGGGACTACACATTGAACAGGGAACGGGCAGCAGCGCTCTCTGATACAGTAACCTTTTAATCTGCGATCTCCAACCCGCCTGCCAAGCGTGGAGATTAAAACCCTCCAGCAGTGGACTGTAACGGGCCGTTGATGTTGATGTTGAATATTATAAATGTGAAAATATATTTGGATGTTTAGATGTTTGGATGTTTATTCTGCTTTCACGCCTAAACTACTGAACAGATTTGGATGAAATTTGGAATGAAGATAGTTTGTAACCTGGATTAACACATAGGATACTACTTTCTCACGGGAAAATCTTACATAGCGCGAACGTAGCCGCGGGCGGACCGCTAGTAAGAAATAAACATCAACCGACTTCAAGTTGTAAATAGAGCCTACTAACCCGAGTCGGCTTACCAAAAACGAATCAAAAAGATTTTATATTTTGGATACGTGGAGAGCTAATCAAATTGTTATTTAGAGTTTTTCATCATTTTGAAGGCTTGATAAGCTATTGTCTTTAATAGTTACTAAGATTATTGTCATTTTTTAGTATTTTGTAGTGGTTTTTATTGTTCCTAGTATTAATAAAGTAAAATTTATGAATTGTAAAGATTTATTAATTTTAAGATCTGTATTAACCATGTTTAGAGCAAATGAATATTTATTCATTCATTCATTTAAAAATATTTTTGTTTTCTTATCTTTTTTAGGTATATTTGTTTTATGCTATAGTTTTGTGTAGAAGATAAAATGACTGATACAACACATCAAAATAGTCATTGGTCGGGCCACACTGATCGACGGCGATCTTATTCTGAGTGTAGCCTGAACCTAAAAGAACATCTAAATCGGCCAAATACACGCCAATTGTACGAATGCTCGACATAAAACTGTCATCGTGGCTTGGCAACACCGGGTTAGATAAATCTAACAGCCGTTTTTAACTTGCCAATAATATCTACTATTCCATCCTTCTTCTTTCGAGTCGATGGCTCGTCAAAGATTTTATATTTTGTTTACCCTGTATGCCGCCACCCTAATTGCTCCATTTGAGGCCTCCATGAGCTCCTCCAGGGAGCACGAGTCAGGACAAGCAGGACACGATAAAAGGTGGGCCATTGTCTGCGAAGTAATCTATTCTATCTACGTCGATATCAAAATATTCTTGCATGTTTTGTTTTTGTTTAGAAGATAATTTTAGCAGCTTTGTTAGAAATTGAAATTAATTTGTTTCTTTGCCAAAACAAAGCTGTGTCGGTGTCTCGTTTGTTCATTTCTATTTCTGAACTAAAATAACATCGGCTGTCTGTTTCCCAATAAAGTGAATTAAAATGCTTGTCGGTTTCATTGCTCCCCCGTGTACGGGGTATTTATGGAGCGATGTATTTAGAACACCGATTTGTCGGTTTTGTTTATTGGTGTGCGGTAAGCTAGCCAAAGAATACTATAATAGAAAACTATGTGCGAGTATACATATACATACACAATGTGAGGTATTTAACACCTGACCGAAATAACTTATCAAAATTTGAAACCTTCTAAATAAGCTTTATTTGCCGATTTCATCGATATTAAATACTTAGGAGTTTAAAGATTTTGTCATGGATTCTATCGTCAGATCTTGACTATGGGTCCACGCTCAAGGTACTCATCAACGGCTCATTACAGTCCACTGCTGGACTATGAGCCTCCTCCACTTAAGTGGAGCGTTTTGCCATAAACTCCACGCCCGCTCCCTGTTTAATGTGTAGTCCCTAAGTCGCCTCTTACGACACCCACGGGAAGAGTAGTGGTCGGTGACTCAAGGTACTATCTTTGTAAAAAATATATAACATGGTACAGAATTATCGCTCGTGGCCCAAATTCAGGGTAGGCTCGAGTCCCTCGGTGGGGACGTATATGAGCTGTTGATCATACGTAACAAAAACAGACAAATTGAGAACCTCCTATTTTATTGAGTTCGGTTTAAAATATAGCATACTATGTTGTGTAGGTTAACTCAAACACGGAGAAATTTGTCTTTGTGGGAGAATACGGAGGCAAATACATAGAGGAGGTGCCACAAGCAACGTAGACCTGTCCGCATATAGCTGACTAAGTGCTCTTACTACTCGTACTAGCTATAACTCAAATACTCCGTGACTCACTTACCTTCTCGTATAGCTACGCCTACTGAGCACACTTTGACTAAATTTGGCGCTGATTACAGATTTGTTACGCCCTTTTTACTGCTTTGTGTGGTCTAATGACTCACATTTAAAACCAACAGCTATGTAGAGACTTAAGTGGAGGAGGCTCATAGTCCAGCAGTGGACTGGAACGGGCCGTTGATGATGTAGAGATTATTTTGAAAAGTAGCCTCACGATTGTTTTAGGCATCTACGCTTTTTAAATCTATTTTCTCTTATGGATGTTAGATTTACGAAAAGAAATGCGCAAAAAAGTGGTTGAATAGAAAAGTTTCTTGCTTACAAGGTATTCAATAAATCAATCAATCAGCCTATTGCAGGTATTCATCAACATCATCAACGGCCCGTTACAGTCCACTGCTGGACTATGAACCTCCTCCACTTAAGTGTTTGGTTTTGCCATAATCTCCACGCCTGGCAGGCGGGTTGGAGATCGCAGATTAAAAGGTTACTGTATCAGAGAGCGCTGCTGCCCGTTCCCTGTTCAGTGTGTAGTCCCTAAGTCGCCTCTTACGACACCCACGGGAAGAGTAGGGGTTGGTGACAAATGTATTCTACTCTGCCGTCACCACACGGCTTATTACCAGTAACAAAATAAAATATACTAGCAGTAGCAAAAAATATTTGTGTATTTTATGCAAAACTTACTTAACCACTAAAGTTAACTTATTTCAGAAGGAGTAACAGCCTCCGTGGCCGAGTGGTCGAGATCTCGACGCCCATTACGGAGGTTCCGGGTTCGATTCCCAGTGGGGACACTGTCAAGCAAAAACCTCTTTGTGAGACTTTCCCCAGTTTGGTTAGGACATTGCAGGCTGAATCACCTGATTGTCCGAAAAGAAAGATGATTCCGTGCTTCGGAAGGTGCCGGCTACTATCTAGTCGTTACATGAGCCAATTCAGTGGCCTTTGGCGGCTCTATAACACTGATACTAGAGTTTGTGAGGTCGGTTGTCGACCTTACGACCCAAGGCGCATATATAAATATGTTTTTATTTCCCTGTCTTACATGGAACTACGCAATCTAAGCGTAAATAAATAAATTACCTTTCAACCCTTCAAACGATCAGCCCACGAGCCCCCAGGCTGCATAGCTCTCAACTAAATAAACCTCTTCATTATTACCCGACTGCGACGAGACAAAAAGAGGGTCATGTTTTTAACGGGCCGCGGCTTTGCACTCGTGAATCCCAATTTTTCCAAACATCAAAATGGGAACAAATATTTTCTAGACTTCTTCGTGTCGATAGTTCTGTTCTGTTTTGTCAATGAATTTTAATAGTGTCTTCTGTGGTAGCGCAAGCCTCTGCTAGAATGCAATTTTTAAGACACGCTGAGCATAAGTAGGTAGGTTTCTATATACCTCGTCACACTTTTAATGCTAGATAATTGCAAATCGATAGTTGCGAATTCAGTAAACAAATCAAATACTAGAACTAACAAAACAGTTTTGTTGTTTTATGCAATTAAAAAAGCTTGTATGCAATAATGCAACTATAGTTCAGGTTATTACAGAAAAAAGTAACTAATCTTGTTTTATGGTACTTTTATGTAACTGCATTAATTATGCACCATAACATAATGCAGTCGGATGTAAGAATTTTTTAAATCACTTCGCTTATTTTGCAGAATCACAATCTTATTCCTGACATGACATAATAATTTCTCTACAACACAGCCCTATCATTTCTACACTAGCTATTAGAGCATGCATCGCTCGTTCACCTCACATCAGTGCAATAAGCGTTCACGTTGGACGCGTAATGTATAATGTTCAATAATGCGATAGCTTAGGGCCAACGCTCATCGCGGTGGGTCTTCTATGGAGGTAAATTAGGGCCGACGCACATTACGCAAATTGTAGGGTAAAAGTTTGCGGGACGCCTTAGGTCAGTTCAGGTTCGCTTGTGCGTAAATAAATATGCCACAAATCACTTTAAAATGTTGTAGTTAAACTTCCCTAAAACAAAATTAATATCGCAGAATGCGAAGTATGTTCGGCGTGATTTTTGCACACAGAAAAGGTTTGTATAAAATGGAAATAAAAAGGGAAGTGAATACGTCAAGATAACAAATAGGTTCACAGAAAAATATAAATAGATAACAAATGATTACCGCTTACATAAAATAAGCTCCAGAATTAACAAAAAAGCTAAAAAAATCGTAAATAAATAAATAAATAAGTTTGGCTATTTTATATAAAAACAAATATATTTTTCTCATAACAAAAGCAAGGACTTTTTTGTGATAGGAAATCGGTAGTTTCTTAGTTAAATTTTAAACCAAAACTTAACTACATTATATTATTCAAATTAAGTACATTGTAGCACCCTATATTCTACATTTTGTAAACATCCCGTATTCTAGATAGTATTAGAGCTAGTCTAGGCCTCCCAGGATAACTTGTAGTCGTTTGTTTTAACGGGCGGCAGAGGACGGCTAATAGTTGATGGTTCCTGTTATTCCAGAGTGTAGACACGCCCTTACATGCGCAAGCGCAGGTGTATGGAGGAAATGAGTTGAATGGATAGATTTTAAAAAACGTGGGATAGAACATCATCATTCGTCATAAAGCGTCGGTGGTCTAGTGGCTAGGGCCGCTGCCTCCCTTCCGGAAGACACGGGTTCGATCCCCACCACGTACTAATGTGTTTTCGAATTTCGAATTCATATGTACGTTTATTCGACGTTCTTACGGTGAAGGAAAACATCGTGATGAAACCTACACACTCCTGCGAAGAAATTCAAAGGTTGTGTGTGAAGTCGACCAACCGGCACTGGGCCAGCGTAGCTGACTAAGGCCTAATCGCCCTAATTTAGGGTAGGCTCGAGCCCCTTGGTACGGACGTATATGATCTGTTGATGATGATTCGTCATTTAACTTGGCACTCCGTGGTCTAGGGGTCGCAGAGTTCGATCTCTCTCATTTCGGAGCATTCGTCTCAATTCGGAGCATTAGGGTTCGAAACTTCGAGTCCTGATAAGGATACTGTGAAAGAAATCATTTTGTGATATTGTACTCGTACCAAATTTGGTTTGGACATTCATCTGCTTCCTAAAAGTAAGGTGATTCCGTGCTTCGGAAGGTATGTTTAGCCATTGGACTCGGCTATTGTATACTTAAGTAATCTTTACATGAATAATATCACTTTCGATCATCATCATCATCGTGTGGGTTGTAAGGTCGACAACCAACCTCACAAACCCTGGTGTCAGTGTTATAGAGCCGCCACTTTTGATTAAAACAAATTTGATTAAAAATAAAGTTGCTAAAAGTGTTTAAAACAAATGGTGTGCCTAATTGTACATTTTTTCAGTGTGAAGTTGACTAATTCGCATAAGGCCTTTTGTTGATTAAGTGAAGTCTTTGAGTGATAAAATATCACGTATCTCGGGACTAAAAGCGAAGTGCCTTATTCAAATGTCATAGCAAAGTATCAATACCTAAACGGCAGGCGTTAGTATGTTACTTCATAGACTTTATGCAGCAATAATACTGTAGTGATATGCTACGTATAAAACAGTTGACAATCAAAGTAGTAAAAATAAAAAATAAATATCCTGAAAGAATTTCTGGTGGAAAGCGTTTCAAGTCAATGATGAGCTGAATGTATCTTATAACTTTGTAGAGGTTTGCCTCTTATATCCTGGATAAACTATCGCTTAGCTTAAGTCCGTTATCATTTAAAGTTGGCTTTTTTTCTACACACACGCTCGTCGTGTCTAGAGAGCCTTCTATACCTGTACTTTACCAAACCTCGGCCACTCCATACAACCAACGCGTTTTAATTGCCTACAACTCGATTCACTAGTAAAATGTACGCGATGCTACATATATACTGGAGTTATCGACGCAAAGTCAAAGTCAAAATTATTTATTTCCATAGGATGTTATTACATCACTAAGATCCGTCATTACATTTTTTTGGGTGAGTTCACTAACACGCGCGGCTAGGAATGCTGTACGACTGACAGCGCAGCGCGACCGTCTCCTAACTCGCCCTCCAACCTGTCACAATGCGGGCCGGGGGGAAAAGCGCCAATTGGCGGGAGGGGGTGAGTGGCCGTTCTGTACGGTAGTGCTATATCCATTTTGTGACTATACAACGCTCACTTTGGCAGCCCGAGCCGTCGTCGAGCCCTTAGTGCTTGGGTAGGCACACACACAAGATGGCGGCGTGTCTAGTCTAGAGGCTTCTATACCTTTGCAATACAACACCTTGACACTCAATACAACCAACGCGTATTAAATGCCTACTACTCGATTTCCTAGTAAAATGCGCGCGATGCTACTGGAGTTATCGACGCGCGGTCCCGATGATGCTAGGTACGCTGTACGACTTGACAGCGCCATTTTGATTCGATACTCGAACTCGCCCTCCAACGCGTCACAATGCGGGGCGGGGGGAGAAGCGCCGAGCGGCGGGAGGGGGTAAGGGCCGTTCTGTATGGTAGTACTATATTAATAGGGTTTGCATACGCAAAGCTATTTGTAGACTGTGCTAGGCAGAAAAAGAAAATATACGCATCGGTAACATTGTTAACTGCCATTTACGTCACGTTTAAGTGGCGCCTCTAGTGGAAGAAAAAGGCAGTAAGATTCCCTATTGAGACTAATACTACACACACTTACCTTGGCAGCCCGAGGCGTCGAGCCCGTAGTGCTCGGGCAGGCACACGTCACAAGATGGCGGCGCGGCGCCCGGAGCGCACACGCACACGCCCGTCGTGGCCTCGCACGTCGTGTCTAGGGAGGCCAGCCCGCAGCGGCACGGCGGGCAGCCGGCTTCTATGCCTGGAGGAAAGGAAAATACTAAAGAAGCACAGAAGGCACCATTTTGATTTAAAAAAAATTACTTCCAAAAACACAAAAAAGTTTCTACCCTCGTTTGTTTCCACCCATCTCCGTGTTTTCATGCGCACTCGGATAACGCGCCTACACCGCACAAGCTAACATTTTTATCTACACTCATTTCTCGTTTGTTTCTACCCTCATTCCTCGTCTCTTTCTACCCTCATTCCTCGTTTCCTTCCACCCACCTCCATGTCCTATATTGCAGCGGTCGCACTGGTCCCCGGCCCAGCCCGGTGCGCATGCGCACTGGCCGCTGCGCGCGTCGCAGCCGGCGGACAACGCGCCGATACCGCACGAGCACGGCTGGCATATGTTTTGACCTGAATCTGACGGGCCGAACCAGTAGCCTTCCTGGGAGAAGAAATAAGATTTTAAAATTAAGGATCTAGGGGTCAATCGTGAAAACCGCTGTCAAATTGCGATCTATTAAAACTGTTAAACAAGTTGCAATGTTGTAGTAAAAATATAGCAAAAAATAAATATGAAATATAGTCAGAAGTAATAGTAGATTATAAACCAAGGGGTGAAAGCGATCAATTTCACCCGAAGTATTTTGGCGCACGAGCGTAGCGAGGGCGCTTATAGTGTGAGGGTGGAATTTATCAGTTTCCTACAAGGGAAACACTCTACTTTTTATCTCGATTGCGAGGAAAGTAAATAAAAAAAATATATATAGGGTGTAAAATTTAGATCGGTCAGTATGGGAAAGTTTGAAACTAAAAGACATACGAAGATCTGTTCTTCGGAACCATGTCATCGATTTTAGTAACAGGAAAAACAGTATTCATAGATAAAAAAATAATCATAAGTATAGTATTATTAATATAGGGTTGGCTCGAGCCTCTCGGTGGGGACGTATGCGCTGTTGATGATGATGATTCGTCACCTGGCACTGTGCGCAGTCTGGGCCGGTGGCGTGCGGGGGACACTTCACGCACAGCCCCGTGGCGGGGTGGCAGGGCGCGCCGGAACATTCACAAGGCCGACACGACCCGCCCACTGTGCTGGGGGAGCCCCAGTAGCCGATGTCGCATCTGGGAATACGAAGCTGATTAGACATTATACACTTACTTTATACTTAGATCAAAGACGAGCCAAGCACAGGCTACATAATAGACCATTCACAGCTTCACAGCTGGTTACAGTTGTTGATTGAGCGAGGGCGAAGCGTCTCCGTTTCAGCTCGGCCAAAATTGCTTTTGTGTGTCCATCTGTCTGTCTGTTTGTTCGCATCTCCAGGCAGGGTTCGAAATTATCAATATAATTACGCTTCTTGATAATTATCGGATAATTATCAAGAAGGTTATCGAAATTATCAAGATAATTACTCTTCTTAATAATTATTCCGATAATTATCACCAGTGTAAAAAAAATATTTGTATTTGTATCCGAATCCGAAAATACATATTTAATCAAATTATAAGGAAGAAAAGGATACGGATGGATGTTAAGTTATACCGATTTTGTATCAAAATATACAATCTGGCAGCACTGACAATTCTTCTCTTATCAGGCGAATCCCCACGACATGTAAAGACAGTTCGCGTGTTTCAATACACGCAAGTACAGAAATTTACGTTCGAATACAGTGTACTTTACGCATGATTTTTTTTGTTATATCAATTGATAATTATCCACCTATTATTATCGCGATAATTATCATGATAATTATCATTGATAATTATCCTTTCGAACCCTGTCTCCAGGTCGCATTTTTCCACCGATTCTCGTGAAATTTTGCGAGCAGGTTCGATAGATATACAGGATTTTTATGTCGAGTTCGATTTTGGAAATTTAACAAAATTACAGAGTTACGAGGGTTGAAAGTGTAAAAAAAAAACGTAAATCAGCTATTTCGAGAAAAAATACTCACGAGGTCTACAGCTCACAGAGTCACTAGTTTAAAAATTTCACTATGATTCTAGTCTCTAGAATAGCTCATTTAGCCACCTTTTTTAGCACTGGATTTGATATATTACCAGGATTTGTAATGTCAAGCTAAGAAGAAGAAAAGAAGAATCGTACTTTGCTCCGATACAAACAGATGTAAAATAACTGAACAAATGAAAGACGACGGGTACAGCATTGAATTCTTCTTAAGAGTTTCTTAACGCTGAGGATGGGTTTTCAAAGCCTTCGAGGGTTACGTAGGGAATAAAATTAATTGACGGCTGCGTAGCCTAGTTGGTAGTACACCTGCCTTCGAAGCACAGGGTCGCGGGTTCGAATCCCGCCCAGGGCAAACATTCGTGTGATGAGCACTTGTGTTTGCCTTGTGTCTGGATGTTGTTTATCTATACTAGTGGCTCTGTGAGCTGTAGACCTCGCGAGTTTGTATATCTTTTCATATTTATTTTTATTTTTTCTCCACAAACATCCCCAACCCCTTGATTTTTTATTTTTAAATTAAATTATTATTTTTTTTATTCTATTTTTTTTTATCTTATTTTATTGGTTAAGAAATGTGATCTGTAGAGGAAAACAGCCTCAGCGGTAGACCTAGTAAGCTGGCAACCCCCATAACGCCGTAATTTTTTTAAATTTCCAAAATAAAAATTGATTAATTTATCGAACCTGCTCACAAAATTTTACGAGAATCGGTTGAGAAACGCGACCTGTAGAGTGAAACAAACAAACAAATCCACAAACAAACAGATGGACATACAAAAGCAAATTTGGCCAAATTGAAACAGAGACGCTTCGCTCGCTCGGTCAATAAAATTGTTTCGAAAAAAAAAAAAAAAAAGGGGTCGGGGATGTTTGTGGAGAAAAAATAAGAATAAATATACAGACTCTCGACTATGTATGTATATCAGCTGTCTGGTACCCATAGTACAAGCTTTGCTTAGTTTGGGATCAGATGGCCGTGTGTGAGATGTCCCCACATATTTATTTATTTAACTGTATAAAAACTGCCATATTGCAACTGTGTAACCCCAATTTTTTTTGTTAATAATTTCTCCCTTCAGCGCTCTATGGTTATCTGTATGTATGCAAAATATTACTTACTGTTCGCAGTGGTCTCCGGTGTACCCATCCGGGCACTGTGTACAAACATACTCGTCCCCTTCGGACGACGCTAGAGCACAGTTCGGGCTGAAGTTGTTGGACGGCTCGAACAGGGGACACGCGCACGGCAGGCACGGGCCTCCCTGATAAACAGCAATCATAGTTTAGTCACAGATAATATAATACTACGTACAGATGCCTCATCTCATACAAAAAAACTGTACCCTCAAAACTCGGGCTATTCTTCGGGCTATTTTGTTTCCTCTATTAGCTCACTAGATGGTGCTATGTGCGCACTGACCTACAAAATTGCGCAGATACGCCATCTAGTGCCAAGTTGACGACCTTGAGAGCGCCTTTATTATAAATATACTTCTTTTATTGTTTTCTGTTTGCTATTATTTGAATCTCTTCAAAAATCGTTACTACTATCCAAAAACATTAAAAATGTTTTAATGCAAGAACAAAACATCGCTGTGTCAAAGGCCAAGTTTGATAAATATTACTACTATTCGATAATAGATGTCGCTGTATGTGTGATATGTCACAAACAATATAACTATTAGACGATAGATAGCGCTGCAAATGATAACGATACTAGATGTCATCACTAATTTAAAACAAAATTTCCGTACTAAGGAATGAGACCCCGTGGTTTAGTTTAGTAGGAAACGCAAAAGATGCGACGACTGTGGAGTTTCTTCGGTGAGCTCTTCTCCACAGATTCCGCCATTGTGTTAGTGAACTCACCCAAAAAAATGTAATGACGGATCTAAGTGATGTAATAACATCCTATGGAAATAAATAATTTAGACTTTGACTTTGAAACTCGATTTGCCAATTAAATTACATTTTAAATTTCTTAAAAATATAAACTATTCGCAAAGAAACACGTCAAAAAGTATAAAAAAGTAAAATAATTAAAAAATAATAACAAACAGAAAATATCATGTCAGTCAGATGATATATTACCTGAACTGGATTGCCGTAGTGGCCTGGAAGACATCGCTCGCAGTGCGGCCCGGTAGTGTTGTGCTGGCATGGTCCACATGGCCCGTTCACTACGAATGAAGTTGGAAATTATCGCAATGGGGGATTTTCTGACAGCTCTTTAAAAAATTAAAATAATAGTTCTAATTAAGACGTTACATGGCGCCAGGTGTACTTCGTGGATTCTTTTTTTTTTAATCCTTTTATGGCCTTGGGTGACTCGCCGGATTTCTTCGGATCCACGAATCGGCAACTATTTTTTTTTATTGGCTGTCGGAAAATCCCCCATTGAATATCCTATGTCGCACACGCAGAAATCACATTTTTTTATTTAGTAGGTATGCCAACAGCACAATAAATAGGTACTTAAACAAACGTAAACAAAGCCACTAAGAGGTATTCGCAATTAAACACAAAAATTATGTTAAAGACTTATTAGAACCTATACAAAAGCTAGTGTTGCCGACTCATGTGCCACCAAATAAGAGGTGTTGCTGCGCCTGCGACGAATTAGGTTTATAAATTCCAGGCTAAGTATTCGTTTTAACACTGAGTACTTCGTGCAGAGTAAATCGAGGTCTTTGTGCTGCTTTGCCAAGTTATTAAGGAATTTACCGACAAGGATAAAAAATGAGTTCCGCCAGTAATTTGGGTTCGCTTCAGGAACTCCGAAATTATCTATGAAATTGTTAAAATTGGAACTAACGAAATCTCGGAACGTTTGCGATTGGTTAAAAAACCATTTTGTATTACCACTAGCGCCGATTTAATTTAATAGATAAGTTGGGTAGTTCTGTAAGAAAATAGTGAATGATGAATGAACGACATAAAAATGAAATAATAATAACGCAGAATGTATTATTCAATGATAGAATGGATAGAATGGATTCAGTGAATGACGAATGAACGATCTAATGCATGAACGACGAATAACCAATGCGATGAACTAATGAACGACGTATGAACGCAAATAATGAAAGCCTCATTAACGAGTGTTCCTCACCAGCCCGGCACTGCGCGTGTTGGTTGCAGTCGCACTGCGCGCACTCAAAGCGCGGCCGCTGCGCGCGCGCGTGCGGGAGGCGCGCGTGCGTCCAGGCGCAGCGCGAGCAGTGCGCGCCCAGGTAGCCGAACGGACACGCGCAGCGCTCCAGGGGGGCGGAACCAAAGCCGAGGGTCACGGATTCTAGGCGCACCTGGTGGAGAAAGGGTTTCTATAAATATTGTCCTTTACATCAGCTGAGAATAACTTTAACGTCTTTTTTTCTTTACTTATTGGGCAACAAAAACCGACTTTGAGGCGAGCATATTTAATTATATCAGCGACAATCATATTATTCGGGTTTATTGCTTGTCGATAAAATCATGCCTTCTTAACCTATATATGAACAACTTATCGATTTAATCAATCAAGCAAACTTAAAAAATAGTTTTCATCAGGATTTTTGCCTAAACATCTCTTTTGCTGTGTGTATAACATGTTTCAAACTGTAAAACATCTCTTTTGCTGTATGTATAACATGTTTCAAACTGCAAAACATCTCTTTTGCTGTGTGTATAACATGTTTCAAACTGCAAAACATCTCTTTTGCTGTGTGTATAACATGTTTCAAACTGCAAAGCATCTCTTTTGCTGTGTGTATAACATGTTTCAAACTGCAAAACATGTCTTTTGCTGTATGTATAACATGTTACAAACTGCAAAACATCTCTTTTGCTGTATGTATAACATGTTTCAAACTGCAAAACATCTCTTTTGCTGTGTGTATAACATGTTTCAAACTGCAAAGCATCTCTTTTGCTGTGTGTATAACATGTTTCAAACTGCAAAACATGTCTTTTGCTGTATGTATAACATGTTACAAACTGCAAAACATCTCTTTTGCTGTATGTATAACATGTTTCAAACTGCAAAACATCTCTTTTGCTGTGTGTATAACATGTTTCAAACCTCAAACCTTGACATAATAATATGACTAAAACCCCTGCAAATACGAGTCAAAATAGTTTATTACCTCATCTTGGTCACCATGAAAATGTGCTCTAAGCATCACCCCACTCAAATCGCTCAGGACGTCCATGAGCTTCGTCCTGCTGACGAAGGTATCCTCAGTGATGCTGTACCAGCTTCCTTCCACTAGAGGGACCACCAGCTCCATCTGTCCTGGAGTGGAGTAGCTATGGTTGCCGTAAGCTAGGCGGTCTCCGTCTGAAATTCAGGTAAATATTTGTTACAAAACTGCTCGTTTTTATATTATTGAAGTATGAAATAATTAGTATTACTCATATGTTTTTTTTTTCTTTTTCTGGAAATCTGGTTGCCAGTTCTTAATTTTTAATTTTACATCATAACATAATCTCAAATAGTGTCATCCTTTATAGTCCTCGTAATGTTTTCTTCCTGTTTAAATCTTAGCGAGAAATGTTTATGGAAGTTAGTGTTAAGCACAAACCCGTTGTGAGGTCCGTTGTCGACCTTACAACCCACACGATGAAGATGATGATGAGTGTTAAGCATTTTTGATACTTTAAGCTTCTTCATGTGCTACTGTATACGCTAATATCTGTGTTTTCTCCGAATAAATAAAATGAATACATACGGTAATTAATGCTATTTAGTGAAAAAACATAATACGTTAAAGAAATAAAGAACTTAACTGTTAAAATGTATGGTACTTTTTATCAAAATGGTATCAAAATCCTACTAATATTACTAATTTTATTATTGTTCCGCTTTCACGCCAAACTACTGAACAGATTTGAATGAATGAATTTGGAATGGAGATAGGTGTACCTTGGATTAACACACTTTTTACGGGAAAAAGTCTTTCCCATGGGAAATCTCATACAACGCGAGCGTAGCCGCGGGGGGACCACTAATATACTAATATGAAAATTATGCAACAACAAACGTGATATATTTTGAAGCATTCATTTTCCGGTATGAAACAACATTATGAGTGTCGTAAGAGACCCAATCCTCATTATTGCATTACACAGGCGCGAGGCAACCTAACAACCAACCTCCACCAATTTATTGCTGAAACTGTACACACCTGCCCCCAGCAGTATAACGTCAGGCCCCACGGTGGGGTTGCCGCCCGTGTCCCCGCGGACTATTCCCCAGAACACCGACGCCACCAGCTCTCCCCCGTATAGTGTCAGCTGCTCGCCGGAGAGATGCTTCGTCAACCAGTAGAATGTCTCCCAACCTTCCACCTGAAATATAAATGAATATAAATATGTGTGGGGGGACATCTTTACACACAGTCATTTGATCCCAAAAGAAGCAGAGATCGTACTATGGGTAAGACAGCTGATATACATTACATAAATAGATAAATATATACTTATACAGATAAACAAGATCCAGACACTATGCAAACACAAGTATCATCACACGAATATTTGCACCTTACAATCAGAAGACTTCTAGAAGTTAAAGGTTTGCCGCTGGAAGCGTCTTTGTAAAGATCCTTGGAGGAAACCTGTAACCAGCAGTTGGACATCTTTAAGTTTATCTTGAATCACTGCTGGACTATGAGCCTCCTCCCCTTAAGTGTTTGGTTTTGCCATAATCTCCACGCTTGGCAGGCGGGTTGGAGATCGCAGATTAAAAGGTTACTGTATCAGAGAGCGCTGCTGCATGCTCCCTGTTCAATGTGTAGTCCCTAAGTCGCCTCTTACGACACCCACGGGAAGAGTAGGGGTTGGTGACAAATGTATTCTACTCTGCCGTCACCACGCGGCGTACTAAGGCCTAATCACTCTAAATCAGGGTAGGCTCGAGCCCCATGATGAAGTTTATCTTGAATCTACAAGTGTTTAGGGATCCTTACCTCAAAACTGACGAGGAACAATCTGCCCTGGTCGTCGAGAGAAGGGTCGTAGGTTTCGTTTTGATCAGCGTCCGTCACCAACCAGCCTTCTTCGAGAGGTACAAATATCTGGAAGAACAGATTAGATAAGGTTTTTATTTTTATGTTAATGGTGGTCGATAACATAGACGAAAAATTTTTAACACACTGTTGATAACTAAAAATACAGGAAATGTGCAGCTGAAGTTTGATAAAGCCTCATTACAGAGGTTGTAACACACCGTTGATAACTACAAATACAGGAAATGTGCAGCTGAAGATTGATAAAGCCTCATTACAGAGGTTGTAACACACCGTTGATAACTACAAATACAGGAAATGTGCAGCTGAAGATTGATAAAGCCTCATTACAGAGGTTGTAACACACCGTTGATAACTAAAAATACAGGAAATGTGCAGCTGAAGTTTGATAAAGCCTCATTACAAAGGTTGTAACACACCGTTGATAACTAAAAATACAGGAAATGTGCAGCTGAAGTTTGATAAAGCCTCATTACAGAGGTTGTAACACACCGTTGATAACTAAAAATACAGGAAATGTGCAGCTGAAGTTTGATAAAGCCTCATTACAGAGGTTATAACACACCGTTGATAACTAAAAATACAGGAAATGTGCAGCTGAAGTTTGATAAAGCCTCATTACAGAGGTTGTAACACACCGTTGATAACTAAAAATACAGGAAATGTGCAGCTGAAGTTTGATAAAGCCTCATTACAGAGGTTATAACACACCGTTGATAACTACAAATACAGGAAATGTGCAGCTGAAGTTTGATAAAGCCTCATTACAGAGGTTGTAACACACCGTTGATAACTACAAATACAGGAAATGTGCAGCTGAAGTTTGATAAAGCCTCATTACAGAGGTTGACCGTTGATAACTACAAATACAGGAAATGTGCAGCTGAAGATTGATAAAGCCTCATCACAGAGGTTGACCGTTGATAACTACAAATACAGGAAATGTGCAGCTGAAGATTGATAAAGCCTCATTACAGAGGTTGTAACACACCGTTGATAACTACAAATACAGGAAATGTGCAGCTGAAGTTTGATAAAGCCTCATTACAGAGGTTGTAACACACCGTTGATAACTACAAATACAGGAAATGTGCAGCTGAAGATTGATAAAGCCTCATTACAGAGGTTGTAACACACCGTTGATAACTAAAAATACAGGAAATGTGCAGCTGAAGTTTGATAAAGCCTCATTACAGAGGTTGTAACACACCGTTGATAACTACAAATACAGGAAATGTGCAGCTGAAGATTGATAAAGCCTCATTACAGAGGTTGTAACACACCGTTGATAACTAAAAATACAGGAAATGTGCAGCTGAAGTTTGATAAAGCCTCATTACAAAGGTTGTAACACACCGTTGATAACTAAAAATACAGGAAATGTGCAGCTGAAGTTTGATAAAGCCTCATTACAGAGGTTGTAACACACCGTTGATAACTAAAAATACAGGAAATGTGCAGCTGAAGTTTGATAAAGCCTCATTACAGAGGTTATAACACACCGTTGATAACTAAAAATACAGGAAATGTGCAGCTGAAGTTTGATAAAGCCTCATTACAGAGGTTGTAACACACCGTTGATAACTAAAAATACAGGAAATGTGCAGCTGAAGTTTGATAAAGCCTCATTACAGAGGTTATAACACACCGTTGATAACTACAAATACAGGAAATGTGCAGCTGAAGTTTGATAAAGCCTCATTACAGAGGTTGTAACACACCGTTGATAACTACAAATACAGGAAATGTGCAGCTGAAGTTTGATAAAGCCTCATTACAGAGGTTGTAACACACCGTTGATAACTACAAATACAGGAAATGTGCAGCTGAAGATTGATAAAGCCTCATTACAGAGGTTGACCGTTGATAACTACAAATACAGGAAATGTGCAGCTGAAGTTTGATAAAGCCTCATTACAAAGGTTGTAACACACCGTTGATAACTAAAAATACAGGAAATGTGCAGCTGAAGTTTGATAAAGCCTCATTACAGAGGTTGTAACACACCGTTGATAACTAAAAATACAGGAAATGTGCAGCTGAAGTTTGATAAAGCCTCATTACAGAGGTTATAACACACCGTTGATAACTAAAAATACAGGAAATGTGCAGCTGAAGTTTGATAAAGCCTCATTACAGAGGTTGTAACACACCGTTGATAACTAAAAATACAGGAAATGTGCAGCTGAAGTTTGATAAAGCCTCATTACAGAGGTTATAACACACCGTTGATAACTACAAATACAGGAAATGTGCAGCTGAAGTTTGATAAAGCCTCATTACAGAGGTTGTAACACACCGTTGATAACTACAAATACAGGAAATGTGCAGCTGAAGTTTGATAAAGCCTCATTACAGAGGTTGACCGTTGATAACTACAAATACAGGAAATGTGCAGCTGAAGATTGATAAAGCCTCATTACAGAGGTTGACCGTTGATAACTACAAATACAGGAAATGTGCAGCTGAAGATTGATAAAGCCTCATTACAGAGGTTGTAACACACCGTTGATAACTACAAATACAGGAAATGTGCAGCTGAAGTTTGATAAAGCCTCATTACAGAGGTTGTAACACACCGTTGATAACTACAAATACAGGAAATGTGCAGCTGAAGATTGATAAAGCCTCATTACAGAGGTTGTAACACACCGTTGATAACTAAAAATACAGGAAATGTGCAGCTGAAGTTTGATAAAGCCTCATTACAGAGGTTGTAACACACCGTTGATAACTACAAATACAGGAAATGTGCAGCTGAAGATTGATAAAGCCTCATTACAGAGGTTGTAACACACCGTTGATAACTAAAAATACAGGAAATGTGCAGCTGAAGTTTGATAAAGCCTCATTACAAAGGTTGTAACACACCGTTGATAACTAAAAATACAGGAAATGTGCAGCTGAAGTTTGATAAAGCCTCATTACAGAGGTTGTAACACACCGTTGATAACTAAAAATACAGGAAATGTGCAGCTGAAGTTTGATAAAGCCTCATTACAGAGGTTATAACACACCGTTGATAACTAAAAATACAGGAAATGTGCAGCTGAAGTTTGATAAAGCCTCATTACAGAGGTTGTAACACACCGTTGATAACTAAAAATACAGGAAATGTGCAGCTGAAGTTTGATAAAGCCTCATTACAGAGGTTATAACACACCGTTGATAACTACAAATACAGGAAATGTGCAGCTGAAGTTTGATAAAGCCTCATTACAGAGGTTGTAACACACCGTTGATAACTACAAATACAGGAAATGTGCAGCTGAAGTTTGATAAAGCCTCATTACAGAGGTTGTAACACACCGTTGATAACTACAAATACAGGAAATGTGCAGCTGAAGATTGATAAAGCCTCATTACAGAGGTTATAACACACCGTTGATAACTACAAATACAGGAAATGTGCAGCTGAAGATTGATAAAGCCTAATTACAGAGGTTGTAACACACCGTTGATAACTAAAAATACAGGAAATGTGCAGCTGAAGTTTGATAAAGCCTCATTACAGAGGTTGTAACACACCGTTGATAACTACAAATACAGGAAATGTGCAGCTGAAGTTTGATAAAGCCTCATTACAGAGGTTGTAACACACCGTTGATAACTACAAATACAGGAAATGTGCAGCTGAAAATTGTTAAAGCCTCATTACAGAGGTTGTAACACACCGTTGATAACTACAAATACAGGAAATGTGCAGCTGAAGTTTGATAAAGCCTCATTACAGAGGTTGTAACACACCGTTGATAACTAAAAATACAGGAAATGTGCAGCTGAAGTTTGATAAAGCCTCATTACAGAGGTTATAACACACCGTTGATAACTACAAATACAGGAAATGTGCAGCTGAAGTTTGATAAAGCCTCATTACAGAGGTTGTAACACACCGTTGATAACTACAAATACAGGAAATGTGCAGCTGAAGTTTGATAAAGCCTCATTACAGAGGTTGACCGTTGATAACTACAAATACAGGAAATGTGCAGCTGAAGATTGATAAAGCCTCATTACAGAGGTTGACCGTTGATAACTACAAATACAGGAAATGTGCAGCTGAAGATTGATAAAGCCTCATTACAGAGGTTGTAACACACCGTTGATAACTACAAATACAGGAAATGTGCAGCTGAAGTTTGATAAAGCCTCATTACAGAGGTTGTAACACACCGTTGATAACTACAAATACAGGAAATGTGCAGCTGAAGATTGATAAAGCCTCATTACAGAGGTTGTAACACACCGTTGATAACTAAAAATACAGGAAATGTGCAGCTGAAGTTTGATAAAGCCTCATTACAGAGGTTGTAACACACCGTTGATAACTACAAATACAGGAAATGTGCAGCTGAAGATTGATAAAGCCTCATTACAGAGGTTGTAACACACCGTTGATAACTAAAAATACAGGAAATGTGCAGCTGAAGTTTGATAAAGCCTCATTACAAAGGTTGTAACACACCGTTGATAACTAAAAATACAGGAAATGTGCAGCTGAAGTTTGATAAAGCCTCATTACAGAGGTTGTAACACACCGTTGATAACTAAAAATACAGGAAATGTGCAGCTGAAGTTTGATAAAGCCTCATTACAGAGGTTATAACACACCGTTGATAACTAAAAATACAGGAAATGTGCAGCTGAAGTTTGATAAAGCCTCATTACAGAGGTTGTAACACACCGTTGATAACTAAAAATACAGGAAATGTGCAGCTGAAGTTTGATAAAGCCTCATTACAGAGGTTATAACACACCGTTGATAACTACAAATACAGGAAATGTGCAGCTGAAGTTTGATAAAGCCTCATTACAGAGGTTGTAACACACCGTTGATAACTACAAATACAGGAAATGTGCAGCTGAAGTTTGATAAAGCCTCATTACAGAGGTTGTAACACACCGTTGATAACTACAAATACAGGAAATGTGCAGCTGAAGATTGATAAAGCCTCATTACAGAGGTTGACCGTTGATAACTACAAATACAGGAAATGTGCAGCTGAAGATTGATAAAGCCTAATTACAGAGGTTGTAACACACCGTTGATAACTAAAAATACAGGAAATGTGCAGCTGAAGTTTGATAAAGCCTCATTACAGAGGTTGTAACACACCGTTGATAACTACAAATACAGGAAATGTGCAGCTGAAGTTTGATAAAGCCTCATTACAGAGGTTGTAACACACCGTTGATAACTACAAATACAGGAAATGTGCAGCTGAAAATTGTTAAAGCCTCATTACAGAGGTTGTAACACACCGTTGATAACTACAAATACAGGAAATGTGCAGCTGAAGATTGATAAAGCCTCATTACAGAGGTTGTAACACACCGTTGATAACTAAAAATACAGGAAATGTGCAGCTGAAGTTTGATAAAGCCTCATTACAGAGGTTGTAACACACCGTTGATAACTAAAAATACAGGAAATGTGCAGCTGAAGTTTGATAAAGCCTCATTACAGAGGTTGTAACACACCATTGATAACTACAAATACAGGAAATGTGCAGCTGAAGTTTGATAAAGCCTCATTACAGAGGTTGTAACTTTTAAGTCAAAACAAAAATCAGTTCGTAAGATTGCTAGCTGAATCAAGGCACTATGGTCCCGATTGTCGAATCTACGGAAGAAAGTCGTTACATGAGCCATGCTAGGCCTTTAGTTGTCAAAGTTATGGCTAAAGACCTCTAGCATGGACGCCCACGACTACACGAAAAGACCTGCAACTAGTTTCAAGACTCACCGGAGCAGGAACCTCGTCTTCCGTATCAGCGGTAGTGCACGAGTCAGTGACATGTGAGCAGTAGCAGCGCAGGCATCCCTCCGCCAATGCCTCGCTCAAACCGAAGTGGCCGGGGGCGCACGTGTCGCATCGCTCGCCTATCACATTCGCCTGTAATTGGGATGAGAAATATAAATAATTGATTTATACCTTCATCTTAAGAGTGGGTTCTAAAACGTGCGATAAACGGAGTGAATATTTTTCACTTTTTCTTCCTGCAAATCTAATGAGTGCAAGTAAAACACCCTTTTAGAACACCCGGACTCTAAAAATGTAAGGAATACTCAGACAGAGGAACAAAAGACGATCGCTTATAGCGCGAAGCGACGCGCGTCAGAAATCTTTGAAGGAATATCAGTTAGATCAGAGTGATCAAGTTTGTCTGTGGATCAATGTATCATGTCTTTAAACTGAAGTAACATATGCGGTCTGTAGAGGACGTGTCACGCCAAATTGGGCGACTTCAGAAACACATCATCATCGCAGACTTTCATTGATTAGACAGTGCTCTTAAAATTCATATTTGTACATAATGCCCTTGTCGTCTCTATGATTTGACAGTTCAGGAATATGTATAAAAGCACTTCGCACGGAACTTAAAACTATATAAAGAAGAAAAAATACCAACCTTACATACACAAACATCATCGCAAACCCTGGCAGAGTCCACAACGCCCCTAGAGTCGCATTTGCACGCCATGGTCGTCGTCTCCACGACTTGGCAGTTGGGGAATAAGGCCGAAGGCTCCTCGCAGGTGTCGCATAGAGGCCCGGTGAAGCCAGGGCGGCAGGTGCAGGAGACTTGGTGCTGGCTCTTGACCCAAGTACAGGAACCTTAAAAGAGAAAAATATTTATGTATGGGATATAGTGTAGGCATGTCAATTCAGTGAGTAGATCAAACAACACTAGCAGGCTATTAGGTGTACAACAAAAAAAAAAATGTAGGCATCTCACACACGGCCATCTGATCCCAAACTAAGCAGAGCTGGGTACCAGATAGCTGATATATACATACATACATAATGGCCTATGGCTTGGTTTAACAATTACTATCTGTGAAATAACGGGTCCAATGAGAATTGGTCGATTCCGGAGGGGATATCACACCTACTCTGTGATAGCGGTAGTATTGTTACAGCTGGGTGTGGTGGCCTGTACCAGAGAATCGTCCAGAAAACGCCAGACGTCAGTGATCCTTCACAACCGACCAGAAAGTTCGAGACACCTGTCATTTCCCTTCAAAAAGTATTCGCTACTCGAAACATCTGACTGTCAAAATTGGATGGAAGACTCTAGAATTTCTGTTCGAGAAAGGTCGCTACTCAAACAGATTGAATAACGAAAAGAAGATCGATATTTTCGAACTGTCATAAGGGTATACTCGTATAAGGACCGTGACCGCCTAGACGGGGAGTTCAGTGTGAGTTCAGTGCGCCGAAGTAAATAAAAGTGAAAGTTAAAGTGCCAGTGAACTAAATGCAGTGAAAGTGTTAATTTCGGTGTAGTGCTACCCGTGCGCGATCAAGTACAGTTTGTGACGTTGGCCTGTGTACTATACGGGAGTAATAAAGGACATATTCCTCGTGAACAAAATTTTCAATCCCTGAACCCCGCTCGCTCGTAACAGTAGGTATTTATGTAATAACAGAAATTTACTGAGTCTAATTAGTAGTTTTAGACGGAATTCATAAAAGAACTAGTAAATACTAAGAGAACTCTCATCTTTCGTACCTAATTATTGACCGTCACCGTTTTGTCTTGAGCAAAAGTAGCTATATTTATTTATTTATTTATACAAGGTTTGCCAACAGGTAATACACTATATGCTTATATTTATTACATGAGATGAGGAAACTTAAGTAGGGTACACCCAATTACAGGCAAACACAACCTAAGTTTTACAATCTTGTCTAAGGACAAATTACAAATTACCACTTACATAGTATTCATACAAAGCTGTATATACTAAAAACCATTACCTATAATAACTAATTATCATATAGATTTCGCTAAGAACCTGTGTAGTTTCTTTCTAAATGAATAATAACTTACATTGAATATGTCAATATTCTCCTTCTGAAAGAGTTCATTGTGCTGGCGGCAAATACGGTTCAAGACACTGTGGAACCCTATGTTGGTCCTGGTGATACTAGGCGCAAAAGGCTTAAAGTTACATAGACGAGAGCCACGACGAGGTACAGTAAATTTTATTTGAAATATTAAGGAGGGGCAATCTAAAAATTTACAAACAATTTTATAAAGGAGCAGCTGATCATTAATCTACCTTCTGTCTTTTAACGATACAATCCTAAAATGAACCAATCTTTCGTTGTAAGAATTGAGGTCATGTCTCTTCTGGTGTGCCGCAAGAAGAAATAGGAAGCGCTTCTGAACTCTTTCTATCCTATTGCAGGTGCTCTGGCAGAAAGGATTCCAGACACTTGAACAATACTCTAGGTTGCTACGAACCAAAGCATTATAAACAGATTTTAGGGGCAATATACTTTTGAATCTTTTACAATTACGCCACACAAAACCCAACATACTCAAAGATTTTTTAATTACGGAATCGATATGAGCACAAAAAGATAACTTGCTGTCAAGTATGACACCAAGATCTCTTATAGACGTAGAGTCTTCCAGTTGAACACCATTCATGTGATATGACGAAGGAAGGGGATTTTTTTTTTCGTATTTTTAATATGTTTGCATTTGTTTTCATTAAAAGGTAGTTTGTTGTTCAAAGACCATTCAAATAAACTGTCGAGGTCCTGTTGCAACCGGAGTGAGTCTGTAGGACTGTTTATAACTTTGTACATTTTAAGGTATATGAAGCTGACCACAATAATCTTGATTAAAAAACGGCAGAGGCAATCAATTACTTATTATCATAACGATGGAAGGGCCAGAGGTTTGTATTTACCGTCAGAACCATCGGAGTCACAGTTGCAGGGTAGGCAGGTTCCGTCGGGCACGTCGCTGTAATAGCCGATCAGACAGCGGTCGCACAGGGGACCAGCACGATTCTCCTGCAAATTTTGATCATCATTTTAATTAGAGCTTGGTTACATCTCATGGAGCCTGGTATAATATTTTCTAACAATGGAAAGACGTCACAAACGAAGGTATATGTCATTAATGGTGAATTATTAAAAAGCGCCTTTTTTAGTTCCTTGGAAAACCCTTAAACAATCTTCCCTTTTTCCTTTCACAGAAATAGGAGTATATTATTGGCTGGTCCTCGACTGCTACCACCTGCTACTGAAGATGTACATACTCATAGCAGCCCAAGCATAATGTAAACAGTACTGCTAAGTCAGCTCACCGTACAATTAACACACAGTATCGCGCCAGTATCATCGTACGAGCAGGCGCCTCGCTCCCCGCACGAGCACTGGTCCTCACTGGTCCCCGAGCAAGGCTCGTCTGCCTTCCATGGCGAGCCGTCGCAGCATCTCTGGCAATGCGTGCCACAGGCGTTGTGCAGGCACACGCATTTTGCTTGCTGAAATAATCGTTGTTCATGATTATAAAAAAAAACATTGTTAAAGAGAAATTTTTGAAAAATGAGCGTCGCTTAGCGTTGTTTTTGACGTTTTCTTCTTACCATGAGGGTTGTAAGGTCGCCAGTCGACTATCACAAATCCTGGTGACGAGTGTTATGCAGCTGCCATCATAGGGGGGGCTGTTTGAAGTCGAGCAACCCACCCTCGGTCAGCGTAGTTAATAAAGGATAAATCTCGTCTCTCGATGGAGCCGTATATGGAGCTGAAATCCGTACGTCAGCAGTAACGTGGTGCGCCTGCGTCAATGTATGTCCGTGGCACAAACAGCGCGCGGCGAGCGCGAGGGCGCGCACGGTGTAGTAATACTGCTGCAGTGCGGAACAACAAGATAGTCTCGGGCTTCTAGGCGGAGACGTCTAATGAGCTTAAGATCGTACCTCAGCAGTGACGTGGCACTCCTGCGCATGTCCGTGACACAGGCAGCGCGCGGCGAGCGTGAGGGCGCGCACGGTGTAGTACTGCTGCAGTACGGGCGCAGCGTGCGCCGCGCGGAACGACACGCGCACGCGCCGCGCCGACACGCCCTCGCCGATGCCGACGTGCATCTGGAATGTAGAGACGGATTTTATGCGAGAGGAAGTAATCGTCAAACTTAAGGCGAAAAGAGAAAGCCTTGTCTTGTCAACCTTTCAGCTTACAAGTACACGATGAAGAAGAAGAAGAAGAAAATTGAATACTGTCAGGAAGTTTGTGAGAGGAGATCTTGGGGCACGCACCTGTGTCAGTTGTTGCTAGGGAGAAAAGCGGGTCGGAAAGGGAGTGAAGAGAGAAGTGATTTGGAAGAAAGAGAAACAGGGTGGAAAGAAAAGAAGTGGGTCTAAGTGCAAAGAAGCGGGTCGGAGAAAAATACCGAATTATTCTCTATGTGAAATCAAACAAACCTGTAGAGATTCTTTGTAAATTAAATTTTATATTTTATTTATTCAGAAATTAATATCTATTGACAAAACATACGTAATTTATTTTAATTAGATAATGATATTCATGTACATGGAAATCTAGATACAATAGATAACTTATGCACAGAGTACTTACCTCTCCATTCTCCAAAGGTCTTGGACTAGCGAACTGCGTTGAACACGTCAGTTTATCAGCTCTATTCGTCCTCTTCACTCCTCGTTCCATCCTCACATTTCTAGCTTTCCGCCTTCTTCTCTCTGGCCTTAAATCCCACAGCTTCTTGCAGTGTTCTCTGTCTCCGAAGGCTCGGACCAGTCTCCAGTCTTCGCCGCGCTCTGAAGAAGAGACCTCGAGAGACCAGGCCAGGGGTCGGGGGGAAGGACCTGATTTGATTATCACGTGGAGGAGCTCCATTTTCTGTAAAAGATAAAAGGAATATATATTATAATTTTTATTCCTAAAACTCGCAAAGATACGAAAGGTTATGAGAGTTGATTTCTGTCCCTGAGTTTCCCAGAAGTTGAATGTTTCTACTAAGCCACACTAAGCTAATCCCCCAGTGAGTTGACTCTCCCAATGAGCTTCGTTGTCAAGCTAACGGTTGGTGCTATGGCATTTGCACTGCATTTTTGCGTGACCCAATATAATTGAATAGTCAAGTTATTCTTTTTTTAAAAGGTCTACCACGATCAGTGGCACAAAATAGGACAGTGACCGTGCTTTGCGCAACAAAAATATTTCTATAAATTCCGTCTAAACTATTTTGATTTATTGAGTTGCATTGCAACCCATTCGTTTAAAGGCACACCGCCTAATACGATTACGCGCTGCAATACGGAGAATCATAAATTCAAAACGGATTCCATTCGAATCAGCTGGATTTAAATAACGAATTCAGTAGCCAATCAAATCGCTTCTGCTCTCGCGCCGGTTCAGAACAAACAACAGCTCGGATCGCGGGCCAATTACCGACGAGCTTTTATGGCTAATGAGGCATTTTATTGTGGTAAATGTCGTGATTAATTGGACATTAACTCTGGCTGTGTTTGGGCAAAAATGCCTAAATGACTTGGCTGTAAATCGGCGACAGCACGGGCCTGCAAGCTATTATTTGCTTTCCAACCGAAAGGGGAAGAATCACAATGCGCAATATGAACCATATATATAATAAACCGTAGACATTATTTATTTGTCAATAAATAATCATTAAATGAAGTTATGATTCCGAGGCTTGGGATCATACCATTATATTACCACAATTTCGTAGATCACAAATAAGAGAGATGGTGAGATGAGCTCGATTCCTGTTCAAAGAATTAACTCGGCGAAGCTCCAGAAAGGGAGAAGTGCAAGTAAAAGAGCGAGGTCTTTGCCCAGCAGTGGGACAAGTAGCTTAGTTGGCTCAAATGTGTCAAACAAAACACTCAATATTATAAGACGAGCTACACGTCATGACTCAAGATGCCGACATAAGGTGTAAGATATTGTAAAGAACCGCTTATCTTTAGTGGTCGTTGCTTTTATCTATCAATTAAGTGTAAAGATAAATCGATTAATCAACTTATTATCATATTTTCATCGTTTATTTAAAACTTTCACACTTGGTAGACATTTATATAATATATTCCAGGCACATAATAATTACAGAGTATCCTCTATACAAAAATTTCACTACTCTTTTTCAGATTATTTCACTCAAGGTCGAGAATTGTATTTAGATAATATGAAAACTTCATAAGTCTGTTGCCAAAAGCTAGTGGAGTGCATTACACTCGTAGTTAGGTTAGAAGAAAAAGAGTTAAGAAAACACTTCAAAATTATTTTTCATAAAAAGCCATTGAACTTAGCTAAAAAAAACTCCGTCACTTCACCCCGTCTCCAACAATGGCAGGAATGGCAAAAACGTCACAGGCGCGCGAGCAGCCTCGGCGCTCATTAGGCGCTCCGTACAAGGCGCACGCGATCCCATCGGTGTGCCAACATGTTTTATTTACTACGTGAGGACTGGGAGACGCTTGTAAGGATGAGCAGTGATCGATAAATGACTTGTGTAAACTGTGGATAAATGCTTCTTTCGTTCGCGTGACTGCTACTATGGCACAGAATTAATATTATAGTAATACCGTACAGAACGGCCGCACACTCCCTCCCGCCAATCCATGCTTCCTCACACCCCTAGTCTCAGAGGGACGGTGATCTAGTCCGCTACCGGACGGTGGTCTTTCCGTCTCATGCTTGCGTTAGCAATAAGTTAGTATTTAAGCAATTACATAAGTTAGTATAGCTCTCTGTACTCTGTACTTTAGTCTTATGGCTGGTTTACACGTATTAAGTTGTCAAGTGGTTAACTAAATTTTTACTAAATTTTAAGCGACTTAATACGTGTGTAAACCAGCCTTGTGTGTATTTCTCTCATACCTCCTGGGCCCCCTCTGCTTCTATTGCATGGCGACCCTTGCCAGTGCTGCCTAATGGCAGTGCTGGGTGGCATGGAGATTTAATAGTAAAAAGTAAATTGAGTTTAATTAATAAATTAAATAAAACTTTTAACGAACATTTTTTTTACTTTTTATTATATACAACAACACAACTCAACACTTGCACAACTCTGCAACGACGACTTGAGGCGACTTGGGAGTGTCGAATAAAGATGGCCGTGCTGCGCCGTGACGTGCTGCTGCTGTCAGTGACATTGGAGTGTACTAGCAAAAAGTCTACGATATTTTGTGAACGATGCAGCCCTACCACTATCGATGCCTTATCTGATTGTTTTGGAGTGTCCAGGGTATAATGTAGGTTGAGTGTCATTTTTTCCATTGGTAACTACGGGATTCCACTCGAAGTCACATAGTCTTTTTGTCTAATAGTGACCCCAACTGAATTAAACTTTGGATCAGTTTACTAATTTGTATTCTACGAGAAAAATCTGACTAAACCTAAGTCAACAAAATCATTAATTTAATTAATAAACTAGAACCTATGCAAGTTCAATATAAATCAGACCCTGTGACAGCGGTTTCCTCTGTGCATTGATGTATTAATTTAAGTCAGTGTGCATTTTTGGGAATACTAGAACACAATAACGTCAATTACAACAATACCCTGATCTTAGTGGCCTAAAAAGCTACCCTATACGTCAATGTCCGCAAAAAATATAGGTTTCCGCAAAGCCTAATCCCTGACAACGTAAACAAGATACAGTATTAAAACAACCTACATCCTATTGTATGTAAGGTCAACAACAAAATAACGCACAAAAGACCAGTGAAATGGTCTCGCGATACTAAACTTTACGCTGAGTCGGAACCCTTTCCTTGATGCAATACAGCATTCACTTATAACATAAGTTATTTGTAACTACCCCTGAACTGCCAGGTGGACTGATGACCTGAAGAATGTCGCAGATGGTGGCTGGATGAGGAAAGCGGGTGATCGTGCGCTTTGGCGTGTCCTTGGGGAGGCACACGTCCAGCAGTGGACTGCAATAGGCTGATTGATTGATTGATTGACCCCTGAACTTTTATTGTGTTGTATTGAGTTTTTTTTTTTTTCAAGGAATAAATGTATTCTATTCTATTTTACTTGTATAAACTGTATGCACGAGTAGGTAGCTCGCACGAGTGACGCCTTGTTTGTTACCACTTTATTTGGGTGTACAG
Source organism: Carpatolechia fugitivella (assembly GCA_951230895.1). Lineage (NCBI taxonomy): Eukaryota > Metazoa > Arthropoda > Insecta > Lepidoptera > Gelechiidae > Carpatolechia > Carpatolechia fugitivella. The sequence goes on from OX579647.1 coordinate 18,709,556, forward strand.
ACAAACTTGATTAAGTTTATGTTGCACCCTTTGTGTTTAATTATAAGTTTAATTATATTTTTATATAAATAAATAAATATTGCGTTCTATACGCACTAAGTTGTCGCTGTTGCCGATTGTACATTATCTCTTATCAAAATGTTATCTTATTGTTAATGATAACGGTTTCATTTTCACTCAACTCGGTAAAAATATCTAATCAGTTACACATTGTGCTTTGATGAAGCCTAGTGGCAAAGTTCGGATTTATTTTTATAGTTAAATTCGCTTCGGAGTGTCAGCAAAAAAGTATTTGTTTTCGAAATAAAAGTGTCATTTTCAGTGGACATTTCTTGTTGTTTTTAACGCCATATTAGGCAGGACTCTGTTGTGAAATCCTACGAAGTTTTCGTTAAAGTATGAAGACGTAACAATTCCTGTTGTTTTAATTAAGAACAAAAACAATTAGAGAAGAAATTAAAAAATATTCTGGGCTTGTATAATGCCAAACAAGAACAACGACGTCAGAATAGAGATCCGAACGCCTCCAGGTAGAGACAGGAATGAAGTTACTGTGAAAGTGAAGAGGTCCACCAGACGCTTGTCTGGACCTCTGGAGCTGAAGACCGAGGATCTGTCGAAGGTGTCGATGATGAACCAGAACTATGCTTATGAGAACCCAGCCTTCGTTGGTACGCGAAGTGAGAACCGCGTCGCCAGGATACAGATGGAACCTCGTATTGACACGTTAGTATAAATAGTACCTTCATCATCAACAGCTCATATACGTCCCCACCGAGGGGCTCAAGCCTACCCTGAATTAGGGCGATTAGGCCTCAGTCGACCCCGCTAGCCCAGTACGGGTTGGTCGACTTCACACACAACCTTTGAATTTATTCGCAGGAGTGTGCAGGTTTCATCACGAAGTTTTCCTTCACCGTAAGAGCGTCGAATAAACGTACAATATGAATTTGAAATTCGAAAACACATTGGTACGTGGTGGGGATCGAACCCGCGTCTTCCAGACGGGAGGCAGCGGCCCTAGCCACTAGACCACCGACGCTCTTATATTACCTTAAGCTCGATAGTACCTTAATTCAACCTTAAAAGCTTCTCTAGCTCAGCGGTAAAGCAATCGGTTCTCATTAAGGAAATTCCGGGTTCAAAACAGGTGGAGACACTCAAACAAATATTACTTTGTACGATTGTCCTCAGTTTGGTCAGGTCAGGATATTACACTAATGATTGCAGACTGCATAACTTGATTGTCCAAAAAGAGGGGTGATTCCGTGCTTTAGGTCGTTGGTCCCGACTATTATGTCATGTGGTATGTCAGAAGCTTTCGGCTTGCGGCTCCAATAGGGTATCGGATTGTACCTAAATTTACCATATTTTATGAATTATTTTTAAATATAGATTAGTAGCACACGATTCGCGAAGAAAAAAAACAGAATCGGTTTAAAAACGAATTTACGGTGATTTTTTAAAGTTTCAATATGTCTGTCTCTTTCAAAAACGATTTTTTGTATGGAGATTTTATGGCGTTACTAGCAAGTCACGTCACAAGTGGGCATGTGCCTCTCTGTCTAATCTTTATAACTCGGTCAATTTTAAAGATAGAGCAAAAATTATTTTAGTGTTCGATAGCAGAAGCTAAGAATTTTGGATTTATAAATAAAAAAAAGTAGTCCGATCCCCTATTTGACACGATGGTTTGTAAAGTCGGTTGTCGACCTTACTATACCAAAAAATCAACCCTAATTTTACTTTTCATCTATGTATATACGTACAGTAATATCTGACCTGGCCTTGCGAGGTCGGTCACTTACTTACAACCTACAAGTAAAGATAATAAGATGACCTAGCATCGTTGGGTAGGTCCCGTCGACTTTGACTGTACTATAGATAAATGCATACTTAAATATATATGGATAAACAACAACGTCCAGACACAAGGCAAACATAAGACAAGTGTTTTTATTAAATACTATGTACTGTTTCATTCTATTCTTTTCTAATATATGTATAATGCGCTCTCTCACAATATTGCTGCGCCCTTGCAGGGTGTCACAAAATACTGTATTCGCTTCTATAATAAAATACCAGATGATATTGTAAATCTGTCCGATAGCCAATTTAAAGCTAAAATTAAAACTATTTTATGTTCTAAGGCCTATTATACGATAAATGATTACTTAGATGATAAAAACGTCTGGTCAACTGTTGTTCCAAATCAACGGAGTAGATTGTAATTATGACTCATGTATGATTCTTTATATATTTAAAAGAAAAGTACAAAAGATACAATTCCTGTGGAGTTTCTTCTGGCCGTTCTTCTCCACAGAGGGCGTACACTGATAGTGAACGTGCCATCCATGATAGCTTTGACGTCGAAAAATGATTTGTAAAAATCTTAATTCGAATAAAAAATTTTGACTTTGACTTTGACTTACTGTACCCTATATTCGTAATTCCTTTTATGTACCGACTGTGACTTGCAATAAATGTTTTGAATTTTAATTATAATAAAGTGGTCTAGTGTCTGTCTAGCTGACGCGTTTAGCAGGTCTGAAAAAGCATAAAATAGACGTTTATTGTTATTCTTAAACGCAAGCGTATTTATCGATTTTATTAGAAGGTAATTTCATTATAAAACGTAGTTTATATATTTAAGTATTTTTTTAAATTATTTATGTAATTTTTGGCAAACCATCAGTCAATAAATACAATAGAGATTCAAAAGTTCACAAGATCAATAGGCTTCCAAAAGTTGATGACAAATAATTGATTTTAAAAGTTAAGATGCTCTTTATCATCTTCATTTTAACCAGAGCCGTCCACTGCTGGATAAAAGTCACCCCTAAGAACCTCCACAGTGACCAATCATGTGCTGCCGCATCTTTGTATACTTATAATATGGAAGGTCGCTGGTGGTGGCGGATGGCTGATGAGGAAAGCGGGTGATCGTGCGCTTTGGCGTGCCCGAGGGGAGGCACACGTCCAGCAGTGGACTGCAATGGGCTGATTGATTGACTTATTACGAAATGGTATTCAAATCTATATAATTTAAACACTAATACACAACACACACTCGAACGCTTTCGAATGGGTATCGAAGATATTATTAAGCTGGCTTCTATTGTTAAACACTCAAATTCATGTTAGCTGGAGACTGGCCACAGGCTGACAATGCCTGCACGATGAGGACGTGCGGAGGTGTCAACAAACAAAGATAAAGTCGAACAATACGCATTGTGGTATGGATAAAATGAAGAGGGCACATAAACAGAATAAAACTTTTATCTGTTTCTAATCGCTTTAAAACAGTGACATAGGCTGTTTATTAGTAAGGGTTCAAGATTTAGGAGCTTTGAAAGAAATATAGCCTAATTGATCTGATTGATTATAAGATTACACTCTCTTACGTATCAAAACAATCGTAATTAATCGACTGATACGAGGCTGCTATTTATGTATCCGGAATAACAAAAAATAACAAACATCTATAACCAAATATACTTTTATTGCTTTTCAAAATATTCCCCGTGATGATCGATGCATTTTTTCATACGTTGAAACCAACTTTCGTAGCATTTTTTCCATTCTGTATCGGGTATCTCCAAAACGTGCATTTTGAAAGCATCTACGGCTTCTTCCCGGGTCGAAAATCGGTGTCCACGTAATTTGTTCTTCACGCTTGGGAATAAATAAAAGTCGTTGGGTGCCAAGTCGGGACTGTACGGCGGATGACCCGTCAATTCGATCATTTGACTATTTAAATACTCCGTTGTTGCGGCCGAGGTGTGACAGCTGGCGTTATCGTGGTGAAGGATTATTCTTCGTTGTCGATTGTTCTTGCGTATTTCTCCAAAGACTTCTGGTAAGCAAATGGTGGTGTACCATTCAGAATTAACCGTTTTACGATTCTCTAGTGGTACTGTAGCCACATGTCCACTAATACCAAAAAAGCAGGCAACCATTTGCTTCAAAGTGCTTTTTGCACGAACAACTTTAGTTGGGTTTGGCTCATTTTGGAACACCCAAACCGTTGACTGCTGTTTAGTTTCGGGATCATACGCATATATCCAAGATTCGTCTCTTGTGTAGATATTATGAACAGCTTTTGATGTACTACATTTGTATTTTTCTATCATTTTTTGCACCAATCAACACGAGCCTGTTTTTGTTCAACTGTTAAGTTGTGCGGGATCCAACGAGAACAATTTTTTTTTACAGACAAATGTTCGTGTAATATTTTATAAATACTCGTCATACTAATGCCCAGAAATGCCTCTATCTCGCGATATGTAACATGACGGTCTTGCATTATTAGTTCGCGCACAGCATCAATATTTTGTGGTACAACAGCCGATTTAGGGCGACCTTCTTTAAAATCGTCCGCAAGCATACGACGACCACGTGAACGTGAACCAGTGATACACAGTGGTTTTCGATGGGGCTTCCTCCCCAAAAGTCGACAAAAGTTGATCCATGCACTGTTTTTGAGTTAATCCACGCCGAAAGTCGTAATAAATCATAGCACGAAAATTTTCACGAGTCAAATCCATGGTGATGATAGACAATTTATTTTAAAAATGGCGCCACAATGTAAAAACAATTGACAGATGAATGAAACAAACTTTATTTTACAGCCAAAGAGTTCTATTTTTAAATGTTATAATTTATTTTTAAATATTGTTTATGTAAGTGGCCAGTTTCGGATACATAAATAGCAGCCCTTGTACAGACAGACAGATAGATCCACAACTTTCTTTACCACACCTACACTCTATTTCCAAATGGACGGAACTGTTTCAAAACAGACACAAAAATAGAAATTCATTAATAGAAATATGTATTTCAAATTCCAGATAAACACATAAAAATTATTTTTTCAAATATCTCAAAAGTTGATGGTTATAAATGACATACATCCGCCATAGAAAAATTTTGTTTTTGTAAGAGGGACAGATATATTTGTTTAATAATGTTGTTATCTAGTTTGTTTATCGATTATTATTTTTTAGGCATATTCCCTATTTTAAGTAGGAATTGCGACGTATAGTCACTAGTTTTTCAGTTTATTTAAAGGGGAGTGTGTCTATGAATTACAAGGCCTACTAGATATTTTTAACGACAAACCCTATAAATTTAAGAAAAAAGTTATAACTTATCTTGAACATTTATTTTGATCTCAATAGTGTTATACAGAAATATAGGTATATTTTATTTAGTACTGAGGCACAATTTGTTTGCTTATTTATATGATAAGTTTGCTTATCTATAGGATGTAAAAATACTTTTTTATTTGATTTTCTCTTAATTTGCGACATAGAACTATTGTTGTTAAGAACCACTTAGAATTATATAGATATCTGTGTATGTTGTGGTTACCTTTTACTGAATGAGCATCTAACACTTTTGTACTTTAAAATATTTGTAAAGGTGCATCATTCGTCGGTAATCCTAAAACAATAAATAAAAAATAATAATAATAATACTAGTCCCAACACCCGGTTTTTGCCGCCGGAGTTACCATAGGTGATTCCCGCTGTCCCTGCCAAACGAAACCGAAATTAATAAAGCGATTACGATGTCCTTGTCATTATGATTGTCTTCAGGGTCATGTCACACTCACAGCCCCCCAATAGACTGTAATCAATCTATTACGCCGTAGATGATAAATAGCTCCTATAATAAATGTAAGGTAGGGATAATACGCTTATCTTTATATAAAAAAAAAATGGACCGTATTATTATTTAGTTTTTTTTCTCTTGCAGGGTATACCGCGAGCAGTACTGCGTGTGCTCCCGCTGGCCCTTAGCCAAGAAGGTGTTGGCGGTCGCAGTGGGCCTCTTGTTCGGGGCCGCAGTGGGCCTCACACTCTCTATAACGCTCCGTGATCCAAACTCAGGCTTGATTGAGTTCCCACTCCTGCGCAGCAACCCTGTCCCGGACTAACTAGGTCCTCATACCAGGCCCTAAGGCTAAGGACCCAGCATCAAATCCGACTCTGTATTCACAACATCCCGACTCAGCCGCGATTTCGATCTTTATATCCGTCTCTTTTATTCTGTGTCGCATAGAGTGAAACGCAGATAGTGTTCTGTTCTTAACCAAATCGAAGAACATGAAATAGGGATTTGACTTAGGAGGCAACACGGAGTTTCCTATACGTTGCCCCGATTGTGATTACTTTAGTTTCGCAGAAGAATCGCATGCATTTTTTTAATCTATCGAAAGATTCTCTAAACTAATCACTAACCTAACCTAACTGTCTCATGTCTCCTGCTATATTGGATAGGATAGATGTCCCAAAAAATAGAGTTCCGCAAAAATCTCTAATACTCTAGAAATATTAAAGATAATGTATTTTATTTTTAGATAAATTTGTAGATTAAAAACCAATGTACCGGCCAGTATTACAAATAAAGTATTTTGCTTTTTGTACTGAGAGATATAGAGTGATTTCAAAAAGTGGGGAAATTATTGCAAGCCGAGTTTACCTATGCCTCTAGATTTTTTTTTATAGATGACATCCTATAAGTAGTTATTAAGAAAGAAAAGTTGTGGAATTTCGTACACTTTTCCAGTGTCCCGTGGAATTATTGCAAATGCATTTGTTTTGGCCAAACACATGACCCGCTTTTGTTTTCTCTAACGGACCGCTAGCGGAGCTATCTACCAAAGTGCTAATATAGCGGGCGCGGACTTGTACACAACTGCTAAAATTTATTGATAAAATATTTTTTTTTTATATATATAATATGATTATGAGGATATCATTACAATCTAATATGATCCGTTGTTTAGCTGTAAAAAGTCTAATAAATATTCCACTCCTGTAGGTACGTTTTCTATACTTTTAGATTTAGAGCATTTTACAATCTTATAAATAAATCTATAAATCAGGATACAATACCTACTTGACAGCAAAGAATCCGGGCACCTGAAAATCTCGGAAACTAAGAATACTAACTGTGAAAAAAATTGTGTTTAATAGAAAAATAAATACTCCTTGAAAAAAGTATTCTTCAATAATTACATAAAGAAAAAATAAGCCAATCTCATCTTATAAAAAAATAATTAAAGTCGCAATTATTTTGTACAGTTTATTTGTTGTGTTACTTGCTAGCTGTTGTTACCGCGGTTATGCGGCTTGTCCTGGTCACGCGGCAGATCCGCTTAGAAAAGTCCCATTTTTATTTTGCCATTTTCGATGGCAAAAGTAAACAATAACCAAGAAGTCTTATTGCTATCATTTAAAGTGTGTTTACTTGTCTATTTAACACAATTTAGTTTACTAAGATAGCATTTATAGTTTTCGAGATTTTCAGGTAACTTAACTGCCTGTCTTCATATGTCCCGGATTCACTGCTGTCGAGTGTATCTATCTAGCCCACATCCACCCACTGCTGAGTATAGGCCTCTTCTTTAATGCGCCATTTTTCACGGTCCTGTGCAGTTCTCATCCAGTACTTCCCTTCCACTGTCACTATATCATCTGACCATCGGGCTGGTGGTCTGCCTACCGAGCGTTGTCCAAGTCTGGGCCGCCACTCTGTCACTGCACTCGAGTGTATCATAAATAATTATTTATTGTGATGACATCATTGTTTTGTGACACCTGCCACCGATATCAGAACGTTATCAGTCCAGTTGATAACAAGCGCCTATTGATTTGCCAAATCGAACAGCGAGCGCTTCCAAGTTTCGTTTTACCTTATTATATTATCGCGTGATATTGTAATTTTAGATAACTGACTGTGTATATGTAGACTTACTTTTGTAAAAACGGACAGAATCATGTTTTTTCGAATTTTAAGTAAATTAGTCAATCTTAAGTTCAAAAGTTGGAATTTTGGTTCGAAGATTCAAGATTCAAAGTTTCAAAATAGATTAAAATAAAGTTTATTATGAAAAATCGAAGACCACAGAAACTGCACAGTAGATGGTCTTATTGCTTAATTTATTCCAGATAACCTTTTAAGAACTTTATTACAATGTGTGAATGTGTTTTATGTTTTTAATTGCTTGAAAGTATTCGTAGGTATGCGTCCCAAAAACATATTCCATAACTAAACTAAATTATTAAACTATAGAATCGGGGCCATAGTAGCACATCAATTCAATTTTTTTTAGCTTTAACATAACCTATTGTAGTAAAGAAGCACAATTATATTTAAAAACTAGTAAATAATCAAAAACGTATCTGTAATACATATTTCATTAATTTTAATAAGTAAAGGACAATCAATTCGATTTGTTTAAGACTGAAGATGTAATTAAAAAGGAGATGTTATTGTCAATGATTAATTTTTAAAATCATAATTTTAACTTTTATTGTATTATTTGATAAAATCATTTGAGTAGGTATATTTATGTAAGTATGTACATACTTATGTTTATTAAAGGTTTGTTGATATGATTAATAAAATGAAACTGATGTACAAATAAGTTTTTTTATTTTTATTCTTCTTCATTTCGAGTCGATTCGGCGACTAAATTTGGGAAGACCAATACTCTGCCACAGATATGGCATTATCTGTGGCATTATAGAGGTCTTCGCGTGTACAGGCGGTGGGGCACGCTGGGCAAGACAGTAAGTGAGCCATTGTTTGTGGAGAGACACCACAAAGACATGCATTTTTATTTATATGTATTTACAAAATATTACATTAGGGTAAAACAGATAGGTACACAATAAAAGAAAAAACAAATAAGTTGCATTACATACATAATACAATTTTTGAATGGATTTTTCGAGAATTATTATGTTTTAAATTCTTGTTCGTGTTTCGAATTTAAATCAATTTGAACATACAATTTGAATATGTATCATAGTATAATGAAACACTCCGGTATTTTACACTTAGGTATACTTTATTGATATCGACTTCACCGTAGCACTGTTACAAGCAGACTGAACTGACCGATAGATTTATTTTTGCCCCGTATTGGTCGTCCTTGCTAAATACGACCGGGGCGGGGTGCCACCTATTGTAGTTCCGCAAAGACGAATGACCAATCGGTGCACACTAGTACATATCGAATGAAATACTTATAAACTAAAATACTCAAAAGATAAGCAAAGCTGTACTATAATTAAATTTGATAATAATTTAATACAATTTTAAATTATAAATTTAATTTCATATACTAAGGTTAAGAATACCATTTTGACGTTTGGACAATTTCTGAATTAAATCACAACAATAGGTAATCAATTTTCATTAAAGCATTTCGTTCAATATATTCAAAAGTTAATTTGTTTTGGTTATAGCTGTGTGTTAATAAATTAGTTCCTTATTTATTTACTTCATATAAAGACAGAGTAATGTATATTAATGGAATCTGTGGATTGTGTCGGAATCCTATCAAACCCACGTCTTTTATAAAGAATTCAAATTCCTAATCTATTAATCTAAATATGAGTACCAAGAAAATAATAAAGCAATATTACATTGTAATCCTTGCATGATGATACCAATGTTTTTGATAAGCGCTACACCAAATCAAAAGTGACGGAAACATCACACTAAATAAAAATATAAAATGTGAAAATATGGATGTTTGCATGTTTGTCCCGCCTTCACGCTTAAAGCTCAACGGATTTGGATGAAATTTGGAGAGGAGATAGTTTGTAACCTGGATTAACACATAGGACATTTTTTACGGGAAAAAGTCTTATTCCCACGGGAAAATCCTACAAAACGCGAGCGTAGCCGGTGGCGGGACGCTGTAAGTAATATTTACAAAACAGTGGAAAGTCCTAAATGATATGACCAGACGCATCCAAGATACTGATAAGCAGATCCATCAACTTATCTGACAGCTCATCGGATAGTTAAAGATACCGGCGGCGGCGGCCTTTTAGAGGACATTCTTCATGGCTACTAAAATATTAGTAAAAAAAATTAAACAATATGTCGAAATTTCAGTTTTAAAATTATTTTTATTTAACGGAATTTTATTAAATAGGTAACGGCTTTTTACTTAGAGACCGAGCTTAGAGATAGTTCGAGTCTGTTCTATACGAATTTAGTTCAGAAATGTAGATTTTTGACAAATAATATCTATTGGCTTAATTTCGTTCGTCTCTACATCATATTGGCGTTCCCATGACTGTCTTTTTTAATCCAGTACATCAGAAATAAAGTATCTAAATGATCCGATAATCTCACGCAACAGTACTCCTTAACCAAAGGTCATGGTTCCGGCCAGGCCACGGCCGTCCATCATGGTGATAGCTGATCAGCGGTGTGATCACAGGGGACGCGGAGAGAGGTGATTAACACGCGTGCGCGCACGCCAAATTTAGTATTACAGGCTTTATGCGATCGTACAGAGATGCGAACAGATCAAAACCAAAGTCCATTTTTTGCAGGGATGAGCAGGTTTCTTCACGATGCGAATGTTTTCCGAATAAAATAAATAAATAAAATAATACGACAGTCAAATAAACGTAAACACGAATTCTGAATTAAAGAACACATTCGTTCGTACGTACGTGCGGGGTACGAACCCGCGTCTCTACGAAGGGCAGCGCTTAGCCACAATACCACGGACAGACAACGGACAGACACGGGCATGGCAGTCTTGATCTGTTGTCAACGCTGGTTGTAGCTGATAGTTCACGCCCTGAGGGAAAAATATATTACGACGGGAAAATCGCAACGGTCACCAGCATAGCCAATTAATGACGTAGGTACTCTTGTTCCAATTACGTGACCAGGCAAAGTTTATTATTACACCATGTTTTGAACAAAGCGATTATAGTTTTTCTTCATCACCTTTTAAAATGCGTGGATAAATGTACTGTACTCCGGTATCAAAATTTAACTTTCACACGTTGACATTTCGTGTATCTGTTAATTGCTAAATTAACATCTCGACAGAACGTAATCAAGATCATAAATAACGGATTTTGGGATTGGATGTCATAACATTTCGTTAAATATCTTTTTTAATTAAATTGTGGTTTATTTATAGAATGCATTTGGTGAATGCACCGCCGTGTGGTGACGGCAGAGTAGAATACATTAGTCACCAACCCCTACTCTTCCCGTGGGTGTCGTAAGAGGCGACTTAGGGACTACACATTGAACAGGGAACGGGCAGCAGCGCTCTCTGATACAGTAACCTTTTAACCTGCGAACTCCAACCCGCCTGCCAAGCGTGGAGATGTAAGTAATTACGATCGTGTTTAAATTGGTTTGTTAACATTATTGCCGGATTCTATTGAAAGGGACTTTTAAGTGGCAAGCTGCATCAATTTATTGATGGCTCTATTCAGTGCACATCTGGAGAGTCAACGAAGAACAATTGAATGTATGCTAACACTGAACTAGATTACTTAGGAATGACCTATGACTCCATTCCAAGTACTGCCTTTGCCTTTCATCATCATAAAAGTAGATACTAGTGGTAAATAATTAGATCGATCAACGACCTCACATCGCAATTTCTGGTGTCAGTGATATTGACCCTCATGAAACGCTACGAGACCTGTGGGAGGCGATCGACAAAACTCGCCGGGTGGCTGCCTACTGGTCCACCAAATTATAAAACCATTGACTCGAAAAGAAGAAGATGAAACGATTTGGCAGATAGAGATTAATAACTAGGCTAAATAACGTAACATGTTTTCCGAAGCACGGAATCTTCTTTCTTTGGAACAATTAAGTGATTCGGTTTGCTAATTGGAGATAATCCCTCTTCCGGGCAAAAATGTTGGTAAATTAATGTATTAGTTTAGTCCTGCCTAAACCGTGGTCAGCCTCAGTCTAAACAATTTACCTAGGTACAAACTCCTGTCCACTGAAGACTCAAGCCTATAATGCTGTATCGGAGATCGGTAAGATACCGGCCATTATGAGATGCGCCGGCCTCTCTATTGTTTCCAAAGTGATATATGAGGTCGATAGAGAATCTAGTACGCGTTATATGGATAATTCTGGATAGAACTATAGTCTGATGCGATTAAGGGGTGACGCAAAAAGTTGAAGTTACGTAGGACTGTAACGAGGCATTCGTCCTCTTTCCTGTTTTATGATTGGCAACCTTTCTTGCTGGCAGTTTTATCTTTCATTTTAAATTCATTTTCAAATTTAGATTTCTTACGTTTCGATTTTGTATTTTTTCTGCCAAATTCTTCGTTCATGTCCTGATCTCCAACAGTAAACTTACCCACGTTACTATTTCCTACGTTAGTTATTTAATATATACTCGTAGTATATAATATATAAATACATAAATAAATACCTTCAGACTGAGCCCTGGTTATCTGCCACGCTTCGTGTGGAGCTCAGCAGCTCCGTGGACGAATGAATAGATTGTTTCGTTTTAGATATAGGAAAGCATTTGTATTTAGGATTATACTCTAAGCCCGTGTTCTTTGCGATTTATTTTCCTGTTAACTTATGTATTTTGTTATCAAAATTGGTTTCAGTAAGTTAGCCGTAAAATTCCAACAAATGGACAGACATACAAAAAGATTTAAAGGATAATTCAAAAATATTTAGTTTATCAGTTGTACACGAAATTCCTAATATCCTTCATTTGTCTGGCACGGGAGCCCCGTTGGGTCCGAACATCGTAATTTATTAACCATGGATGTCCATTCCAACCCTTATCTTTATCGATAGAGGTAAGTGGTTCAGCTACTTTTAAGATTTTTAGTTAGCTTAAAAAAATACTTTATTGATGAATAAAATATGCAGTTCAAAAATGCTGTCGTGAATCATAAGGGATGTAAACATGCTGCTGTGATAAGTGGGTCTGGAAGCTGCAGGGCTTTTCTCATTTCTGGTAATATATGCAAAACGGTGTCTCTTTTTAGGAATCTTACATGCCTTAAAGGAGACTCCTGCAACTAGTTAAAAGGAAAAAACATATAAGCCAACATCTCTCTTTCTAGTCAAAAGCCGACACAGGGAAAGTACTCCAATTTCAGAATTTTTAGACCACAAAACAGTGTGCTAAATTCTTCACGATTTCTTTCAAACCCTATAATATTTCACCCAAAGCTGACGATGATGCTGAGCTGAGATTTAAGGTCGCGACCTTACAAACACCAAATTAGTCACTCAACATGTTATTGTTGTTCGTCCAGCAGTGGACTGCAATAGGCTGATTGATTGTTTATTTTTTGTTGTTGTTGTAATGTAATAAATACGATAAAATTAAAGCAATAAATTTTTTAAAAGCATTAACAAAGCAATATAATAAAAAAAAATGCAGACAGTGAGTCCGACGGATAAGGTAGTAAATTTTATTGTACGATTAATGTAATGGTTGATCGATACTTGTGATAAGTGATAATTTATATAATAATATAATATAATATTTTGATACTTTTCTTTTGTGGGCATGATAGCCAGTGTTTTGTAAACGCATGTACGTACTTAAATACAAAAAAATACAAAAAACTTTATTGATCCCATAATTTCTTATAAACAAGTCATTGGGAGCCTTCTTTTAAGCACTTTAATATGGTGCCTGTGACAGAAGAACTCCGCTCTTCACTTCCGTGACACTATAGGTACACATTGTTGTTAACAATAGATTAAAGAAGAAAAGGAAATAAAAAATATTAATATATTATAATGTATATATATTAAGGGTACTTATGAAACTAGTACTAATACTTTTTTAGAAAAGACGTATCCTATTATATACACAATTTGGTCAAGATCTTGTAGCCGCCACAAGCCGCTGAGCACCACACGAAGAGTGTTGTAGAGGGTTATGTGGCATTAACCAGGGCACAGTCCGAAGGAAAAAAAAGGTATTGTTATATTATATATCATATAACTGTCCAGGAAAAAAATAGTAGAGAATAGTAGAAAAGCTTTAGGAACGTACTATCGGAGATCAGGACATGAAGTCAAGAATTTAGCAGAAAAAAGACAAAATCGAAACGTAAGAAATTTAAATTTGAAAAGGAATTTAAAATGAAAGATAAAACTGCCAGCAAGAAAGGTTGCCAGTCATAAAACAGGAAAGAGGACGAATGCCCTGTTACAATCTTACAATGGTTTTCATAAAATAGTCACCAGATTCGTTTTGTAAAGGTGTTTGCATTATATGGTCAAAGAAAGCTTAATTTGAAGGAAGTTTTGAATTCTTAACGGCATCGTTTATAAATCCAGTTTGCTCCGTGTTAGAAAACCACCTATTAAAGTCTATTTACAATATGCACGTTTACGTAGTTATAAAACAAAGGAAATAAATTAAAGGCCAGTTTATACTTTGACAAGTACAGTTGCGAATTGCGAGTCAACTTAACTAGCAGGTTACCATTAAGTTGCAAGTGCGAGTTGCAAGTACAGGTATCAAAACAAAAGTGTCATATCCTCCTGTAGTCAAAAAGCATATTATTATTATTTCATGTTGCCAAGGAAACACTCGCACTTGCAACTCGCAAACCCACAAACCCTAGTGTCAGTGCTATAGAGCCGCTAAAGCTCGTGCGACTGGCACCAACGGCTGCACGTGCCTTCCGAAGCACGGAACCATCTTTCTTTTCGGACAATAAGGTGATTCAGCCTGCAAAGTCCTAACCAAACTGGGGAAAGTCTCACAAAGAGATTTTTGCTTGACAGTGTCCCCACCGGGAATCGAACCCGGAACCTCTGTAATGAGCAGCAAAATCTTGACCACTCGGCCACGGAGGCCACGGAGGCACCACACGATAAAGAAGAAAAACTGAGTAAAAACTCAAAATAATTCCAATTCCAACACATTTCACTTCGAACCCACTAATACCAATTTTTCAATCACAAGATGGTCACCCTACTTGCGCGCACGCAGGCGATTTATTGGTTAGCTCGTGTCAGTAGTGTCAGATAAGGGCACAATAGCGGACCCTTTGTGCCCCTATCGGCCCTAATAGCTTCGACAAGATACCTGCTCCTCCGGGGTGGCTTACTTGCTGACCAAAATCTTTGTGGTATAAATAAACTTGGAGAGATAATGGTATATTTATGTTTATATCCTTTTTTTGTGGAATTCTAATCGATTATTTGAAGGAGTGTAGTAGGTGTACATGTTCATTGTGTTATTTCTCTGTAATTAGCGCTTGGTCTTATAAAATTAGTAATTCTATAAATAGCAAATTAGGGTTAAAAGAAACTATATGCACATAAATTATAATTGATAAAATGGATACAATATGGATCACAATATTTTAAATTATGAACAGCCGCTTTATTTTATTTTCTGAAATATTGTTACTTGTTGCAGGGCAAATAAATAATATAAACTTTTTCATGTCAACTTCTGTGGTCCGCTTACACCAAAATAAGACAACTTCTTTACAAATGAGTTCGCGTTTACAGAATACTTAAGCACCCACATTATTTTTCTCCAGTCATCTACAGGATGGCCGAAAGAACCCAAAAACAGCAATTAATACGGTACTGGTAAGCCCATGTCGTCCATTATAGCGCATGTGCAAATTACAGGCCGCTACAGGGTGTTTAAAAACAGATGAATTGTAAGCTAACTGGTAACTGTCCAAACACAAGTCCGCGCCCACTATATTACCACTCTGGTATAAATAGTGATTAGGTCAGTCAAAAAAAAAAAACTGTCCAAACGGCTTTTTGATTTTGACTAATGTGCGCTTTCGACTGCTTCCGTGGTAAGAAATTGCCCAGGAAGAACAAATAAAAATAAATAAAAGAGAAAAATAAAAGTTTCATAACGTGGCGCCATCTAGCGTCGAGTAGCGCAACTAAACTATGTTATCTATACGATGCCATAGATAGCGCTGTAGTCGCAATTTTGATAAACTGTAGAACAAGCTGGATATAACTAAATTAATAAAATACTACTTCGACATACTTTGTTTGTATGTAACCCACCAGAATAAATAAACTCTACATGCGTAATACTATCAAAGTAAAACCATAATTTTAGTCGGTTGTCGACCCTCACGATGAAAATAGAAGTATTAAAACCACAATAAATTAAGTGATTATCTATCTCCTACACTTTCAGGTTTATCACAGTAAATAATTAAATACCTTACTAATTAAAACTAGTAGCTCCGTGAGCTGTAGACCTCGCAAGTACTTTTTTTTTAAATGGCTGAAAAAATCTCGATAGCGCGTTTTAGAAAATCCGTTCCACTGTACAGCGCCATCTGTTGATATTTACTTAGACTAAAATATGCTTTGTTAATCATTTAGGAATTTAATTTTGTATTTTATTTTTTAATGGTTGAGAAATATGACCTGTAGAGGAAAACAGCCTCAGCGGTAGACCTTGTAAATTGGTAACCCACATAACACCGTAATTTTTTTAAATTTACAAAAACAGACTCGACAAAAACATTTGATTAATTTATTGAACCTGCTCACAAAATTTCACGAGAATCAGTTAAGAAACGCGACCTGTAGAGTGGAACAAACAGACATAGAAAGGCAATAGCTGAAGCAGAGCCGCTTCGCTCGCTCGGTCAATTATTTAAAAATAAATAAAAATATGCTGCGCGTCATCTCAACTGTTTACAATCCGTCTGCCTGTCTGTAGTAAAGTATGACGTATAGTGTCGTGGGCGAGTCTGGTGCTGGCCTAAGCCGGCGCGCGGCGGCACCTTGCATCTTTGGGCGCCCAATATCCGAGCGATTCTAACAAAATATGCGATGAAATTATAATGATACTTTTTGAAGAAAATAAATGACATGAAAGCTTACAAAACTTGAATGGGCATTAATATTATTTTTCTTTCTCAATTTATGGGTTGTAAGGTCAGTGTTGTTGACCTGCGATATTGTTTTGGTGAGAGCCGCCAAAGGCCACTGACACGCCTTATCTGGTATGCATATCCTGCAAAGGCTTTATAGGTTGTATATATACAATCAGAATCAGGAATATTTATATGTAGGAAGGATATAAGAACACAGAACACATACAAAAAAAAACACCTGTCGTTATGCAGCAAAAAAGTCTAACTTGGCTGCAAAACAACTAGAGATACTAATCATTCAAAATTAATATTTCAAAATAAATACACAGAACCTATAGGTACTTCTATTATAATGCTCCAAAAACCAAATTTAAAAAAACGGTTCTATTATCTCGCAATTCATTACGTATATTTTCCTTTCCGAATAACTACGAGTATCTAACTTTGGAATTGACGCCAAAGTTATGATTAATCCACAACTAGCTAGCAATTAGACGCTGATTAGATCAAGGTATGTATGCCCGTGATGGAAATTGTGTAAGAAATAAAGATTAACTTGATAGCGAAGTTTTATTATGGGATACACGCGTATCAAGTTAAGACGTCTATACTTGTTAAAGGATGGGAAGATAAACAGAAATCTTATGCAAAGCTTAGAAATATAACACCTACAGAAAACTACTGATTGCTTTTTTTGTTTACAATAATTTTAGATGGAAGTGATGGATCTAAAGAACTAGCGTAATTTCCTAAACCTTTTTTATTTTAATAATTTCTTTTTTTGGTTTTGTTTACTTGCACCCAGTTTCCATGATGAGCGTGTCGCTGGTGTCAGGCCGCTGCATGCCGTTCAGGAGTCGCCCTAGTTCAAACTCCACAAGGTTTCGATTTTTTAATCCATCCTCAAACATCTCTAGGAAACCTTCCCGCTTTGTCTACTGAGATCTAATGATCGCCAAATTCAGGATATCCTCGGTGGGAAATAAGCTTATAACAATATAATCTGATGATGCAAAGATCTACTTACGTCAGGCAGTGTGGCCACCAGCTCTACATGCTGGAACTCTCCAGCAGCATGCGTGGGGCTCTGCCACCAGGTGCTGGAGTCCCCATCCACGGCGTACGAGGCAGGGTGCCGTCGAGAAGATGAGCCTTCAGCACCCTCGCACACGTCACAGACCACAAGGCGTCTGGAATGAAAAAAAAAGCTTAAATTTGTATTGTGAGAGTCCGTCGAAAATCCTGGGTAACCCTTTTCGTATAATTTCAGATCTTGTGAACAACCCTAATGGTGGTGAATATGGCGCACACTTCGACGTGAAAAGGGTAATGTTGCGTCAATAGCTTTTGAGTGACAACCACGCGAAAAGCGTAGAATGGGCACCCCCACCTTCTACCGGTGACACATTGTAGACTAATTATGTTTTTCTACTCCACTCAGTTCTGGTGGAAGGCCAGGGTAACTTACTTGCCCGGTGTGTCTCTGCAGTACTCCTCGGCGCCATCTTGCCCACAGGTCGCGTTCGCTTCCACCAGCGCGTATGGCGCCACGTCAAGCGGAGCGGGCAGCAGATCACCAGCGTCTGCTGCTGCCACAACCACCTCACCCACTGTCGTGCTGGATAGGCGGTCTAGGAGCGCTCGACCTGGGAAATAACGAGATTTAATTAGTAATTTAGATTTAAAGATCATCCATATTGACTGGGTTGTTAGGTACGTTTCTTCCCCTAGAGACGCTAAAGTTAGTAAGTCTTATTATGACGGCCCCGTAGCCTAGTTGGTAGTGCGCCTGCCTACGAAGCACAGGGTCGCGGGTTCGAATCCCGCCCAGGGCAAACAATCGTGTGATGAGCACTTGTATTTGCCTTGTGTCTGGATGTTGTTTATGTATGTATTTATCTATGTAATATATATCTGTTGTCTGGTACCCATAGTACAAGCTTTGCTTAGTTTGGGATCAGATGGCCGTGTGTGAGATGTCCCCACATATTATTATATTATTACTATTATGCATTTTTAACGAGATTGTTGCTTTACAAAACGTACCTAAAAGTAAGTGAGTTTATTCTATAAATAAATGGAAACAATGTAAGCTTATGATTTGATTGCAAACCAATCTATAATTTAGTCCAGGTATAGATAGACAGTACCAGATAATAGAAAGACATGTCCTATAACAATAGAAGGCGTACACTTGTAAACGGACCATCTTGCTTTCACGACGAAAAATGATTTTGTTAAATCTTATTTCGAATAAAGACACTTTATCTTTATCTTATCTTATTTATAAATGTTCTAATACTCTATCAGCCCATTTTGTTACATATTATTTTTATAACATTTGCAACGAAAAGACAAAGTTACAACATACTGCAGTGCCGTTTAAACGCCACATTTCCAATCAGAATAACCTCTGACCCTGAATAGAATCACCATACATCTCCTACATCGATACTCAAGCCTATATCTTTATCAAATATCAATAAATACTTCCACAACATAAATGTAAGGGAACTGTCTTCCATACATTCCATACAGCATTCCGATTTAAATAAACAAATTAAGTAGTGGACATTACACACTTGAGGTTCCCGTAAAAGGGTCTAATGGGCCTCATGGGGACACCAGTTTAACAAAGGTGGTATTTGTAGTCTAACAAAGATCTTGAAGTGGTACAGGTAATGGTCAACTGAAGCAGCGATTACATCTTCCTAGATTTTGTGACTTCTTCGGATAGTCTTTGCTGTTTGGGCCACACTTGGGGAGGCTAATTAAAGAATAAAGATAAAAGATAAAAATGTATTTTATTCGAAGTAAGATTCAACAAAATCATTTTTCGACGTCAATGGAGACGATGTGGCTGTAATGGTCCCTAGATAGGCACGTTCACTACAAGTGTACGCTCACTGTGGAGAAGAACTGCCGGAAGAAACTCCACAGGATTCGTGGTTTCTGCACTTTTTTAGTTAAATGTATTGTTTACAACAGTCAATAAATATTCCTAATGTTTCCTGTGCCGAGCTGGAGCATGCGAACACCAACCCTCTTTGTCATTTAAATAATCTTCTAACTTATAGTAAGCCTTATTACAAAGCGTCTGTTTTACAAAATTCTTAAACCTTTTTTCTGGTAAAACTAAGATCTTATCTGGTATTTTATTACAGCAGCGCACAATTAGTACTGCAACAGACTTGCATGATCAGGAAAGTATAATCCGTATAATCTCTGCTTTTAAGCATGATCGCCCTAATTCAGGGCCTACCCTGATTTATACAGCGTACTGAGTACTCAGTACGCTGTATAAATGTCGCAGTAAGATAGTTATATCACTAGGGATATGATCATATACCGGATGATAGTCATACGAAAGCTCCTATGTACTATCTTATATGATCGTCACTAAACTAATCTAGTGAAATAGTTATTATCGATAATATTTATCCAAATTGCATGCCTGCAAGCAGGCATGGGTGGTCACAAGGTAACCTAACCACGAAGGGTATGGCGGAGGGAGCCGAGCTCGCCTAGATTAGTTTAGTGATATGATCATAAATCACTAGTAAGATAGTTATAGACAGCTTCCATATGACTATCATACGGTATATGATCATATCCCTAGTGATATGATCATATTACGGCTATTACTATCTTACGGCGGCATAAACACTAATACCAGAGTATGTGAAAACGGTTGTCGACCTAACAATACCCAATGAAGAAGAAAGATAGGCTCGGGCCCCTATGCACAGATTAAATAAAATGTTAATGTCCTTGGTAGGGACATTTCTACGAGCTGATTTCTAATCGACTGCGTAAGAGAGATCCCGGGTTCTATTCCTGGTTCGGCACATATTACACGACTGCCCACAAAAAAGAGTGTAATGTGTTCAGGGTTCATGTATGAAAGTATATGTATGTACGGCTGCTATTTATGTATCCGGAATAACAAAAAATAACAAACATCTATAACCAAATATACTTTTATTGCTTTTCAAAATATTCCCCGTGATGATCGATGCATTTTTTCATACGTTGAAACCAACTTTCGTAGCATTTTTTCCATTCTGTATCGGGTATCTCCAAAACGTGCATTTTGAAAGCATCAACGGCTTCTTCCCGGGTCGAAAATCGGTGTCCACGTAATTTGTTCTTCACGCTTGAGAATAAATAAAAGTCGTTGGGTGTCAAGTCGGGACTGTACGGCGGATGACCCGTCAATTCGATCATTTGACTATTTAAATACTCCGTTGTTGCGGCCGAGGTGTGACAGCTGGCGTTATCGTGGTGAAGGATTATTCTTCGTTGTCGATTGTTCTTGCGTATTTCTCCAAAGACTTCTGGCAAGCAAATGGTGGTGTACCATTCAGAATTAACCGTTTTACGATTCTCTAGTGGTACTGTAGCCACATGTCCACTAATACCAAAAAAGCAGGCCACCATTTGCTTCAAAGCTTTTTGCACGAACAACTTTAGTTGGGTTTGGCTCATTTTGGAACACCCAAACCATTGACTACTGTTTAGTTTCGGGATCATACGCATATATCCAAGATTCGTCTCCTGTGTAGATATTATGAACAGCTTTTGATGTACCACATTTGTATTTTTCTTTCATTTTTTTGCACCAATCAACACGAGCCTGTTTTTGTTCAACTGTTAAGTTGTGCGGGATCCAACGAGAACAATTTTTTTTTACAGCCAAATGTTCGTGTAATATTTTATAAATACTCGTCATACTAATGCCCAGAAATGTCTCTATCTCGCGATATGTAACATGACGGTCTTGCATTATTAGTTCGCGCACAGCATCAATATTTTGTGGTACAACAGCCAATTTAGGGCGACCTTATTTAAAATCGTCCGCAAGCATACGACGACCACGATTAAACTCACTGAACCAGTGATATACAGTGGTTTTCGATGGGGCTTCCTCCCCAAAAGTCGACAAAAGTTGATCTATGCCAGTGCATTTTTGAGTTAATCCACGCACGAAAATTTTCACGAGTCAAATCCATGGTGATGATAGACAATGAATTTTAAAAATGGCGCCACAATGTAAAAACAATTGACAGATGAATGAAACAAACTTTATTTTACAGCCAAAGAGTTCTATTTTTAAATTTTATAATTTCTTTTTAAATATTGTTTATGTAAGTGGCCAGTTCCGGATACATAAATAGCAGCCCTTGTAATATTTGCAAGTTTCTTTATTCCACCATAACTTCTAAATGCCTGAACAGATGTGGATGGGTGGGGTATCGTCAGATTAGAATCCTTACATCAGCTCGTATGACACTAGCATTATTTTATTTAACAATGCAGTTGTGTTTTAAATTTTTAGGTGGTTATATTACTAACATTTCTTACAATTTTACGGAGACTTAACTTATAAGTATATAAATTAGATTTATCTTTTTACCTATAAGTTAAATAATGGTACAATTTATTGTACTTCTTCTTTTTTTATTAATTTTGTTAGTCCGGTGTCTGGCCACCCTGACATTAAGTGTGGAAGGAATAGTCGCTCGTTTGCAGTTGAAATATGAAGCGGGTGCGCCCGCGCACTAATGGTCAGTCGTTGTAATGCGTTCCGTGTTCTAATGGCTGGGTAATATCCTCCACCTAGTTATGATTATGAGGGTTCTGTATAATATAGATCACGCTCATATCCTCGAAGGGTTAGGCAGAGCTTTAGTGGGCTTCCAAAACATTTTGGCTTGATTCGGCTTTTATGCACCTATCATCACGTTTCTTAGTGCACCCAGTGCCAGGCTGGCCACCTGTTTGCTTTCGATATGATAAACTAGATGCTTCAGATGCTTCGTCTGCTGCAGAGCCACCTGCCTGAGAAGACTTTATCCACGACGACCATGACGTATTTTCCGATCAGACTCTGATGAAAAGAAAGAATAAATGGATGTACAGATAGGGCATCCATATTCTTATACTCCATTTCATATAACATTGGAAAAAAGAAGCAGTGACAGTAAACATTTTAGCACAAGTTCAAAATATTAAGAGGTAGGTCTCAGGTAGGGCTCAGGTAGGTCTTATTAATGAATTATTAGATTAACTTGTTTCCTGTAATGATATTAATCAAACCGGTATTATAACAACTTTAACAAGAAATAACACGAGTAGCTCACAGCAGAACATACTTCAGCAACGCAAAACAAACACCACAAAAGCCAGATGGAGGGTCAAAGTCAAAGTCAAAATTATTTATTTCCATAGGATGTTATTACATCACTTAGATCCGTCATTACATTTTTTTGGGTGAGTTCACTAACACAATGACGGAATCTGGTAAGGGAAGTGAAGTAGTGACGAAATTTATCAATTACTGACAGAGACAGTTCAATTCATGACTTGACGTTAAGAGGGTGCGTTCGAAATTTGTTAAAAACTGTGCGTATCAGTACTAATGTTTGTGACCGCTGTCTTCTTAGGTCTTTTTAGGACACACTTTGCGTGAATATTAAAAATGCGTACTACGCGAAGTGTGAATATAAAGTTACCTTTTTACTAGTTTTTACTTCTTTCCAATCCTATCTGGGACAGAGTAGTTTTTTCGTCAGCTCTTGCTCTTTCTTATATGACGTTTAATAGGTGGTTTGTCTAACAGGTATTTTTCCCATTTTCCCATGATTGGGTAAGGTTTCGTCTCCCGCTGGCCTGATGTGGTCCAAGCCCGGCCAATTAGTAGTCAACACAACACGCACCTGTTTACCAGTTTAGTCAATATTTACTTTATACAGTCAACAAGTTCAACAACACATCAAACTAGTTTGTTCATCCTCACTCCGAAGACCTGCAGACCTGGTGGTCTGGTTGCCTGGAAGAAATTGCTACCTCAGCAATATGGCCGCCAATTGTACATAAGTAATTCTACTTTCATATTGTTATCTGTTTGTGTTTGTGTGCAATAAAGTATTTTTCATTCATTCATTCATTCATTCCGAAGGTCAGGCTACTGTTGGACGTCTCTTCACAATGCGTTACTAGCACAATCTTCAGTTGTTCTCCTACATTCGCTGTCAGCTACCCTGCGTCTCTCTTAACAAAATCAAAAGTCTACAGGAATCAATGAATATTTTTAGGGTTTCGTACCTCAAAAGGAGTAATGGAACCCTTATTACACTTCGCTGTCCGACTGTCAAGAACTTTTTTTTTTCAGAAACGCGTGATGGTGTCAAACCTATAATTAATTAATATTAAACATTAAGGTCTATGGTTATGTAAGAGAACAATCTCACACCTAAGGATGCCGAAGACCGGGCAAAGTGGAGAAGATTAAGTAGGAAAGCGGACCCCAGCACTAGGCGGGAAAACGCTAGGACGAAGAAGAAGATTAAGGTCTATGGTTCCTTGAATTGAAGCTATAAAAATATAAGTTTCTAAGTAAACACGCATTGAAATCAACAAAATTAACCTTGTCACAAAAATATGCTGTTCTAGAAAGTAATACTTTTAACACTTACTAAGGAACGTAACCCTTAGCGCGCGAATCAAAATCGCACTTGGCCGCTTTTATCATAAACTAGCGGTCCGCCCGCGGCTACGCTCGCGTTATGTAAGATTTTCCCATTGGAATATGACTTTTCCCGGTAAAAAGTGGACGGATTTGGATTAAATTTGGAATAGAGATAGTTTGTACCCTGGATTAACACAAAGGATACTATTATAAATGAGAAAATATATTTGGATGTTTGTTCCGCTTTCACGCCTTAACTACTGAACGGATTTGGATGAAATTTGGAATGGAGATAGTTTGTTCTCTGGATTAGCACATAGGATACTTTTTACAGGAAAAGGTCTTATTCCCACGGGAAAATCTTACATAACGCGAGCGTAGCCGCGGGCGGAAAGCTAGTCCAAACATATTTTCACATTTATAATATTAGTTTTAAAAAACGAGTGAAAGAACATTATCTTTCCTTATGCAAATAATCCGTGTTAGGTTAGGCATATTATACTTATATGTATATTTTAAAATATATATTTATGAATATATCTTTATATATATATATTTACCATTTTCATGTAGGTTTATTGATAATTTCGGTATTGTATTATGTAAGTGTGTTTATTTTATCTATATCTGTATGTGTGTGTTTGTTATTTCTAGTATGTTATGTTATTGTTTCATTGATTGTGTATGTATATATATATATATATTTGATTAAGAATATTATAATCTTAAGTATTTGTATATTAACACTTATTGTGCACATCTAATCCGCTTCTCTGCACTCATTCTCGCAAATAAGCAGTACCTGTTTTGTCGTTTTAATTTTTGTTAATATTTAATGTAATGTTTCTGTGTACAATCAATAATAAAATAAAATAAATAAATAAATAAATTAGTATGATAATATACAAATTTTATATTTACCGTTTTTAATACGCTACTAATACTAAAAAAATGGCGTCGTAAGTCAGCTAAAATGTATACTGTAAGTAGGTATATAGCAGCAATGTATACCACTCAACAACGCCATTAAACTGTACATTAATGCAGACTGATCGCTCAATTTTGTAAGACTAATGGGAATTTTTGTCACAACCGGTAGAGTTCAGCCATATGTTTTTATTAAGTACCCACGGAAATGTAGTAAGCAAGAAATGAAGTCGTGATGCGAAGATTTATATCGCACTAATCACAACACACTAATATTATAAACGTGATAGTATGTTTGGATGTTTGTTTCGCTTTCACGACTGAAGTATTCAACGGGTTTGGATGAAATTTTGAATGGAGATAGTTTGTACCCTGGATTAAATTTAACACAAGGATACTTTCTACAGGAATAAGTAAGTATTATTCCCACGGGAAAAACTTACACAACGCGAGCGTAGTCGCAGGCGGACAGCTAGTATGCAATAAACCGTTACTTAGTTAATACGAATATCTAGTAGTCGATTAAGTTCAAAGTAAACATCAAAATTTTACGATCTATAAAATTAATGAAAGGGAAGTGAAGGGAAGAATATAGCTATAATATTATAAAGCAACTCATCAACAGTTCATGTACGTCCCCACCGAGGGGCTCGAGCCTAGCCTGATTTAGAGTGATTAGGCCTTAGTCGACCACGCTGGCCCAGTGCGGGTTGGTCGACTTCACACACAACCTTTGAATTTCTTCGCAGGAGTGTGCAGGATTCATGACGATGTTTTCATTAAAAACACATTGGTACGTGGTGGGGATCGAACCCGCGTCTCCTGAACAGGAGGCAGCGGCCCTAACCACTAGACCAACGACGCTCTCAAATCTACCTACTACTAATGCAAAAAGTGTATTTTTTATTTTGTCATATTTTATAGGAGCAACGTATTGACTGACGTGGTTTTTTGTCGAGATATTTTAAAAGCCGCGTGTATTATTCCCACAAAAAATAAACAATGAAAGCAAACAGATTGAGTCATCATCATCTCAACCTGTAGACGTCCACTGCTGGACAGAGGCCTCCCCCAAGGATCTCCACAATGACCGGTCCTGCTTGGCCCGCATCCAGTGGCTTCCCGCGACCTTCACCAGATCGTCGGTCCACCTTGTGGGGAACCTACCCACACTGCGTCTTCCGGTGCGGTTGAGTCAACAACCTATCAAAATGTTAAGTACGGAAAAACCTTGTTTTTATCCGCCCATGCCCGTCCCCGTCTAGGGGCCCGAGCCTGTGTTTAGTTACGCAAGTGCAATTCCAAGCAAAACTATCCATATTCCAAGACAAATCCCTATAGGCAGAAACATTGGTAGGAATAGTGAGGTTATTTCCGCTAACAATGAGATAGCATCGCGCCGCTTTGAGACGCGTGCGCACGCATCCGAGCGAGCGGGAGAGCTCATAGAACACGAGAATAGCGGTAACATAGGCAACTATACCCGGCGCCTCCACCATTTATAGCAGGAGTAATCCTGGTATTATAAGGTCAATGATAAAGATTATAAAGATAGCGCTCCTCAGGGAAAGAGGGGAGCACTCAGCAAGGCAATAACGCGAGAGGTTCTCGAGAGGTAACAGCCCGTTCGGCTGCCGGAACAAGAATGCATCAAACTCTTATAAAATAATTATTATTTAATCTTATGGTCTTCTTCTTCTTCATCGTGTGGGTTGTAAGGTCGACAACCGACCTCACAAACCCTGGTGTCAGTGTTATAGAGCCGCCAAAGGCCACTGACTTGGCTCGTGTAACGACTAGATAGTAGCCGGGACCAACGGCTTAACGTGCCTTCCGAAGCACGGAATCATCTTTTTTTTTCAGACAATCAGGTGATTCAGCCTGCAATGTACTAACCAAACTGAAGAAAATCTCACAAAGAGATTTTTGTTTGATAGTTTCCCCCCACCGGGAATCGAACCCGGAACCTCCGTAATGGGCGTAGAAATCTCGACCACTCGGCCACGGAGGCTGTTATGGTCATCTTCATCATCATCATCGTGTGGGTTGCAAGGTCGACCTCAACCTGCAACCTCGTATTACCAATTTGAGTTATTTTGGTCAGAATGGGGATCTTTCGGGCAAACAACACAGTTTTGAAAATAGGTCCACGGACTGTGGAACCTGTTGTTTAATGTTAAAGAAAATTACTATGCATTGAGCACGCGTCGCTTGCTAATGTAACCTCAGTCCAGAGTCGGCTGACCCCCATTGTCTGTGGTCGCGATTATAAATTCATTGAACTATGAAATGGACAATTTGGATTTCAAAGATATGACCGAGCACGTTCCAATCATAAGGAAATTACATTTACGATGACTTTTAACAAGACCGACGTGACGTAATCAAATATAAATTACGAATAAAGTCTAAGCGTAATTTGGATGATTAAAGGAAATCTTAGTAGAAATAAAACGCAATTTTCAGCAAAGATGTCGAAAAAGATAGTTATGTGTGATCCTTTAAAGAAACTTTGTAGAAAAGGATTGATTGAATACTTTTTTATTTTGGAAAAATAAAGCGTATTTTTTTAAATTGTTGTTACTTGCTTGGCAGACGAACAATTTTGCTGAAGGCTGGCTCACTAACGCTCTCGATAGGAAAGGGTGGAAGGACCAGAGAGAGGCCTTTGCTTAGTGGGACAACATAGGCTAAATATTGCTGGATTTGCTTGGTGGATTTGCAATTCACAAAAAGTTATATTACAAATATCAAACAGATCAAATTACACTTTTATAATTTAAACATGTTCGTTGTGTTTGAAACAACAATCGAAGCAACTGTTTTTAGGTAGGTAGGTTTTAGATACGTTGCGTGCAAAGACAAAATTACCAGTTACATACAGTAAGTACCCATATTACAACGTCTAGGAGTAATTACACATATCCATTTGTAACAGCGCCTAGACAAGCTAACGATCAGTTGTCTTCAGACGAGGAACCAACCTGAGCTTCCATGTTTGACTGTAAATACTACCTGTAATTAGTTAGTGATGCGACGGGTATGGATGTTAAGTTATCGATGAATTTTATTCAAAGGAAGAAGAAAGGAGATTCACTTTTCCTTTTTTTTTGTTGCAAGGAAAAAACGGTGCTTGTCTCTGTTTATCACGGTCGTATTCCTCGCCTCGGCTAACAAATTCATAATGAAAACCTTGTTTGAGGCAAGACTCGATTAGGAAGTGGAAGCAAATGAACCTTGAAGATAATTTTTGTATGAATGACTGTTTTTCTCATTCGTAATGTAAATCGTTCATTTCCCAAAACAACGAAAAATACAGACGATCATTTAGGTTTAGACCATTCACTGCATTTGTGCCAGTATTAATAAAATTATTCGATATATCCTACAATCTACATCCCTACTAATTGACCCACAGTTCTTGAAGTAACCTGTCATTACAGTGAGATGCACAGACAACCCACCTCCCGACACCCGACCGCGGTGGTCTCAGACGTGTTTATTATCTGATAATTAAGGGACTGGGGATCGAGATCTTTTAATTATAAAATTATCTAATTATAAAAGGGAGGAACTGACTGACGGCCTAAAAGAGAAGCTTGGCGCTGCATGACTTTTGTTTTACCTTGGTGTACCGATTTATATTTCTTCTATCGTGTGGGTCGTAATCGTAATGTCAATAACAAAATTAACAAATTGTTTTTAAATTTCGAATTCATACGTACTCGTTTCTTCGACGCTCTTACGGTGAAGGAAAACACCGTGATGAAACCTGCACACTCCTGCGAAGAAATTCAAAGGTTGATCAACCCGCACTGTGCCAGCGTGGTCGACTAAGGCCTAATCGCCCTAATTCAGTGTAGGCTCGAGCCTCTCGGTGGGGACGTCTATGAGCTGTTGATGATCCGAACCCGAACTTCTATACAAATAGTTCTATACGAATACTCAGAACGGATTTTCTTGGATTTTTCAAGTTTTTTTAGCACAACTTCTTTGGTCAACCACGCGTCTTGACAAAGTCTGAAAGTTCCCCAAAGGTCAAAGCCCACCTCCCTGTCAGGAGCCTTGAGGTCAGACCACACGCAGGCAGGGTAATAGATTGCTATAAATAGTTGTGACTTCTGTCCTTCCTAACCGCTACCGAGTTCAACTTTGTATTTTATTTGAGTTCGTTTTACTTACAGTAGAAATTCCTTGTTTCTTATAAGTTCTTTTAGCGTTGTGAGAGATACATAAGAAGTTATTTTTTTAGGATTATCATTATATTAAATTATTAGGTCAATAAAATTAGCCCCTGAACATTTTACGAGATTAATATTATGATATGTTTTCTATCTATCAGGTGTTTTATTTTAGACTGGAAAATTAGTCCTGGTGCTAATGAGTAACTACGCACGCGTTAACTTAATTATTCTATTTTTGATTCATAGAAAACAATGAAAACCGGCGGGATTGAACCCACTGCTGCAGTTTACGCAGCCAATGTGCAGAGGGACTAATACTACCAGAATCCGCCATTTTTTAATTGTTCTAAGTTAGAAATAGAAAACGTCTTGCTCATTATATTAATAGTAACCAAACAATCCCAACTTGAACTTGTTTGTGTAAAGGAGGTGGTCGTTGTGTAAACATGCACTCTGAAGAGCGGAGTCTAAACATCAACTGTTGAGGGAACTCGGAAGCTAATAGCGCGGGCCTTGTTTACAATCGGTTAAGGGAAAGACAAAGGGAACCAAATTCTGTCTCCTGATATCGGCCACTTCGCACAGGGCTTGATTAGGAAAAATTATGATATTTTCTTTAGAAAAAGTTGAAATACAGAAGCGCGTTTTATGTATGAACTGGGGGCGCCTTGGTCCGTCAAAAAATTGAAATTACTGAATTACGCAAAAGACCATTATTTCAAACTTCGCAACTTGACAGAATGGCACTGATTTTTTTTTTAAATTGAAATCGTAATCGACCGCGTGCCAACCATGAACAAGCTTTCTTTGTCCTTGGTATTTGCTATTGCTAGCTTTGACGTCATAAAGTGATTTTGTAAAATCTTAATTTGAATTAAAAAAAAAAACTTATTTATGATATGAGCTGATAATAATACACCAAAGCCAAAGAGATAGAACGTTTCCAACTCTCAAAAATATTATGCGCTTAACTCCCGCTTATTGTATCCCATTGAAATTGCATTTTTAATAATACTTACTACGTTTTACTTTTTTTTTACTCGTGAAATTTTAATAATTTATTTCATTAAAAAATCTGTTTTCACCGAAACATAATTTTTAATTATTCCCCTTAACGAACTATTACAGTAACTGCAGTATTTATTTGTTTGAACTAAGACCGGCTTGTTAAAGCACTATTAATAAAACGTTCAGTTACTGAACTCGTGATCTAACGCAATGAAGATAAATACGAAGTGAAAGAAAAGCGTCGTCGGTTATCTAGTGGCTAGGGCCGCTGCCTCCCGTCCGGGAGACGCAGGTTCGATCCCCACCACGTACTAATGTGTTTTCGAATTTCAAATCCATTCGACGCTCTTACCGTGAAGGAAAACATCGTGATGAAACCTGCACACTCCTGCGAAGAAATTCAAAGGTTGTGTGTGAAGTCGATCAACCCGCACTGGGCAAGCGTGGTCGACTAAGGCCTAATCGCCCTAATTCAGGGTAGGCTCGAGCCCCTCGGTGGGGACCTATAAGGGATGTTGATGATGAGTAAGGGTATTGTGACCGGTAGAGGATAGTTTGTCTGCCTTCCACGTCAAGATCCTGAGTTCGAATTACAGCCAGGCCACAGAATTAAGGCGCTGACAACAGCTAATTCAGCTTTACTCAAGATTTTTTTGCAAAATCTGTTTTACTTATGGCAATGATAATTGGATATGTTATTCTTGACGTGATGCTCTGCAGCAGAGCCACCATTATCGAATGTGATTATATTTCAGAAAATACTAGGCCGGACGGATATTTTATTGCTCTTAAAAACCGATTAAAAATCTGCTTCAAGTTTAACTATTTGTGAGAGTATGTGTCGTTTTTCTGATATCTCTGACCCTAGTGAAGCGAAGTAGTGAAGAGAAAAGAGTTTATCAGTAGCTAGACATCTTCTGGGTGACCAAGTCCACCATTTCCATCGTCACTTTCCACTAGAAAAAATATTCACTGTCAATCATTCACACACTTTGCTCCGGAATAAATAAATTAAATAATATTTTTTTTAATTATGATTTCAATCTTGGCACATTACAAGATTCAATTATTTCAAATAATAAAATGCATTAATAGGAAGGAAGTACGTCGGACTTACTATAACTCGTACCACAGCTCAATCCATAGCTCGCTCCATAGCACTACAACACTTCGCTCTGGCAACTACTTATTTTACTTGCGGTCTTATCTGAAGAAATCGCTGTCACTTGTGTACCTGCCAGTGTTACTCACAGTGCACCAAAAGGAGCATCAAACTGAAAACAAAAAGAATGTCCACCGTGGGAGCGCGCGCGCAGCTACCGCCCATTAGTCTCATTAGGACACTCCCGATATGGTCACTCGGTTTTTGTCCGGGACGCGCAGGTATGGCTGGACCAAAAGACGTAGTAAATATTGCTAATAGGGCACACATGCCGTAACTGATGTGTAATTGATGAGTCATTGTGTGGAGACGAATGTTGAGGGCTTTAAGGCATCATCGTGAGGAAACCTATACCAGGCAAACACCGTGAGAAAACTCAAATATGCCTGCGATAATTTCTATAAGTTGCATTTCCGTTGATACTGCTTGGGCCGCGTGGAAGACCACGGGTAATGGACGCATCCGTTCGAAGTACAAAGTTTGAACTACATGACAGCCCTTAGCAGTTACCTTCATGCCGATCCGCACCAACCGGAAAGCGTTATGTAAAAGGAGTAGGTACATCATCACTATCATCTACAGATCGCATAGGATGGGACCAATTGAAAAATCATATCGATGTGTCATAATACTATTCCATACAGCCTCCGTGGCCGAGTGGTCAAGATTTCAACACCATTACTTAGGTTCCGGGTTTGTTTCCCGGTGGGGACACTGTCAAGCAAAAATCTCTTTGTGCGACTTCCCCAGTTTGGTTAGGACATTGCAGGCTGAATCACCTGATTGTCCGAAAAGAAAGATAATTCCGTGCTTCGGAAGAGTCGTTACACGAGCCAAGTCAGTGGCCTTTGGCGGCTCTATAACACTGACACCAGGGATTGTAAGGTCGGTTCTCGACCTTAATAATAATAATAATAAAGCCTTTTATTTCCCAAAATATTACAAGTATTTTATTAATTTTTAATTTATTTCTGGGAAGTCCATTTTTAGACAAAGGCCTCCTCCAACGCACTCCATTTTTTCCTGTCGGCAGCCAGTCTAGTCCAGGTCCCATCTACTGCTTGTATAATATCGTCGCTCCATCGACGTGTCGACCTTACAACCCATAGATGATGATGATGATGATGATAATACTATTAATAGAGACCTTTGCGCTAGGACTATGTAATAATGACTGAAGTCTGCGCTCTTGCCTGTCTGATTTTCTATACATGATCTGTATAGAACCCAAATCTTTCAGTCGGAGGTTCTTAAAACTTCTTTGATCAAATCAGCCCGTCAGTCGTAAATACCGAATAATGTCTTCGAACTATGTTAGCAGCTTAAAGCAGACGGGAATAGTGGTTAAGATTTGCTGCAGACATCGAGACGTGACGGTGATGGCATCCTTCAACTTAGCTCTTGATACCACATAAACAACTAGTTTAAAATAATTTTAAATAAAACTGCATCCGATGGCGTTGCAACTCTTATATTCGAGACAGGCCGAGCTGCATCGGCGATCAATGGAATAAGTAAAATTGCCCTCGAGAGCAATAGAAGAAGCAAAGAGGTTTTTGCCTAACACTGGGACTGTAAAACACATTATTTTAAACCAAGAATATGAGCTGTGATGGAATGGACGGACTACACAAGG
The DNA here is from genome assembly GCA_951230895.1 of Carpatolechia fugitivella. Classification (NCBI taxonomy): domain Eukaryota; kingdom Metazoa; phylum Arthropoda; class Insecta; order Lepidoptera; family Gelechiidae; genus Carpatolechia; species Carpatolechia fugitivella. Next base: position 18,742,620 of record OX579647.1, read on the forward strand.
TGCTCTTTCTTATAAGGGTTTAGTTTTTTATGGAGTTCGGGAACCCTATAAATACAAAGCTACTGCAATTTTTTCCATGTAAATGTGAAGACAATATTGCTTGAAATTTTATTTTATTTTTAAGTAGGCTTGCTAAATGCCACTTTTACACAATACTTTCTTAGTAGAAAGTCAAAATTAATGAAAAAATATTCCACCATCATATGGAAATAAATTAATACAAAGGAAAGGGAATCAAAAAAATTATATTAAAATAACATTACCTTCCGTTTTATTTCTCGCAGTCGGATGGATCCTGGACCATCAATCTTTTCGAAAATAGTCCGTGACTTCTGTGACTGTTTACAAATACTCGCTGGCCTTAAAGATACAAATACCGCGCACAGTTTTAAATAAGGATTGATGCCCGCTAGGTGGGGGCTGCGAAACTAGCGGGATAGTCCAATAATAATGTTAATGTTGGTGAACTCACCCAAATTTTTATGACGAATCTAAAGATTTAAACTGTTTTAATTTGATTATATCATGTTTGTGTGTAGCAAGCTGAAGTGGCAGTGGGCTGGCCACGTATGTCGCAGAAGCGTTGAGCGTTGGAGCAGACGAGTTCTCGAATGGAGACCACATCTCGGGAAACGCAGTGTGGGACGCCCCCCTGCCAGGGGGACTGATGACCTGAGGAAGGTCGCTGGTGGTGGCTGGATGAGGAAAGCGAGTGATCGTACGCTTTGGCGTGCCCTTGGGGAGGCCTACGTCCAGCAGTGGGCTGCAATAGGCTGATTGATTGATTGTGTGTCTCATAATATGTCGAACCTAAGGATAGTAAAGGTTTTTATTGCCATATACAGTTGTGAGTCAGTAAGGCGTCAACTTACTAGTCACATCTTTACATTGGTTGATTAATTGCAATGCGCTGCGGTTCTCATCTGCGGATTTATTTTTTGGTTTTTTGTTTAATGTTTCAATTTGTGTTTTGTTGGTGAGCTGGTGCTTAATGCACTTACTTGTCACGTGAATGTCTTCTTGGCTGTTAGTCTCAACGTAGTTTCATTTTTTTACCTAGTTCTATCTGTGGGAACCTTTAATTGGTTTAAAAGTTGCAATTGTATTAATTACTTAGATTTAATATAACTGTTGGTTCTCCTGTCAAATAAAAAATAAATAAAATAAAATAAAATATCTTGTTTGTTTGTCCCCTGTCCCTGCTAGCAAATCTATCTTGCTAGCCTTAAGCCTGCCTTTTTAATCTTCTGTTCTTTGTCTTATTTTATTCCTGTTGTTTCTGTTTGGTGTCAATAAAGAATATATGTGTTCTAGACATGTGGAAAAGTGAAAGAGAGGCCTTTGCCGTACAGTGGGACAACTTATAGGCTATTAATTGACCGAGCGAGCGAAGCGTCTCTGTTTCAGCTTGGCCAAATTTGCTTTTGTATGTCCATCTGTTTGTTTGTGGATTTGTTTGTTTGTTTGTTTCACTCTACAGGTCGCGTTTCTCAACCGATTCTCGGTAATTTTGTGAGCAGGTTCGATAAATTAATCGAATTTTTTTGTTGAGTCAGTTTTTGGAAATTTTAAAAATTGACGGAGTTATGGGGGTTGCCAGCTTACAAGGTCTACCGCTGAGTCTGTATTCCTCTACAGGTCACATTTCTTAAAAAAAAAAAAACTTAAAAAATACAAAAAAATCAAGGGGTTGGGGATGTTTGTCGAGAAAAAAAAATTGAAAAGATATATACAGACTCGCGAGGTCTACAGCTCACAGAGCCACTAGTAATAATAATGTCTTCTATGGAAAACGTTTAAAGATCCAAGTGAGTCGAAGTAAAGAAAACATGCTTAGGTGATTGAGGATATAGTTAGGATATGTTTGTCTCTCCAGAAAGCCTTGTGAATGCTACGGACAATGCCGTATCCATGGTGGAGTATTAGGCCACTATTCTCGATGACTGTGGGCCACGGGGCGGCGGCGACCGCGGGGCGGGAGCGGCGCTTTCAAAAGCATAGTTCTATATTGAACTGTTCTCGACGACTGCGGGCGGCGGGTCAGCGTTGCCGCTACAATCCCCGCACCGCGATCGCCGCCGCTCCGCTGCCCGCTATCGTCGAGAATACGACCTTAGTCTTCTTACTGCTGAATCGCTATTCTCCTGGCCGTGCATTTATCCCTTTTGCAGCAAATTCCTCTGGCACTCGCGCAAGCGCACTACCTATAAGGAAATGTGTAGCGGCGCATGCCCGCGCGCATAACGCAAACCAAGTGTGGGGATTCAATTTGTTTCTTGTGGGGTCGAGGGCGGATAAATCTGGATCGGCCATGACGGGTATGGTGAGAGGGTAGTTGAATAAATTAACGAGATACTTAAGAGAAAATATGTCTTGGATTTCTTGTGTATTATTGTGATAGAAAGATATATAACTGATTTGAATTGCATTGCTTTTTTTGGGATTTGGGATGGTTTAGTACTACAGTAATGACCGGTAGTTTATTTAACTTCCATCTAGCTACTTTTTTTTGCATTGGCGGACCTACTAACGTTCTATAGGCGAAAACTTGCTAATGGCTTTGTGTGAATCTACTTTTATATCCTCTGTTTGTATTATTTAGCTGTAAGTTTTCCAAATAAAATAAAATAATAGTTGGCATCCGATATTAGACGCGTAAGTAATGTCAATCTAGTGAGCAAAATGAAGTTGGCGTGCGGTCTGGATGCATCTCTACTCTAGTGTTAGTGACCACTATGGCAACAAATGCATTCAGATCGCAAATGGACAGTAACTCTGTTGTATTGTGTATCTCTAGACGAAGAATAGAATATTTTTTGGCGAATTAGGTCATTTTCTAATAATAAACACCACTATCAATGACGAATAATGACAAAAAACAGCGCTTTATAACAAATGCTTGCACAAGACTCGAATACTCAAACAATTACAACAAGCTATCTTAACATGATCTTAACAATAGAACTCACAAAGCTCGCCGCTTTCAAAAGATAGTGGTCCACATGATGGCCCATTAAATTACTTTTCGAAGCATAAGGCATTTTGTATCCATGAAAACTATTATTATGAAATTCAATTAGCAACGTGTTAAAATAAGGATTGGCTTTACGTCACTAAAATACTTATTTCTATAGGTTTCTGTTTACCAGACGATGACTGTCAACAAAAGTGGTAATTGTATTAGCTAAAGTCCCTTTCAATAGAATCCGGCAATAATGTAAACAAGATAATATTTTGACACTAATTTTCCAAAGACAAACAAGACTGATGAGTAAAAAAGTAATGTGGCAGTTTTACAAATTATTGAAAGTTTTGTCGTCCGAGTATTTTTTTATAAAATAACTATCATAAAGAAGTTCATAGGGAGCGAAATGGTTGTAAGAAGAATGTATGGTTACTCGAAAAGAGAATATGATCAGGATTGATACTCAAATGTAAGTATATACGGAGTAATCGTGTTTAAATTGGTTTGTTTACATTATTGCCGGATCCTATTAAAAGGGACTTTAGCTATTTTATAAAGACCTTGATGGGACGACCTGGATAGTATTTTCCTATTTTTTTATATATAAGTGAAGACCGCGAACGCTGGAAGGACAGAGGTAAGGCCATTGCCCAGCAGTGGGACACACCACAGGCTTAAAAAAAAACTCATTCGGTTTTTACCCGAACAGCACTCTAACCACTTCCACCAATCCATATGCGTCTCCATCGAAGGGCTCGAACCTACCTTGAATTAGGGCGACCAAGCCTTAGCCACCATTCTTCTGGTCCAGTGCAGGTTGATATAACATACCAGTATATATTTATTTATATATTTATTTATAGTCTATTTTATCTATCCAATTCAAGCCTGTATCGTTTATCAAGCATACATGTCCCAAAGTGTGGGAAAGCTGTGGTCGTTAAACGGCAGTAAGCGCTTGTAGCACCAAACGGCTGTATAAAGGCTTTAGCAGCCGGTGCGACAAAGGAGCCGTGCAGGTCGTAAATTGGTAATGAAGTGCCTGGGTGTGAGGAGTCCTTTAGAAACCCCGCTGGGAGACGCCAGGTAACATTGGTGATTTCACTCACAATTTTTAAATGAGGGGTTTCCGTTTAATTTAATTTTACTAGGACCTAAAAACTAGGTACAAGACTGAAAATCGTGATTTCCCGACCAAAATTATTCACTATCCATCCAGCAATACTGTGAAAATGTGTACGCGGGCTTTTCGGAGACAACAAATTTTGGTTTTTCCATATGATGTCCATCTCTGACTCACAGCAACAAATAGAAAGAATAGAATATACTTTATTGCACACAAGAGATACACGGAAAAAAAAGCAGGTCAAATAATAGGCGGCCTTATTGCTAAGGTAGCAATTTCTTCCAGGCAACCTTATGTGTGGCAAATAGGTGCCACACTTTCGCAAACTAATTAGCACATATTAAGCTCACTCATGATTTAAAACAGGATCAAAACTATTCGGTTTCCTGACTGCAATTTTTTTAAATATGTTATTGTCATTTTTGTACCCAGTATTTTTTCCTTTAGATCTTTATTGATCTAATCTTACATACATACATATACATACAAAATATCCTGATGAGTATATTATCAAGATTATTTGCGATCATGAAAATAAGCAATCGCAAGAGAAGTGATCAGTAACAGTGATGTGTGACGAGTGGAGATGGCTGTTAGAGGTTTTAGTTAACGTCTTCCGTCCTCGAAAGACACGCCTTTAATTAATTCTGTGGTTTCGGAAGACAGTGGCCATTTAGCAGCTTGAACCTAAGATAAAGATGATCATCAACAACTCATACACGTCCCCACCGAGGGGCTCGAGCCTACCCTGAATTAGGGCGATTAGGCCTTAGTCGACCACGCTGCTGGCCAGTGCGGGTTGGTCGACTTCACACACAACCTTTGAATTTCTACGCAGGAGTGTGCAGGTTTCATCACGATGTTTTCCTTCTCCATAAAAGCGGTACATGTGAATTCCACATTGGTACATTAGATGGTACACTAGACCACCGACGCTCTATGACAAAGATAATATCTAGTTATATTTGTTTCTACAAAGATAAAACTTATTTTTGTCACAATCAGTGAGTAGAAATGTCATAAAACAAAGATCTGACCTCAAATAGAGCAGAAATGGAATCACACTAATACTATAAAGAAAATAATAATATATTTGGATGTTTAGATGTTTGGATGTTTGTTCCGTCTTCACGAGTACTCAACGGATTTTGATGAAATTTGGAGTCGAGACAGTTTGTGACCTGGATTAACACGGAATACTTTTTACGGGAAAAAGTCTTATTCCCACGGGAAAATCTGACATAACGCGGCCGTAGCCACGGGCAGACCGCTAGTAAGTCATTATATCTACGTCGCATGTCGTTTTGAACCGTGTGCAACGAAGCAAAGCGTCCCCAATGGACCGAGGCAAATGCTCTCCAATGAACCATAGAGTGAGTCAAATGAAACGTGTCAATAGGCTCTTTAAAACTACTTGCTCTGTTGTTACAGTTGGCAAAATGTGAGAGATGAGTTTATTGAATGAAAATAGTGCGCTAGAGTTTTGGGAAAGAGAGTTCTGCATGACTATTCTATTCTATTACAAGGTATTGTAGAAGGAAGTAGGATTTTCTTGCAAGTTATGTTGTCTAAGCTGGTAAGGGAACCTTCTCCACAGCGAGCGTTCACTGGTAGTGAACGTGCCATCCATGATAGCCGAAAAATGATTTGTAAAAATCTTAATTCGAATAAAATATTTTTGATTTGATTAGGTCTTTATTTTAACATAGCAGGAACTTCTATATAAGTATTCATTTTTCAGAAACTACTGTTATAGGTACGACTTCAAAAAAGGAGGTTCTATATTAGATTCGATTAAGTATATTGATAAGGTTTTGTTTGTGCCTTAAGGTAGAGCCACCCACCAAGAGTGCTACTCTCAATGGGACTGGCAGTCACCAGGTCTTGGAGCCATAGACCACTATATGAATAATGAATAAATATGTGGGGATCTTCACACACGGCCATCTGATCCCAAACTAAGCAGAGCTTGTACTATGGGTACCAGACAACCTGATATATATTACACAAATAGATAAATACGTCATACTTATATAGGTAAACAACAACCAAACACAAAGCAAACACAAGTGTTCATCACACAAATGTTTGCCCTGGGCGGGATTCGAACCCGCGACCCTGTGCGTCGAAGGCAGATACACTACTACCTGCGCTACGGAGCTGTCGATAATATTTCACTTCATCAATTTAAAAGCTTATCTGGGTACTTCACAGGACCCAAACTACCAATAACCTAACCATCGCTTTTTGGAGTAACCGACTCAATTGCATTTTGCACGAACATCCCTTTTCTCTCAAAGGATGTATCAGACTAATCGATTCGATTTGCCTCGATCTACCTGCGGTGTTACACAATGCATGTAGAATGCGCGCGCGCCGCGGGCGCCGGCGCCTGCAGCTCGACGACGCTTGACGAGGGTACAGCATTGTGTCTTACATAACCACGTTGTGTTGCCAAGTTGTTTTGAAGAGGTGCCATCAATCACTGTGGTATAGCTGGTGGGATGATTTTGCAGTATCGCCACTGTTGGGTTATCTTCTTTGTATCTTCAAGGGTCACTTATTACATAGAAGACCAAGCCAACTTATTTTGCGATGTAAAGTAATTGGTAAAAGTGGTGGAAGATATATGTACACTGCCCGTGTCAAAATAAAAAATAATTTCTCAGAGGAACAAAAGACGATCGCTTCGCGAGGCGACGCGCGTCATAAATCTTTGAACAATTTATTCGAATTGAGATTTTTACAATTGTTCGATGTTAAAGCTAGCAAATAGCAAGACAAGGAAAGCTTGTTCATGGTTGGCTTGTTCACTGTAAGTGTACACTGTACGCTCAGCGTGGAGAAGAACGGTCGGAAGAAGCTGCACATCAACAGAGTGAGTGACAGACAGTAAGATACTCTCACATTTAAGTACAGCGCTCATAAGTTGTAACGAGGCATTCGTCCTCTTTCCTGTTTTATGATTGGCAACCTTTCTTGCTGGCAGTTTTATCTTTCATTTTAAATTAATTTTCAAATTTAGATTTCTTACGTTTCGATTGTGTCTTTTTTCTGTCAAATTCTTCACTTCATGTTCTGATCTCCAACAGTAAGCTTATCCATGTTACTATTTTCCCGTCGTTAGTAATATAATATATAAAAAAAAATATAAATTCATAAATACCTTTCCTTCGGACTGTGCCCTGGTTATTTGCCACATAACTATATCAAATCTCTACAACACTCTTCGTGTGGTGGTCAGCAGCTCCGTGGCGGATGCTGGGCCACAAAGTTGCTCAACTTGTATTGTACGAGGGCTGATTGATAAGTTTCCGAAACGACAAAGAAAAACTTTAAAAATCTATTTAAAATAAATTTATTTCTCAACGTAGTTTCCTTCTACCTCGATGCATTTAGTCCAGCGCTTCTCCAATGCCGTTACACCAGTTTAATAAAATGTTTTCTCCAACCGCTCAAAATACTCGTCCACGGCAACAATGACTTCTTCATTTGATGAAAATCTCTGGCCACATAACCATTTCTTCAGGTTTGGGAATAAGTGGAAGTCACACGGGGCCAGATCCGGGGAATAGGGTGGATGCGGTAGCAATTCGAACCGCAATTCATGGAGTTTGGCGACTGCAACCACTGACGTGTGTGCAGGTGCGTTGTCATGGTGGAACAAAACTTTTTTCTTGGCCAAATGTGGTCGTTTTTTCTGGATTTCTTCACTTAATTTTTGCAGCAAGCTTGCGTAGTACTCTCCATTTATTGTTTTTCCTTTTTGCAGATAATCCACCAAAATAATCCCTCGAGCATCCCAAAAAACAGTCGCCATAACTTTGCCGGCCGACAAAACCGTTTTTGCTTTCTTCGGCGCAGGTCTTCCGCTCTCAGTCCACTGCTTAGATTGTTCTTTTGTCTCGGGAGTATAATGATGTAATGTATCCAGGTTTCATCGACTGTTACATAACGCCGCGAAAACTCGTTAGGATCTCGGTTAAACAGCGCCAAACACTCCGATGAATCGTCCACTCGACGTTGCTTTTGGTCAATAGTGAGCAAACGCGGCACCCATCGCGCGCAAAGCTTTTTCATTCCCAAATGTTGGTGCAAAATATTAAAAACGCGTTCAGATGAAATGCTCACCATCTCTGCTATCTCTCGCAACTTCAAGCGCCGATCATTCAATACAATTTTGAGAATTTTTTTGATCATGTACGGATTCGTGACTTCATTTGGACGGCCAGACCTGTGGGCGTCTTCGCAGCTCTGTCTTCCACGTTTAAAATCAGTTACCCAGGTGTGAATTGTACTCAATGCAGGAGCAGAATTACCTAAAACACTGTCTAGCTTGGTTTTAATCTGGGTTGCTGTTTTCTGTTTTAAAACGTAAAACTTTATCACCGCACGAATTTCGTTTCTTTCCATTGTTAAAAAAAATTATGACAGAGAAAGTTCTACGTCCTATCAAACAAATTCCACCAGTTCGATTAAATTAAAATTTGGCGTTCTATTTTCAAAAAGATGCCAAAATATAATGTAATATTTTTTTTTGCGTATCATTTTTTTAAGTTCGCCGTTATCAATCAGCCCAGGTATATCATATTATGATTGCTATGTACCTATTGATTCCATAATAGTTCCCTGTCCTATAAAATATATATATTTTTTAATTCTTCCGCTTCATCTTTATCGCGTGTGTTGTAAGGTCGACATGCCGCTTATGGACTCAACCTTGTGAGAAAAGTTGGTATTTTAAGTACGTAATTTATTTTGTAACATGGAATTCAGTTCTTCACTTGCCAGGTGATTTTTCTCCTGATTAAGGTCATGGCGGCTGCTCCAAATATTTCTGCGGCTACACAAATTAAGCTGACGAGGAACGTACGGCCTTTGGGAAAGCCGCTGCAGACCCATCTCATTAAATCTGAACAAGACTTCGAAATACCAAAACCTTCGAAACTTTCAAAAATGTACTCAAAGCCAAAACGAGAAAATAAGCTTATAGTCGAGTTTTCGTAAAGCAGGAATATGACATCAGGTGTGGCGGATATGATTACCTACACAAGCTCATAAGAGGGGCTTGAGCCTACCATGAATTAGGGCGATTAGGCCTTAGTCGACCACGTTGGCCCAGTGCGGGTTGGTCGACTTCACAGACAACCTTTGAATTTCTTGCAGGTTTCATCACGATGTTTCCCTTCACCGTAAGGGCGTCGAATAAACGTACATATGAATTAGAAAACACATTGGTACTTGGTGGGGATCGAACCCGCGTCTCCCGGACGGAAGGCAGCGACCCTAACCACTAGACCACCGACGCTCTATTGACACAAGTACTGCCTACGCTTGCCGCAAAGGATTTCCACTTTCAAAGGCTGACTTCCAATCCTTATTTCTCATTTGTTTTAGTGCTGATCATGTAGGTCCACCGGGTGTTCTTAGCCCACTGGTTCAGGCTGTGCATTGCTGTCAGTCAGTTTTAAATAGAAAAAAGACTCACTTAGACCACACTATACTCGTCTCTGAATTAAGTCATCTCTACGCATATCTCCATCAACATTATAAAAACTCAATTTCCTTATACGCTTTCATAACAATTTCATAACGCGGCAATTAACACGTCTCAATTATGAGAAAAATAAAAGCATAACCTCAAACGGGTTCCCTCCAAAAGTTCATCTTTTTACTTTTTAATTCCCACGCGTCGCCACCCAGGCACAGGCTGCGAGCGTGACGCGTTCTGCCTTATGGCTAGAGATGGGTCAAACTATTTTTTATATATTTAATTTTGATCGCAAATCAAAGTTTATAAATACGTTTATAAACAATAGTAAAATTCTACTTTCGATTTAGGTATATTACCCTACAATATCATAATATCATTGGATATAAGATTGAAAAATCTCAAGACCTTAACGTGCAGGTAGAGTCACTTCCATCTAAAAAATCAAAACGATGGTTATTTTCTTAACCTAATAAAATGTAGTAGGTAACTAAATGTTTTAAATGACGACCATTTGCTTTTTTTTTCTGTTAAACATGATCAAGTGCAATTCTTAATATTAAGTATATTACTTTGATTTATAACCTTAATCACATCGAGTTCCCATCTCTACCAGCACTAGATAACTTTTTGAAATAAAACCGCGGCGAGGCAAAGGTCTCACCAGCACACAGCCAACAGCGTCGAATTAATATCAAACTTGTTGAGTGCGAGCTCAAGTGGTCTCATGGCTGTAAACATGTAACTTCGTGAGAGAATAAATTAAATATATTGGACAAATCGTAAAATAAAGAATGTTTGATATGTTACATGTTTTTGAAACTTGCCTATAAGGGTCTACAGAGATGGACTGCATTTTAACTTTGTAGCAGTACTCTATCCTCTGCTATATGTTTCTGGCAATTCAGTACTTTTAAGTTCAATTTATTTTCAAATTTCGAATTCATCCGTTTCGGTTCTGTCATTTTCATCAAAATTTCCTTCCTAACTCCATATCACGTCGTCAGACTGTGATCATCTTATTAACCGTATTTTGTTCGAAAGTAGGCTTTTAAAAGTGTTACATTAACTTCTTATACTAATAAACCGTGTGTACAACTACAACTACATCTTCTACCTCATCTTTACCATCTTCAAACGACTATCTATCATCGTGGGGCCAGCAGCACAACGTGTGGCAGCTGCCGGGCTACAACTATACTCCAAAATGACAGTTTGTACGCAGTCAGAGTACAAGTATGACTACATCAGCGATTACATTTCTCTAGATTTGGTAATGAATTATAATTACATTGCTGCGTTTTTGTCGTACTTGTATTGTAGCAGTGACCGGTAGTTAGCAACCGATTCAAATCCGCGCCCGCTATGTTACCTCTTTGGTAGAAATAGGGATCAAAACCTACGGTCCAGGTTGTTAAGTCGGCTAGGGAAAAAGTAGCATCCGATAATTAGGAAAGTAAAACCATTGCTTCTTCTTCATCATCGTGTGGGTTGTAAGATCGACAACCGACCTCACAAACCCTAGTGTCAGTCATAGAGCCGCCAAAGGCCACTGACATGGCTCGTGTATCACTAGATAGTAGCCGGGACCAACGGCTAACGTACCTTCCGAAGCACGAAATCATCTTTATTTTCGGACAATGCAATACTGTCCTAACCAAACATTGTCCCCACTGGGAATCGAACCCGGAACCTCCGTAATGAGCGGCGAAATCTCGATCACTCGGCCACGGAGGCTGTTACATCATAACTTCTACTGAGTTATCTTTTTGGCGGTTGAGAGAAATTGGAACTGCAACATCAGAGCGCACTTGATTTGGCGGTCTGAACCTCTACGCTTTCGACGATGAATTTCCAACTCAGTGCAGTATATATTTAACTATTTAAATGGAAACTGTATTTTAGCCTGCATTTAGCTAGGAGCCATGATGCAGTACAAACGCAGTCGGTCGAACTGACCCTAATTTACAAATAGCATTATAAAACCAAAGTGCACTAATTGCCATATCAAAACAAAAACCAATTTCTAACCAGAAACGGTTCGGCAAACAATCGACACATCATCCTTAATAACGAACGTCTGTCTGTCCGTCATTAGATGTTTTTCTTTTCTATACAGTTTTATTTGATTCCTTTGCGCCGCCGCCGCCGGTAGGTGTCGAATAGTGTCGATAGTAATGACCCATAAACGTCTTTTTAAAGAATACTCTTTGTTATACTTTGATGAGAATCAGAAATAATTTCGTTACTATTATGAGGCGAAAAAGTGCGCACAAAACGGATACTGCTTCAGTGTGTCATGATATCCATTATTGCACTACTTTTGCCAAAAACAATGCAATAATGAACTTTACTATCTTTGTAATAGTTGCCACTGGTTGTCACTCAAAAACACTAATTCATCACAAATAAAAATAAGTAAGGTATTTCAATATACGTCCAATCAATGGAATGTGCCATCTAAGTCACTCTTGCGCACACAATGCCAATTACTAAGGAGACTACTCACGCTCGTTACCCGCTCCATATTTGGCACCGGCGCGGCGGCGGCGCCGACCGTGTGCCGAATTTGGAAATGGGCCTTTGCACAAAGATGAGTTCTAAATATTTCAAATAGGAGATAGGCAGAGAGAATAGTGTTCATAAAATGAATAAGAAATATTTGTATTTGCAGGATTACAGAAATAAAAGCGTAGTTAAAAAAATTGTCTTAACTCTTTGTAAAGTAAAAGGAAACCAATTCACTTTAAAGTTATACCATATCGATATATCGATATCTAGACAGTGTCTACTCCTTCCTGTTTTTTTTTTTTTTACAGTAAGTTTACCAAGTCAAGCGCCACGATAAGGCCTGTACCTGTGTTTGTACTTTTGTGTTTAAATAATAAATATGTTTGTTCTTACGTGCAATAAAGAAAATCTGTATTTGTCAAAAAATATACTAAACAAGTAACATCGTGTCCAACATTTTGTTGTCTAGTTTGTAGCGCGCGCGCAGCACAATGCCGCCAATAGTTGCACGAGCTCGTCGATCGTTCGCGCTCGTTATACGCGCCATATTTGGCGCCGGCGGCGCCAAGCGTGTGTCGCGATCTTCGGGTCTTGCAATGCACATGGTGCATTACAACCATTTCACATTATAGCTAAGTACCTAATCGTGGATACAACAAATGACGAGCAATGTAAACGATATTCCACAGTTTTCTGAATAAATTATTGGAGTGCTAGTTTATAGCTATAATTTATTCTTAGCCACCTCATGATCTACATCAGCCAGCAAGGACTATTAATAAAGCCATGTTTGGGTGTAAGAATATTTTGCAGTATAACCGAACTACCACCTATCAAGACGCTTTAGTGTTGATATTACACATACTCGTATTATACGAAAATAACTTAGGACATTATTAGTCTGTCCACTTGCGCAACAAACTCTATAGGACATAGACGAAATAAACTAACCAATTAATTAAAACACTAGACTCAGCAACTCAGCATTCAGTGTAGGATGAAAAACACCGTTCGCGCAACACCTTGTACAGTCTGGTATCTAAAACCACATGTAATAGCCCGGAAAGTCCTTAAAAGGTAGCGCTAAAAGCCACAGCAAGCCAGCAGATATAGCACTATGAGAATTGAATAAGGAATTCGATTTCACTTCCAAAATGTAGAAAGATAAGTACCTATTAGAAGAACACCTCAAAAAGGTTGAATACCTCAACACCAAATTAGGGCGATGCATAGGGTTTATTTTTGTGGACCTACAAAGCCAATAGGTATGGTGAAGTGTGGTCATTGTTAAGGGTCAGTCTACTGCTGGACATAATCCCTTTTGCACGCCTCTAAGACTTTTTTCTTTCGACACTGGCAGGGTAGTGGTTAGCTCCACTTACGAAGTCTACTATGCAGTATGCACTAGAGGGTTTTCCGATTCATGATCTCCACTCCAACAAATCTAAGATGCGGGCGTAGACTTCAGCTGTGTCTACCTACATCTGTGTGTCTAGTACGAATTTCATATATTTAAGAAAATAAGTAAGACAGACACGAAATCTACGGCTGCATCTTAGGCCAGCTGAAACCGTCGTCTGCTGCGATACAAGTACTTCAACAAAACTTGATAATTTGAAGTAAGATTTCGTAACAAATGGAACGTGGAGTAACTAGCATGTTGACCACCTCACATGGCCTCGTAATGCTACTATTATACTATGTCCATTTATAACATAAATACAGTATTCAAAAAAACGTCCATTCAATCCAATCAACAAACATTTTCCCTCCCAAGCATCTTTAATGAAAGCAACCGGATCTCATCTAGCTCATACACAATCGATTTCTTTATTTTTTCATACAAATGAATGGGTTTTGTATGGTTATTGCTGTAGGATTATAATTTATTGTACGCTTTTAATGATTCAAGATGAATGAATGGAAAAAATGTGAAGCGATTAACGCGTTGTGTCTTTCAACAAGTTTTAAAATAATTAAAATAAAAATGTTGGAAAGGGTTCTTTAGAAACTGAAGAAAGCAGCGTAAGATGCGCGTGAGAGCCTTTTAACCTTCAGAAGTTCAAAAGTCAAACATATCTGTAATAGTATGAACGATGACATTAATTAACGTAACATCTTTGAGTGACACAACTAATGATCTACCTACCAACACTTCTTTTGTATCTAATAAGAAAGAACCCAAACAGATGCAAAGGCAGTACTCGTACTGGACAGTGGACACTATGGATAAGTATGACTTACATCTACCAAGTATAAAAAAGTCTTATCGACACAAACACATTGTGTCCATCACACCAACTGACTCAAGCGCAACAGAAAAGAAGCAAAGAGTTTTAATTAGGTAAACGATGCCTCAACAAAAGCTGCGCCTGGGCCGTTCCCGCCTGCCTACTGTGCCGACATAATGGGACGGATGCCTAACTGGATTCCTTCCATTTAATAATAAGGGAACTTCATAAGTTATCGTAAAGTACATTGGACTGAAAAGGATGGGGCATTGGAATAAAAAATCCTGAAAAATACTTCTCCTGCAGGTTTGGCCAGATCTAACCCTCAAATATGCTCTCAGTGGATTCCATTAGAGCATCTTTCCTACTTAGAAACGGCACGTTAAGTCGTTGGTTCCGATTACTCTCGCAGATCGTGGTCGTTAAACCAAGTACGAGGACACCTTAGCGGCTTGAAAACCTTGACAGGGGATAGTCTGGCTAGGTGGTCTAGCTGGAATGACAATGGAGTTATTCGAGAAGATAATGCTCTAATACTTACTATAGGTTCGTGCGTTCTTTTTGCATTTAAAAGATAAAAAGAAAGGAGATGGACATCTTAATTTTAGAGCTGTCAACCATCAAATTATTTATGGACGCGTCGATTACATAATTTTACGTAGACATCAGACGAAAAAAATCTGAGATCGACAGTAACCCCCTCATATCTTATAGCTGGAATATCATTAATTCAAAATATTAGGTCCTTACATATGAAATTGGCGTTTTGTATGGGAGGAACAAAAAGTCGAAAAATTTTTATATAGTATATTTATTTAATCAAAGTATGAGCCATTGTAATCTATGCTGTAACTGAACATCTCATCTCTAAAATAATAATCAAAATTGGCCGTTGATCATCTAGTAACAGATCCTTACTACGTTGTGAGAGTAACCCAAACTCTTTTAGAAATTTACACTGTGATCGTCTTTATATTATGTATTCTAACTGCGGAATTGAACATAGAGTCGCCTACTCAACTTCTATGTTATTCCTATATACAGATTCGTCCCTATCTCTCGCCCGAACACAGGAGTATCAGTTGCCAGCCGGCAAGCAGCCTACTCCTGATTACCCATGCTCGTGGACTGAAAGAATAAAGTCACCAGGAAATCCCAGCGACTTTATTAAACAATACTAACTTCGTATTCTGAAAAGAACTTCGAAGTTTATTGCTTCTGCAATAAGAGCCCAGATTCCTGAAATGGATCACAAGGATTATTACATGATATATGTAATTTAAAAGGTATAAAAGGATGGCTCCAGGACTGCCTCAGCGAGTCCTTAGAGCCGGCGACGGGTGTGTCGTCTGTAGTTCTGAATAGAACTTCTAGTTCTTAAAGGAACTTTCGTTGAGGGGCATTTCCTCAACAGAATGATCAATAACCAAGTTTCTCTAATGATACTTCCTGGAGACGACCATCCTAGCTCTACGCACCGGGATACCCTTTTCCTTAAGCTATGTCAACCGTATTGAAAAATACAGTTACATAATCTCTCTGTGTCTTCCATACTACCATCACACAAGGGATCCAGCAAGATTTAGCAAGATCCAGCCCTGACGAAGGAACTAGTTTTAGTTCCTTCAGCTAGTTGATTGCTAAGACCCCAGATCCCGAGCAAGACAGCAGTCTAGCAGCAAAGACCCGATACGCTCACACCTTTACAGCAAACTAACTGTTAAAGCATTTACGAGACGAGTGAGAATAAACGCTCCACCAACGCGCTCTCTGTGAGTCACTTCCCACTCTGTCCTTCAGAATGCTCCTGTTTTCCCCTCACCACAGAGGTGTAGGAAAAAGGTTAAAATAATAGACAACCCCGAAGGATTGTCTACAGCGGACTCTGGTCCGACCGGTGCGCCTTAAGCGATGGAAGGAGACCAAAGTCCCTTCGTTGAAAGCATAAGCTTCTCGTGGTAAGCCGAAGCTAGTGGACTACGTCCAATCGATACTAGCCGTAGCGTTCCCGATACGGCTGAGCCGCTGTGGTAACCTTTTGGGAGGCTAATCCCGCCTTCCACCGAAGTGTCCAACGTATTGCGTTCAAGGGTGTGTTTATAGGATAGTCCACACGTGAACCAGCGCCCATGATGGTAAACCATCTTCCAACGAGCAAGCTCGAAGGGATGACCTCACAGCTGCTACTGACTGTGGGTCTCATATCTGGATTGCTCCTGCATACTGGATCTCCGTCTATCTGAACGGTACTGCCAGGGCAGATCTGCTCCAACTTCATATCTCCATATAGATATATATATCTCCGCCGCGCGTCTCCGTGCCTGAGACCGCATATGAATCTAAAGACTCATTTCAGCTATCGCTCTGAATATAGCTTTACAGCCTTCATCATCGCTCGTCCAGTCCACTGCTGGACTATGAGCCTCCTCTCCTTGCAACCATATGTGTCGATATTACATCGCACAGTTGATTCAGTAATAAATCATACATGATGATATTAGCCAGAGCAGTTCACGTCCAGTTTCTCGTTCTCAATTAATAAACTCGTTCCAGTATGCCTCTTCACAGACTTATGTCTTGAAGGAAGCCACTATGTCCTCCGCTATCTCCATTATCGGGGTTAAGACTTGAAAGACCATCATCGACACTAATCAGTCTGAGGTCCACCGCACACGGCTGTGGACAAGTCCCCATCCGCGGCTATGTATTCAAGTCGCTGTATGCGTCTTCGGTCAATCAGCGGTTCAGAGCTAGACATACAGTGGTAGCGGCATTCATAGCAGCCCGATGGTTACTCCACATCTTCATAGGTCAGATACAGAAATCTCTCCACAGACTTGCGTCTTGAAGGTAGCCACTAAGATATTGTTAACTCCACTATCGGGGGTAAACTTAGTGTACTTATCACGCCTAGGATGCGACCCATACTCCAGCGGTTCAGAGCTAGACATGCAGTGCCAACAATATCATAGCAGCGATAGTTATACCTCGTCTTCATGCGTCAGATAAGGGCTCTCTATGAGATGGTCAAATATAGTGCATTATATGATCAGTTTGATCCAGCGGCCGTGTCCGCTTCCATTAGGTCATCTAGGTGCGTCAAGCCTATGATTCCCTTGATTTTCATTTTTGACCATCTCGGATGGGATATGTCATCCATAGAGGCATAATTAACCGTTTCCATATCAAACAGGCAGCACGCCAGTCTTCAGGGACCGAAATCCCGTCGAAAGGCAGTGAGAGGCTGTGCAGCGCCTGCGACTTTAGGTTCGGCAATTATTTCACTTGGTTTTCCAAGTATAGACTTATATTAGTCTATTTTTGCACTTTTATAATAATGTAAATTTTCTTGAACTTAACGTTCCGCCAGCCATCTATTCCTAGACGGCCGACTGCCTCCCACCATGTATATTGGCGATACGCATCGACGGTACGCGCTAGGTCAACAGGCCCTTTTCCTAAACTTGTTCGATATTTCTGAAACTCACAATGCGAACGTATCTCAGTCTATGCACCCCAAGTATGCATTTAGTTTTGCATTATCTCTTTTAGTTTCTGAGTTATTAATTTTTGAAATATCAAAAATGTCCAATACAAGAACGTATTAAAATTAAAAACATTCATTACAAGAACGTAATAAAATTAAAAACATTCATTACACGAACGTATTAAAATTATAAAAATTCATTACAAGAACGTATTAAAAAAACAAAAATTCTCTTAATTCGTCTCGAATCTTTTATTATAACTTTCTCTATGTCTTACAACAGACACACGTTGTTCTACATAGTTTTAATTTACATTAGGGTCGGGGAGTTACAATGCACTTTTGCCATCTCATAGGTAGTTCATTGATCCCTTTACTAAAAAAACCATTCGGACGGGAATCAATAAAATCTTTGAAGGCGATTTGGACTGCCCCATCTGAGTTGAATTTTTTCCCTTGCAAGAAGTTATCCAAATTTCGAAAAAAATGGTAATCTGTTGGAGCAAGGTCCGGGGAGTACGGTGGATGCCTTAGACATTCCAATTGAAGCTCTTCTAATTTGCTAGCCGTCTGTTGTGCAGTGTGTGGTCTAGCGTTGTCGTGAAGCAGCAGTGGCGTAGAGCGATTGACCAGCCTCGGTTGTTTACCAGCTAGCTTTTCCATCATGGTTTGCAATTGCTGACAATAGTCATCTGCCGTAATCGTCTGGCCAGATTTGAGAAAACTGTAATGAACGACACCGGCGCTAATCCACCAAACGCTTACAAGTAACTTTTTATTGGTCAATTTTCGCTTGGAGCAGGCTTTGGCTGGCTTGCCAGGGTCCAGCCATTGCGATGAGCGCTTCCGATTATCGTAGAGAATCCACTTTTCATCACAGGTAATGATTCGATTTAAAATCCCTTCGTTATTGTGCCGGTCAAGTAATGTAACGCAGCAGTTGACGCGCGTTTGCCGGTTTGCTTCACTCAATTCGTGAGGAACCCACCTTTCAAGTTTTTTAATCTTCCCAATTTGCTTCAAGTGGATTAAAACAGTTTTATCACTAACACCGAAGCCTGCAGCTAACTCGGACGTGGTTTGCGATGGATCCGCTTCCACAATAGCCTTCAATGCTTCATTATCAACTTGGGTCTCCGGCCGTCCACGGGGCTTGTTTTGCAGGTCGAAATTTTCAGAACGAAAACGTTGGAACCAAAAACGCACTGTGTTTTCTTTTGCGACACAACCGCCATACACATCATTAACCCTTCGAGCCGTTTCCGCAGCACTGGTGCCACGGTGGAACTCGTACTCGTAAATAACGCGATATTTCAAATTTTCCATTTTGTAAATCGAGCGATGCAAACAGAAAAAAGATAAGTAAAAAAACAAATGAATGACGGTTTACGAAACACAACTACATGTGGAAATAGCTGTATAAATTTGAATTTCGAATTCCTAACCAAATAGGAGAAATTTGTGATCAAAGTGGCCAGTACGACAAAACGCCAATTTCATATGTAAGGACCTAATATCATCCGAGCCTCTCCTCTTATTAATTTATCCATCTATCCAATCAGCCATAATAACTTTCAAATTACATTGTTGAACCATCAACTAGTAATTTAAACACCCCAACTTATAATTTAGACATCCCCGTTCTGATATCAGCCTTTGACTCGCTATGCCTCGCGGCGTCGCCTGCGCAGCTGCGGTGGTCGTCCTGTCTTCATACAGATTTAATCACACGTTTTTGAGAATATTTCTCGAAAATCCGTTATATTTACAGCGTCATTATGTACGCATTTCGTTGAGCGATTTTAAACAAGACGGCGGCGTCGGTATTTTAAAAGGTGCTTATGGGTATTAAGTAACGGTTATAAGTATAATGTTATTGTTATTACGTAATTTGTCATTACCTTTTGCTGTTATTTTTAGTGTCATGTTATGTGTTAAAGGAGCTTCTTCGTTTATTTTTCATCAGCGGTGCGGTTTGAATTTTATACGAAAATGACTTGGATTTTGTTGGTGTTTATGAGATGTGCAAGGTGTTCTCACATATTTATTCATTCTCAGTTTTATTTGTGTCATGTGATGCTACTATTTAGAAACCTACTAATTAAATGAAGTAATTTTATTACTGAGTTTGATTGGGCGTCCCACGACTATGCTATACTCACCGGTACATCTAACCGCCCACTTTTGTATTTCGGGTTAATTTTAAACTACGCTTATTGTTATATTTATTGATAATTTTACGATAAATTAAACACACTTAAATAAACGTTAAATTAACTACTTTTTAACTAACATCAGCTGTAACTAATAGAATTATAAAGAATCACTAGTATTCCCTGAAATGAAGGGTGGGCGATTAGATGTGCCGGTGAGTGTATTTCGGGTTCGACTCCCGGTTCTGACAGGCAGTTTTTTGAAATACTTCAAGTATTTCAAAAAACACTTCAAATTATTTTTACACACAGAGAAGGCAAATTAAGTGTTAGTCAGACTTCATGTTGCATAATATGTGTATTAATTAATGCTATGGAAATTAAATTTCGATTCAAAGGTAAAAGTTGCTTCCTCTTAACAGACCACACTGTCATATTCCATATTTTGACTTGACTTAACGACCTCTTTCTGCCACAGACGCCACAGTAGCCGGATCCAGCGGCTTAACGTGCGCTCCTAAACAAAACTGAAAGCCTACCGTCCTCTCTGTTTAGTCCCGACTTTCATGATCGGAAAAAGTGAGCAGTCTTAAGCCACGAGCACTAAATAGTCGTATATTTAGAGATTGGAAAACTGTGATTATTAATATTAAATTATCTTGGACAAGTGCACTTAGGTCTTAGGCATTAACAGTTTAACTTTTCATAAAACCTAACCAATTACCATTAATACGGTATTTCTACCATAAACGCTATTCCACGTGATTCTGGCAGAAATTTTGTATTATTTTTGTTATTGTAAATTGAACATTTGTAAAAAGACAACCAAGGGACGTCTCAAAAGTATCTAAAAAAAGAATAAATTAGAACTCTTATGTCCATTTCGTGTAAAGCAATAATAAACAAAAAAAAAAACAAAACAAACAGCAGGGAATAAGTAATATTAGTTTTACTTTGACTTAGCGTGTTTAAGATATACTATCCTTGTGACATAAAAGTAACATGGGCGTCACGTTAAGAGGAACTTTAGAGCAGACGAGTATAAGCAATTTATTAGAAGCCTAAATTAATAACATACATTTCAGTTCCAAGTCTACTATCAAGCCCACAAACCAACCCAGTCTACGATAGCAGCGGCTACGAACAGCTCAACGTGCCTTCGAAAGCACGTAAAACGCTCGCTACTAACATTGTAAAGGACATGAATGAGTACCGTTGCGCCGGCGCTGCTGCATATGATGCACAATCACTAATAAGATTGGGGGAGTAACGACAGATGCTATCACTCAACCGGTTCTCGAGACGCCGATAATTTTATAACTACGGTCCCGGAGTATGGTAGAGTAAGCAGTCCGAATCAGAGAGGACAATATCCAGGTTCAAGCGCTAATCATAAATAAATCAGAGGGCGTAATTAAACTATCCTCTTCAAAAAAGAATTAAGCATTTTGTAGGAGAGCGAGCTTCATCGAGTATATTCATTCATTCATTCATTCATTCATTTTCGATCTCATAATCAGTTTCCATCAACTGGGATAATCTGGCATCAAGACAAACCTACAAAGGTTTAATGATGCTGTTATTTAAATTGTGTGTATTTATTGTATCATAAACAAAAAAATATGGTCAAACACAAGCCTATTCAATGTTTACAAAAACTAAAAGAACATCTAATAGTGGCAAATGTTGAACTTTGATTTCGTTTCGGACCCCCAAGTCTAATTCCCTTAATGTCTTGTCGGTTCAGTAGGTAAAATTCCCGGAACGTCTAATACCCGAAGGTCCATTTGGTTTCTACTAGTCTCTCTAAAATTTCTATAAATTGTGAAAAAGAACAAAATGTGCATCATTTCATTCATCATTACTTTTGTAGAATCATGTGCATGTGCACACGCTTATGTGCCAATACTAAACATTCACAGCAAAACCTACCAGCCCTTCTTTTGTAGAATCATGTGCATGTGCACACACTTATGTGCAAATACTAAACTTTCACAGCAAAACCTACCAGCCCTTCTTTTGTAGAATCATGTGCATGTGCACACACTTATGTGCAAATACTAAACTTTCACAGCAAAACCTACCAGCCCTTCTTTTGTAGAATCATGTGCATGTGCACACACTTATGTGCAAATACTAAACTTTCACAGCAAAACCTACCAGCCCTTCTTTTGTAGAATCATGTGCATGTGCACACACTTATGTGCAAATACTAAACTTTCACAGCAAAACCTACCAGCCCTTCTTTTGTAGAATCATGTGCATGTGCACACACTTATGTGCAAATACTAAACTTTCACAGCAAAACCTACCAGCCCTTCTTTTGTAGAATCATGTGCATGTGCACACACTTATGTGCAAATACTAAACTTTCACAGCAAAACCTACCAGCCCTTCTTTTGTAGAATCATGTGCATGTGCACACACTTATGTGCAAATACTAAACTTTCACAGCAAAACCTACCAGCCCTTCTTTTGTAGAATCATGTGCATGTGCACACACTTATGTGCAAATACTAAACTTTCACAGCAAAACCTACCAGCCCTTCTTTTGTAGAATCATGTGCATGTGCACACGCTTATGTGCAAATACTAAACTTTCACAGCAAAACCTACCAGCCCTTCTTTTGTAGAATCATATTGTGCATGTGCACACGGTTATGTGCAAATACTAAACTTTCACAGCAAAACCTACCAGCCCTTCTTTTGTAGAATCATGTGCATGTGCACACGCTTATGTGCAAATACTAAACTTTCACAGCAAAACCTACCAGCCCTTCTTTTGTAGAATCATGTGCATGTGCACACGGTTATGTGCAAATACTAAACTTTCACAGCAAAACCTACCAGCCCTTCTTTTGTAGAATCATGTGCATGTGCACACGGTTATGTGCAAATACTAAACTTTCACAGCAAAACCTACCAGCCCTTCTTTTGTAGAATCATGTGCATGTGCACACGCTTATGTGCAAATACTAAACTTTCACAGCAAAACCTACCAGCCCTTCTTTTGTAGAATCATGTGCATGTGCACACGGTTATGTGCAAATACTAAACTTTCACAGCAAAACCTACCAGCCCTTCTTTTGTAGAATCATGTGCATGTGCACACGGTTATGTGCAAATACTAAACTTTCACAGCAAAACCTACCAGCCCTTCTTTTGTAGAATCATGTGCATGTGCACACGCTTATGTGCAAATACTAAACTTTCACAGCAAAACCTACCAGCCCTTCTTTTGTAGAATCATGTGCATGTGCACACGCTTATGTGCAAATACTAAACTTTCACAGCAAAACCTACCAGCCCTTCTTTTGTAGAATCATGTGCATGTGCACACGGTTATGTGCAAATACTAAACTTTCACAGCAAAACCTACCAGCCCTTCTTTTGTAGAATCATGTGCATGTGCACACGGTTATGTGCAAATACTAAACTTTCACAGCAAAACCTACCAGCCCTTCTTTTGTAGAATCATGTGCATGTGCACACGCTTATGTGCAAATACTAAACTTTCACAGCAAAACCTACCAGCCCTTCTTTTGTAGAATCATGTGCATGTGCACACGGTTATGTGCAAATACTAAACTTTCACAGCAAAACCTACCAGCCCTTCTTTTGTAGAATCATGTGCATGTGCACACGCTTATGTGCAAATACTAAACTTTCACAGCAAAACTTACCAGCCCTTCTTTTGTAGAATCATATTGTGCATGTGCACACGGTTATGTGCAAATACTAAACATTCACAGCAAAACCTACCAGCCCTTCTTTTGTAGAATCATGTGCATGTGCACACGCTTATGTGCAAATACTAAACTTTCACAGCAAAACCTACCAGCCCTTCTTTTGTAGAATCATATTGTGCATGTGCACACGGTTATGTGCAAATACTAAACATTCACAGCAAAACCTACCAGCCCTTCTTTTGTAGAATCATGTGCATGTGCACACGCTTATGTGCAAATACTAAACTTTCACAGCAAAACCTACCAGCCCTTCTTTTGTAGAATCATGTGCATGTGCACACGCTTATGTGCAAATACTAAACTTTCACAGCAAAACCTACCAGCCCTTCTTTTGTAGAATCATGTGCATGTGCACACGCTTATGTGCAAATACTAAACTTTCACAGCAAAACCTACCAGCCCTTCTTTTGTAGAATCATGTGCATGTGCACACGCTTATGTGCAAATACTAAACTTTCACAGCAAAACCTACCAGCCCTTCTTTTGTAGAATCATGTGCATGTGCACACGCTTATGTGCAAATACTAAACTTTCACAGCAAAACCTACCAGCCCTTCTTTTGTAGAATCATGTGCATGTGCACACGCTTATGTGCAAATACTAAACTTTCACAGCAAAACCTACCAGCCCTTCTTTTGTAGAATCATGTGCATGTGCACACGGTTATGTGCCAACTCTAAGCTTTCATAGCAAAACCTACAGCTCTTCTTTTCAAATCAAATAGTCTTCGAATAAAATACCTGTTATATACGGAGAGACGACGCGACGACGACGACGACGACGACGACGGTAAGACGAAATTGTGAGGGTTTTTGCAATTGGCTACGAAACCCTAAAACTGGACAATAGTCTGTCACGTCTCCACTGCATACTCTACACAAGCCAATCACCGAGCTCCGTAGTTTATGACATCGTCTGCGCATGCGCTCCGACATGTAAACAGCATGCGCTAAGCACCCATGTTTATGCGCTGCTACTTCTAAACTCGCCATTTAATAGCTGGGTTATTATGGTCATGTCTGTCGTAATTACATAGCTAAATTCTATGCATTGGCTACTTTTCTTTAATAGAAACAGAAAATTTCAAGTTTTAGCGGCGGCGACCATATTACTGAAGATACAGAAGAGAAGATACGATTAAGATAGAAGATAGATTGTGTTTGTGTGTGAAATCAACCATCGCTAGCTCTGATCTGATCGTTCAAATTCAGAGGAGGTTCTAACCCCTCATATTTGGGCTGATTACAACAACTAAATCAGCGCAGACTTTAATTTCTTTTTTTTAACCGACTTCAAAAAAAGGAGGTTCTGAATTCGGTTGTATTTTTTTTATGAATGTTATTAGATATCTCCGTCAATTGTACACCGTTTTTTTTTTTTTTTTTTTCATTCGATAGGATTTACTTTCAAGTTGGTCCCATATTAATTTCGTCAAGATCTGATGGTGGAACTTGAGGTAATAATAAAAATTGGAAATTCCTCAACTGAATGTAACATTCGCTTCGTTATTCGTCTATTCTTTTAGTCATATCTCAGTCAGTTTTTTACCGATTTTAATGATTCTTTTTTCATTCGATAAAATGTGTTTTAGGGATAAATCCGTATAAATTTTGACAAAATCTGTTGATGGAATAAGAGATAAAAGCGGAAACTCCTCAACCAGTGATAGCAACATGCATCGCGCGCGATACTGTTTGTGGTGGAATGTTGCTAGGCAACGAAATAAATTTGTTTTGTCAGTTTGCTGAAAATCTACGTTTCCCTTGTTCCATTTATTTGATTTTATCACATTATTGGCGACCGTGGCAGGACAAGAACCTGCAATCTTAGGATGTTGTATTGGAAATCACAAATAATTTAGCTTCTATGGCCGAGTGGTCCCCGAATCCCGGTGAAGACACTCTTAAACGAAAATGTCCTTGTGAGACTTTCTCCAGTTTAGTTGGGACATTGCTGCTTGAATCACCTGATTGTCTAAAAAGAAAGATTATTCCGTGCTTCGGAAGGCACGTTAAGCTGTGTGTCTCGGCTCTAATATCTACAGAAGGCGTCGTTACTCGAGCTAAGTCAGTGGGTTTTGACAAGGGTCCAGTACTATATTAATTGGGTGACCAGGGTGTGTGTTCATTCGATAAATAATTAATACTCGTAGTTTCGTCATCTTCAATTTTTGGCTGGACCCGACTACAAAAGGAAGTACAAAATTCTAAATATTTACTTAATACACTACCTATCTACTTAATTGAGGATATTGGCAATATTTTTTTTCATGTTCCATCTGAAATGTTATTTTATTTGTTACATTTTAGTGGAGATAAATGGTTATATAAGGCAATTTGAAGGAGGTTTCTATTTTTTGTTAAAATTATTTTTATATAACAAGCTTTTATTAGAGACGACGGGTTCTCGAATGGAGACCACATCTCGGGAAACAGTGTGGGACGCCTCCCTGCCAGGTGGACTGATGACCTGAGGAAGGTGGTGGCTCGATGAGGAAAGCGAGTGATCGTGCGCTTTGGCGTCCCCGAGGGGAGGCACACGTCCAGCAGTAGACTGCAATAGGCTGATTGGTTGATTGATTTCATTTATAAACTTGTGTGTTGGGTTGGGTCAAATCTAGCAAGCGTAATTTTATTTTAACTACTTCCTCTTAATAAGACTTTGTGTATGCTTGTTCAGTTCCGATGAAAATGTGGCAGCAGTCAACCAGAATTGTCTTCTCACGAGGAAAGTCCTCAACGGTAGCGTGGACTTGAATGGTATAACATTTAAACACTTGTGTGTTTAAAATATTTTTAATGACTATTTATTTGATGCTAAATTTCTCCGCTCAGCAAATTTTCCTGATCAAATAACCGATTTTATTGTTTAGAGCGCTGCTCTTAGAATAGTGGTCACATAAACGACAGAAAGTGGTTGATGTTAATGTTGTCATTACAGTTAACGAAAGACCAAATGATTTACAGTCAAGGGGACACTTTACAGACGCGCCGACAAAAGTTGTCGCTTGTCGTAAAATAAGTCGTTAACAGACTACAATCTGAAGTTGTAATTTGACGACAAGGCCTAAAGTTGTTTGGTTTGAACGATGTAACATCAACTTGTTAACTTTAACTAATCGTATAGTAAGTAATATGTTAAAAATGCCGGGTTAATAAGAAGTGTCATCAATAGTTAGTGGCTGTTCACTACTAGCTTGACTGACATTATTTTTACTTTATATTGATATGACATGCATGTACGAAACCATTAAATTGACATTTTAATTAAATATTATTATTTTAATGTTTGTAATTTATAAATTAATTGTAAAGATTTGCATACCAAGTGCTATACTGGTTAAGTGTGTGAAACTATTATAATATGATTGTTATACCTTTGAAAACCACATTTACTGCAAATAATAAACTTTCATTTCATTTCTTGCTATGACCTTCTGAACGGTTTACTTGATGTGAAGGGAAACATTGACAAGAAACTTGACAACCCTCCCCCCGCTGCATGGTGACCGTCGATAAAATATATCGCGCGGGACATAAAACGTAACCGCCAATAGTAACGTAATACAACGCGATACAAAATACTATTGGCGGTCACTTTATATATCGCGCGGATAAATTTATCGACGGTCACCATGCAGCGGGGGCTGGAGTGCGTAGTTTTGAATCAAAAGTTAGGAAAAATAAAGACGATTCCCTGCTTTGGAAGGCACGTTGGTCCTGGCTACTATCTAGTCGTTACACGAGCCATGTCAGTGGCCTTTGGCGGCTCTATAACACTGACACTAGGGTTCGTGAGGTCGGTTGTCTACTTTACAACCCACACGATGAAGAAGAAGAAGCAGATTTCCCTGAGAATGGAGCGTCGACATCATCATCATCACCATCATCTCAGCCGGAAAACGTCAACTGCTGAACTTAGGGCTCCCCCATAGGTTTCCAACGTAAACGATCCTGAGCATGGAGCACAAGCTCCATGGTCCTGATCTACTTGCATCCACCGGTGCCCAGCAATCTTCATCAAGTCATCAGTCCACCTTTTTGCAGTCCGTCCAACACTACGCTTTCCGGGGCGTAGTCGCCATTCGAGAACCTTTCTTCACCAGCGGTTATTGGTTCGTCGAGCTGTATCTCGGAATCGTACATGCTCGGTGTATTCAAAGCAAGAGTGGATATGCATCTTCTGGGTAAACGTGTCCCACCTTCGGTATTATTCTTCAGTTCTTTTCAAATTCAATCAATAAAAAGAAAGAAGAAGCATCCTCAACCGCCAAAAGGTTCTATGCTATAAGCGTGACCTTTGGCCTCGTCGCCACTTTCCATGAGGTGAGACTGAGGATAAACGCAAGCCTATTAGTGTTGCCGAAAAATCGATAGTTTTACAATCGATAGTAAAACGCCAAAAACATGTAGGTACTATCGATATTTCTTTTAGTGCAATACTATTGATAAGCAGCAGTACTATCGATAGTATCGATACTATACTATCGATAGTTTTTTCGTTTTCTTGTTTTTTCTGCTTATAGTATTGCACTAAAAGAAATATCGATAGTCGATACTATCGATAGGCTATCGATACTATCGTTTTTACTTAAAATATCGATAGTATATCGATTATCGACTATCGAGCGGCAACACTAGCCCGTATCCAATAGAAAAGAAAAATATCACTGAGGTTTATAAGTTCCTATCATAATATGAAAAGCAGAATTTAATCTTCAAATGGCATTGAAATGATTATAGATCCAAAAGCACATGTACTTTTACAACTTAACGGCCGCTCATACAAAGAGGGCTTTAAAAACGACAATCTGCCGGCGCGGGCGCAAGGCGCATCAGTGGTCGCGATTCTGGCATATCGTAGTATACAGGTTCTACGGGCTCATTCGTGTAAAATGTGATGTCAATTACCACTACAATAAGGGTAAGAGGTGAATCGGAGCCTGAATAATTTGGTCGAATACAAAAGGGAATATGCACATTTTTTTTTAATTCATTAATCGAAATATTTCAAGTTCCAGAAAACACATAAAAAATATTTTTTTAAATATCTTGCTCAGAAACAAAGTTATAAGGCTTGAAAGGGTCACGCGGGCAGAAAATTTTGTTTTCGTTGATGATGAAAAGAGGGACAGACATATTTGTTTAATAATGTTGCATCTAGTTTGTTTTTCGATCAATTTCGATTCTGTTTTGACTGTCAGTATTCTATTATTGAATACTTTCAGATGAACTATGAAAAAAACTAATATTTTTTATGCATATTCCCTATTGCTAGAAAAAGAAGAACAAATAATTTAATCAATAATTTATATTTCTGAAGAATTATTATTTGACTAATATCTGTGATTACTGATTATAACCACTGACAGCAGGATTTGTGAGGTCAGTAATTGTGCCATCAATTTCTTTTCTGTTTTTTTTTGCTAGAATCGGAAGCACTGTGGAGTGCATTAGCCGCTCGTTTATCATCGACGTATTTCCAGAGATTAATGAGAGAGAAAGTGTAGTCAAAATCAAAAAGAAGGATTTTTTATACTAATACTTTATTTACACCTTAAATATATAAAGTGGCTGCAGTGGAAGTAAAATAAAGACGAGAAAATACAGATTGAAATATATTTAAAGTTCTACAAAGGTAATAAATTTAGCTACGTCCGATATTAGGTACGTCAAGACCAAAAGTGCCGTCTTATTAAAATATAATTACTTAAAAATTAAATGTTATGTCAGCAATCACGTTGCCGATCGCATGAGGCGCCTGCTTCCGTTGCGTAGACCATTGACCTGATGTTATAGGTATGTCCCGATACATAACACCTTGAACCACCTCCTACACTTGGGTTACTATAGGATGAGCTCTGACAGATTAAAATTTTAAAAACTTTTTAATATTATTTCGTTTATTTATTAAGTAAAATGACATATGTTTAATGATAAAATAAGAGGTGAAGTTACTTTTTTTATATTTTAGCTATTATGATTTTTAAACCGAATATTATAAAAAAAAGTTGTTAACGTCGTATGAAAATTTTGAAGCTGTCAGAACTCTCCTATAATAATAACCCGACTATAAGATAAGTTCATAACCCAAAGTTTTTTCTTCTTTAATTACGATTAGAAATTAACTTTTACCATTTTTACTCTGGACATGTTCCCATCGTAAGAACCTCTGAGTTGGCGATTCAAGCTCTGAAATTGAACTATGTACTTGTGTTTCACTACTATTTGCATAGTACAAAAGCTATCTCGTTCGATTGATCAGTTACTTTTTTATATTTCGGAAAAGATTTAGAACAAAAGTTGAGTTTCACGGACTTAACAATCGCCCGAGAGGTTGAGCGTTATTTTATCTTAGAACACTGAAACAAATAAAAAAACTAAAAACACGCTTTTAAAGCAGATCAAACTAAAAAGTGTAAAATAATTCTTAATATAAGCTGAAAACAATAATGAACGAAAAATACTAGTATTATTGTGAAAAAAGCGTGGGTTGCTCGATATAGGTACGAATAATATGGCACAAAGCACCCCACGCATTTTTCACAATAATACTAGTATTTTTCGTCCATTTTTGTTTTCAGCTTAAGAATTATTATTATTAGTAAGAATTATTTTTTACACATTAAACATTTTTTACGATTTGATGTGCTTTAAAAGCGTGTTTTTTAGTTTTTTTTTAACTATATTTTATTTTTCACTTTTTAGTTTGACGTACTGTGAAACCGTGTATTTTTTTCAAATTATTGTATTGTCACCGGTTCTTGATAAGTGTATAAAGTTTCAATTAAACCTGTGCGTTTAAAGTGGGTCAAAATCGAGTCCAAACAAACGAGTCGGTTATATACAAGCATACAAAGATACAGGTGAAGCCAACAAAAGCGTGTTAAAAACTAGCGGTCCGCCCGCGGCTACGCTCGCGCTATGTAAGATTTTCCCGTGGGAATAAGACTTTTCCCGGTAAAAAATATCCTATGTGTTAATCCAGGTTACAAACTATCTTCGTTCCAAATTTCGTCCAAATCCGTCCAGTAGTTTAGGCGTGAAAGCGGAACAAACATCCAAACATCTAAACATACAAATATATTTTCACATTTATAATATAAAAAACAATAGATTTTAGTAAAATAATTTTACGTAGATAATATGTACTTTGGCTGATTTATAGGTGAAAGAAAAACGTCTAGAAACGGAACTTGTAATAACCAAGACAGATTGGTAATAGTTTACGTATTATGGTCTTAAACATAACTCCATATGACACTAAAACCTAGATTCAATAATGCTTGTTATTTAAAACAAATTATTTTACTGTACTACTACGAGACGTGTGGAAAAGTGAAAGAGAAGCAGTGGCGTGGCGTGCCTTGGCGGGGCCCCGTATCAAAATTTGTTTGGGGGCCCTTAGGTAAAGATTTCTCATAAAAGAAAAAAAAAATGCATAAAATTAAAAGAATTATTTATTCATCATAATCACATAATCAGCTATCTGTCACTTTTGAAAAAAATAATTGCTTTTTTTTTACTTTTGTCATTTCTGAAATTAAAAAAAATTTGGGAAGTTTTTATTAATTTTTGCTTACGCACGTTGGGGGCCCCGTATAATTGATACGGCAGATACGGCGGTAGCTACGCCCCTGAAGATATTTATAATAATATGTGCTAATATGATATTGGAATGATGTTTAGCTGCGGTGAGGGTTTGGTATAGTCGCCGGACGGCAAAGGTTGCGTAGACAAGAACGAGTGTCTCTACTTCCCGTGCCACAACGGCGGGTCGTGCGTGAACCGCGAGCCCGGCTACCGCTGCCACTGCCCCGAGGGCTTCTGGGGCGAAAACTGCGAGCTGGTGCAGGAAGGACGCACGCTCAAGCTCTCCATGGGCGCCCTCGCCGCCATCCTCGTCTGCCTCCTCATTATCATGAGTGAGCACACTAAACACGCTCGCACGTCAAATTCGCATTTGGGAGGTTGTTTTTTAATGTAAAGCCTCTAAATAATATTAATTAATTTGCTGATAACACAAGGAAACAGCATTTGACGAAGAACTTTCCAACAATAAATATCAATTACCGACAATATATCAAAACATTTTAAAATTTACGACAATACTGTCACAGCGGAGTCATAAATAAGAAATCTGAGATACATAATTACTGAGTGCAACGTTTATCTCTATGATGACAGCCAATCTTATCCTTTATACTTAAAGATAAATTAATAAACTCCACTTTTGAGGTTAATTAAGATTTCTGAGATCAATTTACAATTAATATGCGGATATTCTTATGGCAGAATCTACGACATTTTTTGAAATTTATTATCATTGGTACAAATGATGACATCATCACTATCAGTGGTATTATACGAATTTTGACTACCACCCACCACATTCCAATTTATAAGTTTTTAAATTACTAATTCGTACGTTTTACGCTCTAGACCAGAAAACAACATGAAACATATAGAAGTGAGGAAATACAAAAGTTTTACAACCAATCCGTACCATGCCCGAAGCAGGCTTGAGCCCTTCGGTAGGTGGGGATCGAGCTGATAGATATAGCTTTTCAGTCAAACAAAACCTATTTCAGAACAAGGGAGAAAATATAAGTTTTCGGTTCGTCGCAGTTTTTCAAAGCTTTATTTAGAAAGACTTCAAGTGGAAAGTAACCAATAAATCATTGGTTTACCTTTTATTAGCAATAATAATAAAACCCCTCATCACCTCACAATAAAGTCCATAATCCCATCTATCGAGGCGCAAACCGCGAAGTGCTCATTGTGGTATCGAATGCCGGGACTAAGCGTAATTGGATTAGAAGGGATTTCATGTCTTTGACCGGGAATTGCAGACTAAGGTTTAAATAAGTCTTCAAAATAAATCTACAGGTTTGGTTTTAAAATAAAAAGGAAAATATGCAAGAAGATTTAATAAACAAATACGGTTAACCCTGGCGTTCTTTGTCTGATGGCCAAATAGTTTCGGACCTTTCCGAGGTCTTTCCATGAGGGTGAGAAGAACATTTTAAATTGATAGTGATGTTTTGATGACAGGACGGTAAGACTAATTTATCATTGTTTTCCTACCTAACCATTGTTGATTGATCCTCCACAGGAGTTGAGTCTACCTTGAATAAGTTTCTAGGTATCCATTAACAGCTCATATACGTCCCCACCGAGAGGCTCGAGCCTATTTATGATTAGGGCGATCAGGCCTTCAGAGACTTCACAAATCACATGACAACCTTTTATTTTCATCGCAAGATTGTACACAGGGTTCCTTAGTTTCTGCTATTATTTAAACTTAATTCACCGACTTATCTTTTTCCAAAAACCGTTATGCTTAGGTACGTTTCTTAATCTACACAATTTGGTCATTACACTTAATTTACGACAAAAATTACTGTCTAACCACTTGTCACATGTCCACCGCATTGCTCCAAAAAGCACGGCGGGTATGTCGTAACAAGTCCACTTCCCACAGTGCGTCGAAACTTGGACATTCTGACCGTTTTGGACAATCTCGAGCACACAATGAGTCGGGTGCCCGATGTGGTCTGGTTACTTACTGCATACCAGAACTTGGCTCTTCGTGTAGGCCGAGTCACAAGAGGAGCGAGGTTACTTTACAGAATAATAATACTAGTGGTTCTGTGAGCTTTAGACCTCGTAAGTATTTTTCTTTTTCGAAATGGCTGATTTATTTTTTTAATTTTCAACCCTATTAACTCCGTATTTTTTTAAACTTCCAAAAACTGACTCGACAAAAAAATCTGATGATGTTTTACGAGAATCGGTTGAGAAATGCGACCTGTAGAAGAGAACAAACAGACAGACAGGTGGACAGATGGACGTTCCCTGGTCCATCTAAATTTTATACTTTGTATTTTTTTTTTTGTATGTGCCATAACATTTTGGTGAATAAAGCTTTTTTTTTAAGTGGTCATACATAAGCAATTTTGGCCAAGCTGATACGGAGAAGCTTATCGCGCTCGCTCGGCCAATAGCATCATTGATCGGGAAGATAATCAGAGTACCCGCTCTCGGCGTGTACCTTACTCCATTGAACGCGGTCGAACGCTATTTGGTCAACAAACACTACATATTGGGCAGCTCCAACGCCTGTGCTATCTAATTATCGACGCGTGTGGCGGTGAGGCCATTTTGGACTCCACAAATGCATTTTTAAACTTGACTGCCTGGAAGAAATTGCTACTTTAGCAATAAAGCCGCAGATGGGGTGTAATATCTCTATTATTATTAAATTTAAGAGCAAGGCTCTTGTCCGTGGAGTAATCGCCACCTCTCTCTGTCTCTCTTGACTTCCTGGTACGACACGACATCAACTTTTTCCTTCCCTTGGTCCATAAATGTACGTCTCGGTCTTCTACGTCCTCTTATGCCTTATATTTTTCCCTCCATTATTGTCTTAAAAAGGTTGTCATGTCGCATCAGGTGCCCCAACATTTTTTCTCTTCTATTTTCCATGGTCCCCATCAAACTTCGCCTTTCTCCTACCATCCTCAGAACTATCTCTATGGTAGCCGTATTCAAAGTTGACTTTGTTTTGATATTGCACGCACGCACAGTCTAGGAAAAATACAAATACTATTATAAGTATCCAGACTAGAGCTTTATTAGATTCCTTCACTTAAATTAAGTACTTCTTTTCAGCCAGTCTTAAGTTATTTTTACTTTTTCTTTAGTCTTAAACAGCCAGCATGTCTTAACAATGTGCGAACTCGAGAAATTCGTCCTTCCGAAGACCCGAGACAAAAAGGAAGGTATCCGGCGATTGTTTTATTATTTGTACCGCTGCTGCTGCCTGGTAGCCAATTAGCCTGGGGGACTAGGGACGGAGGTAGGGGGGATAGGGGAGATAATTGGGCCAGGACCGGTTCTTACTGGACCCTCCACTGTACTTAGACGGGTTCGGCTATGGAGCTGTTTGTCATCGGGAAAGTTGGACTTAGTGAGATTTCAGTTTGTCAACAAGTAAAAAAGTTCAATAATATATTTGTCCCTTTTTTCTCGCACCAAAAATGTAACGAATTAAGTCTTATTGGTTTGTCTATTTCTACTAAACCCAAATTTATATTTTAAATTAGGCTTACTACGTACATAATATAGAACAATAATTGTTCAAGAGTTCAATTACTCACACGCTACAAATTGTGGAACGAAGGTGGAGGTGGTCTATTTAACTTAAAGATTGATATTTCGAGGGATGTCTTTTTATTTTCTTTTTCAAAGATTACGCACGCGCAGTTTAACCTAGAATCTGCTCTCTTTTTTCCAAGTCAAAACTTATATTCCAAATTCAAATAAATCCAAATGTTTACGGCCAGCAACAGCCAAAGAGGCAAAGAGGTATAGGTATGTACAATAAAGCGGGGGGCAGTAGCCAGATGGGCGCTAAGCTCTAAAGAGAAGAACGCAGGTAAATTATATAATTGTTTATTATTTTTTTAACTCTCCGAAAAATATCTTCTGCTCGGTAGTCCGTTGACGTCCCGAGTCATAACAACAAAAAAGAACCATTCGTATTTCAAAATATTC
This sequence comes from Carpatolechia fugitivella, assembly GCA_951230895.1. Taxonomy (NCBI): domain Eukaryota; kingdom Metazoa; phylum Arthropoda; class Insecta; order Lepidoptera; family Gelechiidae; genus Carpatolechia; species Carpatolechia fugitivella. Next base: position 18,777,891 of record OX579647.1, read on the forward strand.
AAATCCAATCGAACTAAACGAACAGCCAGTCACCTCAAAGGAGGCCGCTCCTTACAGTACACATACCTAACAAATTGCTACTACACTACACAACCTATAGAAAAAAAGTGTTAAAGTAAAAAATAAAATGAATTTGGCAACCAAACCTAGTAACCAGCCCTTTCACTCGTAATACGAAACAAATGAATGTCTTTTTTATTTATCTATCTATCTGCATATCAAATAATTGACCGAGCGAGCGAAGCGTCTCTGTTTCAACTTGGCCAAATTTGCTTTTGTATGTCCATCTGTTTGTTTGTTGGTTTGTTTGTTTGTTTCACTCTACAGGTCACGTTTCTCAACCGATTCTCGTGAAATTTTGTGAGCAGGTTCGATAAATTAATCAAATTTTTTTATCGAGTCAGTTTTTGGAAATTTAAAAAAATTACGGAGTTATGGGGGTTGCCAGCTTACAAGGTCTACCGCCGAGGCTGTTATCCTCTACAGGTCACATATCTTAACCAATAAAATAAAGTTTAAAAATAAAAAAAATCAAGGGGTCGGGGATGTTTGTCAAAAAAATAATAAAAATAAATTTGAAATTATAATACTGACTCGCAAGGTCTACAGCTCACAGAGCCACTAGTTTAAATTATGTAGTAAAAACTTATAATATTTAACTTAATAAATAAACACAATGTTCACTTCCAATAATAATGATATCATATTATCAAACTTTCATCGATACATAAATAGATGTTGGTACAGTCGCGGTCACCGGCTGATAGCCCCACTCTCGTTCGGAAGCTGCAAGCGAGTGACAGTGAATCATCTTGCGCCCGATTCTGCCCGCGACTGTATTAATAGCTCCACGCTAAACAATGACAGGCTTGTTGCTATTTGGAACTACTAAAAATAAAGTGAAAACAAAGTAATAGAGTTTGCTAAACGCTGCTATTTAAGGTTTCAGAATAGACGCCGGAGATGAAGAAATTTTCAATGAATTTTAAAATATAAAGTAGATAAAATTACAAATCAGTCATCGTCCCCCTAAATGACGCCAACGCCTCCCATTTTTTTCTGGGCCCTGTAGGCCTCCAGCGCCCACAAAGGGGCGCTATCGCACACTTTGTGAAAGACGGTTCTAACCAAACTGGGTTCAGTGTCACAAAATGATCTTTGATTTGCCAATGTCCTTCGGTATTCAAACCCACTCATGAGTTAAATAGACAAAAGACGTATTTTGAAATAAACAGCATAAGTTAGGTTGTTCTTGTTCCAAAAACAATACTTCTCTTTAACAGCAAACACAGACGTCTGTAACGTTTTAACTTCTGCGTCTGCGCAGGCCAGGTGAGACGTCTAGTGACAGTAAATCAGCTTGGTCTGAATCCCACCGCAAAGAGTATAAATAGCTGTCCGCAAAACAATAGCGCGATTTGTTGCGCGTACGCATTGCGTCCCAGCAAACCGTTGTTCCTGTGCAGCTGTCACAGAAACAGAAATACCCAAGCATAAGGTGAAAAATATAAATAGAACGAGAAACAAGCATTTACGTGCTTATGTAGACGTAAAGACGACAATCAACCCCACAATTTATTGAGCCACCAATGGCTTCAGTATCATAGGAAAATGTTAAATATTATGGAAAAATATTATAAAATATTATGGAAAGAATAGGAACAGAACGAAGGGAAATTCAAGATAAAATCGGTGTGTTCAGTCATCCAATTCGCATTAGGCCGCTGCGCCTGTGCCTAATTTAGAGAAGGCGAAGCAATACTTTGAATAAACTTTTCTCTCTTCAATATTTAGGTTTAGTTTCTTTTCAGGTATGGTATGTTTATTCCACCCTATATAACTGCATAAAACTAACTGCATTGTAATTCCAAAGTTCTTTAGAAATTTGTCTACCGCTTCAAATGGAACAGCATCTTATTTATTACGTAAAACATACTTTGTAGCAGCACCAAAATATCTAATTAAGAAGGAACATTTCATAGCAGAAATAAGGTCGTCTGCAAGCCGAGGCATTCCGGAAGATGACATAATTTCCCCACCTCATTAAAATTGATAGATACACTTGTACCAGTAAGTCTGGAAGATCAACTTCCTTGATATATCGCCACATACAGCTTTGCAATTTGAGCAGGTGGATTCGAAATTGCTGTGTGTTGCCAACCTATCGATAGAAAAGCTGTCAAAAAGTGCTAGTCTATTAATAGGCCGATCGATAAAATCGATAGCTCAAAACGGTGCAATATATCGATATTATTGTTGCTCACGAATAAAATACAATCGAAATTCAGAAAAATAATATTAATCTGTTTTGAACTATAGTAAATTCTAATATCGACTACGACAGTATAGATATATTGTTATCCATAAGCAACAATAATATTACAGTTACTGACAGAATTGGAACGATGCTGACTCTAGATCAGATGAACGAAGCTTTTGATCACGCGAGAAACGGTTAACCAAAACAAGAAATTTTATTTTCCTTTCATAATGATGCTGGAGAGGAGTCTTTTGCCCAGCAGTAGTGGGACGAATAAAACTATAAAAAAATGGTGCTAAATCTTTTGGTGAAGGCATTCTAAACAGTTTTAGCCATCAACAGCTCATATACATCCCCACCGAGTGGCTCGAGCCTACCCTGAATTAGGGCGATTAGGCCTTAGTCGACCACGCTGGCCCAGTGCGAGTTGGTCGACTTCACACGCAACCTTTGAATTTCTTCGCAGGAGTGTGCGAGGTTTCATCACGATGTTTTCCTTCAGCGTAAGAGCGTGAAATAAACGTACGTATGAATTCGAAAACACGTGGTGGGGATCGGACCCGCGTCTCCCGGACGGGAGACAGCGGCCCTAACCACAAGACTACGGACGCTCTTTAATCAATTTTAGTAATCCAGCTTTTTAAATCACAAAGTAACCTCTGACTTCGCTAAACGTCCCGTAACTATGAAGACAATCTTGTCTAAAGACAAAACCTGTTTTTGAGGTTTCAGGAATAAAAGGGAAGTATCCTATGTCCAATTAGGTAGTTAGTTACTCGACAAGACTACTCAAAAGCGTTCTAAGCAAAGCAGGTGCTCACATCTCAAGTACAGTCCAACAATGGGACGTGCTAACAAGATTCCCGGTAGACATGAATACACCGGAAACTGCGGTGGACCGTAATCTCGGTAATACAATTAACAACAGCTTGAACAAACCTTGTCGAGGTTGGTAAACAATGACGCGATAACTGTGAGAATTTAGTGGTTTTCGACATTATGATGAAGAAAGAAATGAGAGGACCACCCTATATCGACAAGCATCTATTTATCTATTAGCTAAATCTATCAGCAGCTCTGTTCAGCACCAATTTTCTGCTGCCCGGATAAAGTAAGAAGCATCGTTCAATCAAAGGAGTCCCTGGCTCTAGGTGTAGCCAAGAAAAAACGACAGAGGAAAGGAAAACGGGTTTATGTGCTCTACTTAGTTTAGACCACCTTAGTTTAGACAAATAAAGATGCTTAAGTGAAAATATTTATTTAAAGAATAGACACAAGAATGTTGAAATACATAGAAATAATCATGCCTAGTTAGGCAATAAAAATCTATCTGTATATTTAGTTAAATACTAGATGGAGTTTTTATTTTTATTTCGGTACTTGTACCTACTTGACAAGATAAAAGCTTCAAACTAAAGAAGAACAATGACTTTAAACAAAATAAAAACAAAACAAACAAATAACAATAATATTTTTTTACTATAATTATTATTTTTTTAATTCGCAATATTGGGTGAACTTGACTCTAACAAAAATAAGCACTTTAAAACGAAATATTTCTAAAACGTACACTAGCATCGAAAAACAGTTTTAGCAAACCCCCATTATTTTAAAAACCCTTTCCAACGATATCTGACACTATAAGGTAGTCGTGAATAAAGAAAATAACCCCCACTTCACGTGTACCAGAGGAACCCTAAAAAAAAACGCAATATTGGGTGAAATTCCTGAGACAGCTAAACAAATACTATAATAAGATAAAATAAGCTGCTATTTATGTACTCATAATAAATGATACTTATTTAGATGAAGATAAACAACACTAACAATAGTTATCAGCCGGAGACATTGAAGTCGCTGAACTGATAACTACCGTTCTTCATTATCATTGCATAAACACATTGCGGTAGGTCAATCGGGCGGAATGACTCACGACACGACAACCGTATAATCATAACAGCCTCCGTGGCAGAGTGGTCGAGATTTCGACGCCCATTACGGAGGTCCCGGGTTCGATTCCAGGTGGGGACACTGTCAAGCAAAAATCTCTTTGTGAGCCTGCAATGTGGTTGAATCACCTGATTGTCCGAAAAGAAAGATGATTCTGTGCTTCGGAAGGCACGTTAAACCGTTGGTCCCGGCTATTATGTAGTCGTTACATGAGCCAAGCCAGTGGCCTTTGGCGGCTCTATAAAACTGACACTAGGGTTTGTGAGGTCGATTGTCGACCTTACAACCCACACGAGAGTGGAATCATGTAGGTAATGCCTTCAATAAAGTGACTAGATTACTAGTCACCTGGAGATCCTAAAACCTGTTTATGCGTAAATTATAATTAACTGAAAATATTCTAACTCCGTGAGGGTAAGTGACCGGTGAGTCAGACTCCAGACAGACTCTACTTACATTTTAATCTAACTCTCACATATGAATAGAAGAATTTCAACTCTAATGTGAATTAAAAGAGTTGGCAACTGTCTGTTCTATTTTCCTTAAATATGTCGTTTTGTTATCAGAAACATAACAATTCTTGAACATTCAAAGTCTTTATTTTTACCAATAAAATCACAACTCTACCGTTATCATCAAAGAGTTAACATTGGCATGTCAAGCTCTTGTCACATGCAACCTTCTAGCGTTACCACAAATCCGGAACTGTATCGGCGCAACACAGGAACTTCTTCCTCAAATCCCAGCTCTGCATCTACCATCAAGAAGTTGAAATTACCGTGTCAAGATCTTGTCACATACGACTTTCTACCGCTGTCGGGCAGTCAAAACTATATCGGTCCGAGACGGGACCCCCTCCCCTGTACGTCTGGTCTCCTGGTACTATTTGTGCCTCGCCCCCTACTTTACCAGCCCATTGAGAGGATTGCGTTTGCAGATTTGCTTTGACAACTCTGTTTCCGGTACGTTTGTCAAAATTAATGCTGAGGATTCATTTTATGTCTGGTCAAAGTCTGAGTAATGCTAATGCGAGCCTTTTGTAAATATAATATAATGAGCAATAAGACTCTCACTCCTAAATTCAAATAAGCATGTTCAAGTTCAAGGAAGTTGGTGTAAATAATAGAATTATTGATATACATAATATTTTTATATAATTATTTCTATATTTTACACCATTTCAAAACCATATTATTGTATTTTAAAATAAAAAGAAACATTAAACAATATCGAAAATGAAAGCAAAAGTGAACCGTCTAACACTGGCTTAATGGTATCGATTCACACACAGTCCCTTTTTAGGGTTCCGTAGCCAAATGGCAAAAAACGGAATCCTTATGGATTCGTCATGTCTGTCCGTCTGTCCGTCCGTATGTCACAGCCACTTTTTTCGGAAACTATAAGAACTATACTGTTGAAACTTGGCAAGTAGATGTATTCTGTGAACCGCATTAAGATTTTCATACAAAAATAGAAAAAAAAACAATAAATTTTGGGGGTTACATACCCCATACATAGAACTGAAATTCAAATTTTTTTTTTTCATCAAACCCATACGTGTGGGGTTTCTATGGATAGGTCTTCAAAAATGATATTGAGGTTTCTAATACCATTTTTTTTCTAAACTGAATAGTTTGCGCGAGAGACACTTCCAAAGTGGTAAAATGTGTGTCTAAAAAAAATATATGATGTAAACTTCATGGAAACTTCCAACGAAAATTGGTTTGAACGAGATCCAGTAGCAGTAGTTTTTTTTTAATACGTCATAAATCGTAAATCGTAAACCGCGGCTACTATCTAGTCGTTACACGAGCCAAGTCAGTGGCCTTTGGCGGTTCTATAACACTGACACTAGGGTTTGTGAGGTCGGTTGTCGACTTTTACTTACTGCTACGGAACCCTTCATGGGCGAGTCCGACTCGCACTTGGCCGCTTTTATTTCATTTTTTAAGGTTTAAAAAGGGACAGGAGATAGTTATCCTATATAAGAGCTGTCAAACATCGAATTTGAGCCTTATGGACGCGTCGATTGCACAATTTTAAAGAGCACGTACTACGGGAATCTCTTAATATGCCATTATTTTAGGTTATCATTTAATCAAAATAATATAATTCGTTCATTGTATGCATCACCTCTCTTTCATTGGTCATAAAAATTAAAAGGATAGATGGATTTTAAAATTAAAATTAGAGCATGACTTCCCGAATCGGGGCCAGTGATATTGTTCAATATAAGAGTAATTTCATCGAAAACAGTAAAGCCATTTCCAAATCACGTAGCGATGGCCCATCTAACAGTAGAGACTTTCATAAAATGAGCATTGTAACAGAAATTAATTAACATACGGTAATAGCAGTTGCTATAATACTAATTTACCGACCCAAACGCAGCAATGTAATTCCAATTAGTTATTAAATCTAGTGAGGTGTTGTCGTTCTTTCATGCTATTCTAATCTCAATAAAAACGCAATTTATCGTCCATTACTGTCAGCGAGCCATTACCAAAGACAATAATCTTGAACTCCGGTGTCCATTACGCGCTGTCAGCTGTTCGGTGCGCGCGCGCATGCAACTGACACCTCTTCCGATATCCGACCCGTGCGTGGATGTCCATGTCAATAACATCTAGCTACATGCCTTAGTCGAATAAATTTGATTTCTTTCTAAAACGGAAATAAAAAATAGCTAAAACTGGAGTGTAGGTAGTTGGACTAACGATATAAAATGTCGGAAAAACACACCTGTTTTCATTAACTCTCATGTTCACAAGATCTCATGTTCACAACTGTTGTACCAATAATAAAGAACAAAACAGGAGATGCCTCCGACGTGTCCAACTACAGGCCTATTTCACTGGCTACGATTGTGGCTAAGGTGTTGGACAGTCTGCTTGATAAACATCTAAGTAAATATATTAAATTATACGACGCTCAGTTTGGCTTTAGGCCCGAACTGTCCACGGAAAGCGCAATCTTATGCCTCAAGCAGACTGTTCAGTACTACACAGCTAGAAAGACGCCAATCTACGCCTGTTACTTGGACCTGTCGAAGGCATTCGACCTGGTCTCTTATAACTTGTTGTGGAAAAAACTCCAGGAAGAAACTGATTTACCACAGGAGATCATATCCGTCTTTAGGTATTGGTACAGCAATCAAAGGAACTGTGTTAAATGGGCAGGTGCACAATCTGACGTGTATGGGTTGGAGTGCGGGGTGCGCCAGGGGGGCCTCTTCAACCTGTACATGAACCAACTGATTGGTGAGCTCAGCAGCTCCGGAATCGGTTGTCACGTGGACGGTGTCTGCGTGAACAACATCAGCTATGCTGACGATATGGTGCTGCTGAGCCCATCGATTGGTGCCCTGCGTCGTCTACTGTCCATTTGTGAGAAGTATGCGGTGGCTCATGGACTCAAATACAACGCGGTTAAGAGTGAGCTCATGGTGTTCAAAGCCGGAAACAAATGCTATAAGAATGTTCCAAGCGTAACATTATGTGGCACACCATTGAAGCTCGTATACCAGTTCAAGTATTTGGGTCACTGGGTCACTGATGATTTGAGGGATGATCTGGACATAGAGAGGGAGCGCAGAGCGTTGTGTGTGCGCGGCAACATGCTGGCCCGCAGATTTGCGCGTTGTAGTAGACAAGTTAAGCTAACACTTTTTAGAGCGTTTTGTCAGTCTTTCTACACGTGCACTCTGTGGGTCAGCTTCACGCAGCGGACATACGGTTCTCTGCGCGTCCAGTATAACAATGCGTTTAGGGTGTTGTTTGGGCTGCCACGTTTTTGTAGTGCGTCTGCAATGTTTGCCGCTGCGCAAATTGACTGCTTTTATGCGATCATCCGCAAACGTAGCGCTGCTATGATGAGGCGTGTCCGTGGCAGCTCTAACAGCATCCTGAGCGTATTGGCAAATCGGTGGGACTCTCCACTGTTGGGCCACTGGATCGGCATACATGCAACTGGTTCCCAGCCCGGTGCCAGTTTAAATTAGTTCTAAATTGTTGTTTATTACTAACACTAGGTTAAGTATACTCTCACTAACACTATGGACTGTAATATCCGAAATAAATAATTTGAATTTGAATTAACTCTTTGGTTGCGTTAAAATACGACAGCGGCGTTTATAGATAAAAAAAAACATCATCCGATTTACATAATTTATAATTTGGACCTTGCGTTTGTTGGTTATTTTTGGGGTGGCGGTAACAGAGATAATGAAACATAATTTTTAATTTTTCTCCACAGCGAGCGTACATTGGTAGCTGAACGTGCCATCCATGATAGCTTTGACGTGGATTCCTCCACGTCAAAGCTACTTTTGTAAAAATCTTAATTCGAATAAAATATTTTTGATTTGATTTGAATCAAAACAACATTCTCTCATCTCCCGTCCCGTACATTACAAGAAGACGAGAGGCTGGGCTTAAAACTTAATTAGAGTCGGGTCCTTTTTTTACAAGCTTTTATTTAACTTGCACGGTATGTTTGTGTTCAATTTTGAAGCACTTGCTGCCATTGGATTTTGCTGAAATATGGTACACTTATGTAATCGCGATGACAATGTAATATTATGATATATTATGGTACTGTATTGTTTAATCTTTCTTGAAATAGCACATAATTGTCAACATTTCTGTTTAACCAAAGTAAGATTTCCCGCGATACAGGTCTATCCTAGTGCGGGGATCGTTGTTAATGTGATTTTGTCTGTGTGAAATGGTTAAAAAAAACTATTTTTTTTTTCATGGAGCTGGTTTGATGATGGAGACGGAAGGTGGCCATAGGAAATCCTCAAATACACAACACAACCTAGTCGTGTTTGGGCTCGTTGGATTTGTCTTAACAAGATCGTTGTCATACGTTATGTCCAGGGTCTCATGATGGAGACGGAAGGTGGTCATAGGAACTCCTCAAACACACAACACACCCTAGTCGTTTTTGGGCTCGTTGGATTTGTCTTAACAAGATCTTTAGTCATACGTTATGTCCAGGGTCTCATGATGGGGACGGAAGGTGGCCATAGGAACTCCTCAAACACACAACATAACCTCGTCATGCTTTCTTACAATATGGATATCAAATGAAAGGGATTGCTGAGAATATCTCAAAAAATAAAGTGAAATTGATTCAATTATAACATTTAAAACTAAATTAGCTCAGCATATCCTCACAAATTCTGTGTAAATGTATAATTTTTATGAGCGATTTTACGTGTGTGGAAAGGCAATCAATGGCAACAAAATATTATGCAATGAGCTTAAAGTTCTTGTAATTTATCGGTGCGAAAAGAACGACTGACTACTACCTACCTAAGTAAATTGTTTGTTCTCATGTAAGTAATCTAAGATTTTTAATGAGAAATAAATATCTTTAAACCTAAAGGTCGTCTGCTTACAAGGATACTCCACTCCAAGGCTTTAAAAGCTTGTGTTTTAAAAGGCTTTTTAATTAAGATTATTAAAACTACTACTTTCAATCTAGAATGCAATTCAAACTCCGATCGTCTAAGCACACCCTACGTAAGGGCCCGTGCTTCCGCGTGTAATCGTGTGAAACAAAGCCACGGGCTGTGAACAAAGCCCTTCCCCGTAGGTGAGGGCTCTACCTGAGGGCCGTACCTGGCCGGTAAAGGTGGATGCATACTAGGCGGTGCGGGAAAGAGAAAGTAAACAACAGTTCTGGACATTTTTAACTCAAGACGTTTCTGGAAATGTTACTTACGAATTAAACATAAAACTAGCAATTGAATATCTTTTTACGAGTATAAAGGTAAAAATGTGCAGCCCATTGTGTTGTTATTTCTTGCTAAATTATTTCTTGTTTCAAAAGATATAAAATTTAAACAATGAAAAACTATCTAACCTATCAAGTTGTATTTGATAAATGACAGGACAAGAAAGAGAATTATTTAGAAAAAATCCTGGTAATAATAAACATGGCAAAAAAGAGTGTTAAGAATAAAAAACTAAACGTTTTCTCATAGTAAATATAGGTTTTCTTACTTTACCACCTACACCGCCTTGACAATCTTGCAGCAAAGATAAAGAACTGTCTTTCGAATTCGAAGTAAGATTTAACAAAATAATTTTTCGACGTCTTAGCAAGATGGCCCGTTCACTGCAAGTGTACGCTCACTGTGGAGAAGAACGGCCGGAAGAAACTCCACAGGATTCGCATCTTCTGTACTTTTCTTTTTTTTTCAGCAAAGTGTGCATCAACCTTTATTCTACCTGTCGGCCCAAACCAATATATTTTGACGAGTCACTGCCAAATCCCATTACTATAGCGTATAGCGTGAAGTTCCGTTACCACTCCAAACCCAAGTGTTTATACTTCACACTTAACTGCGTCGGCGCAGGTTGCTGGCTAGCGGATTTCATGCAGGTGAGATTATAGATCTTGTTAGTACAACCGCAGTACAACTTGGAAGTACCTATATGTTGTAAAGGAATACGATCTGGGGGCACGGCAGTGCCCCCGCCAAGTCGAGCAAAAAAGCGGCACGGCCGTACCATACTTTTCTCGAAGCAGTTCAGGCCATTTTCGACCCCCCTATAACTTCGTTGTGGATAAAACTAGAAGCCTGAGTTTTCAGTAACCAAGCAGGCATTGTATAAATACGGTATATTTCAAATTTCAATCAATTTGAACCAGTAGTTTATGAATTATAACTAGTCAAAGTTTCTTTATTTTGTCACTCACTGACTGACTGACTGACCGATCATCAAAACTCTAAGGCATTTCTAGCAGACATAGAAGCTTCAAATTTAGAATGGAATTAGTGTTTAGTATATAAACCAAGGAAAAACTAAAACATTTTGCAATTTCGGCCCAGTTTTCTAGATACATCATCTGCTAGATAACTTTGTAATCCCATATAAATCTTGGGGCATTATATAGGATTACAAAGTTACATTTGCAGTAAATGAATCAGTGTACCTGTATAATGGAATATAATTGAATAAGAGGTGCTGGGTAGGTGTAGGGTAGATGTAGGGTAGGTGTAGGGTAGGTGTAGGGTAGGTGTAGGGTAGGTGTAGGGTAGGTGTAGGGTAGGTGTAGGGTAGGTGTAGTGTAGGTGTAGGGTAGGTGTAGGGTAGGTGTAGGGTAGGTGTAGGGTAGGTGTAGTGTAGGTGTAGGGTAGATTTAGGGTAGGTGTAGGGTAGGTGTAGGGTAGGTGTTGGATAGGTGTTGGATAGGTGTTGGATAGGTGTAGGGTAGGTGTAGAGTAGGTGTAGGTTAGGTGTAGGGTAGGTGTAGGTAGGTATAGGGTAGGTGTGGGGTAGGTGTAGGGTAGGTGTAGGGTAGGTGTAAGGTAGGTGTAGGGTAGGTGTAGGTTAGGTGTAGGGTAGGTGTATGTAGGTGTAGGGTAGGTGTAGGGTAGGTATAGGGTAGGTGTAGGGTAAGTGTAGAGTAGGTGTAGGGTAGGTGTAGGGTAGGTGTAGGGTAGGTGTAGGGTAGGTGTAGGATAGGTGTAGGGTAGGTGTAGGGTAGGTGTAGGGTAGGTGTAGGGTAGGTGTAGGGTAGGTGTAGGGTAGGTGTAGGGTAGGTGTAGGGTAGGTGTAGGGTAGGTGTAGGGTAGGTGTAGGGTAGGTGGAGCGTAGGTGTGCATTTTTACATTGTGTTTTCATGCGATCTACAAAAAGAAATGAGATGCCATCAAAAACATAACTTGTAAAAAAACCAAGTCTCGCACGCAACTTAGTCTACCGTAAAAAGTTGTGAGATCCATGTAATACCAAGTCGGTTAATTTATTCAGTCCCTACTTAAGAGTCCTTCTGTCTTAAGTTATTACGTAATTAGGTCACCTAACAACATCTTATAGTGACCAGATCAATATTAAAAATCTCTTATGTTTTAAATAAATACATAGATTGACTTGGCAATCGCACTAAACAATCAAATTTAATATAATAATGTATTAATTGTGAGATACATTGTGTTTTCATGCGATAAATACATAGATTGACTTGGCAATCGCACTAAACAATCAAATTTAATATAATAATGTATTACTTGTGAGATACATTGTGTTTTCATGCGATTGCCAGGTCAAGTTTGCGTTTAAGCTACACTAGCTACCTATTTAAGCCCGTCACAGACGGAGCTATAATATATATTATAGCACGAGGCAGCCAGCTCTCTCATCACCATTCAATTTGTGTGCAAAGCGGGGGTCAAGCAGAATGGCCGATCACTGATTGATTCGCCATTTTGTTTGACCCCCGCTTTGCGTGAAAGTGAATGGCGACGAGAGAGCTGGCTGCCTCGCGCTATAGCAGCGCGGCAGCTATAATATATATTATAATATATATTATAGCTGCCGTGTGTGATGTCCTTTATAGTCACCGTGTCCGCGGGAGATAACATAAGTACTCCCTGCTATGATACTATGCTTAATACAGCAGTATATACAAGGGAAATGCCCGAGAAGGAAAAAGACGGATTGCATAACCTAGAATGTAATCGGAGTGCAGTCGTCAAAAATGCATGAATGCAAGTCAAATTGAAAATTCAAGTTGTAATAGCAAATTAATGTTCTTCCATAATAGTAATACGCCAGAGATACGTTATAGAAAGAAAGCAAAAAAAGAAATGTTTTTATTATATTCTCTACATATTGTAATGTTTTTGTTTTAATATTCTTCCTTATCAGACATGTTTAGAAGGTGTCTAATTATATTTACACTTTGGATTTTGCTGCGAACTGTACGGCGCGGCGGCGTTTCGCTGCTGTTGCATCGCGTGCTTACATCGTAGTATTAATTATGCACTACGTCGGGAGGTGTCAAAACGTTTAATTTATAATGCCTTTATGGAAGCCGCTAACAAGGTGTCGCTATGATGTAAAGTCTACCGTAAAGTGCCATAAGATATTATACCTGTTTTCAGCCATTCTATGGATAAACGTGCAGATATTTTCATCTTGTAGCCAGCTTGGAGCCGACAGCTTCTGGATAACATGTCTTAAAATGTTATGAAATTTTAAATAAATTTATCATTAATGGAATGAAAAATAATTTATAGGCAATTTAAAATTCGTCGGTCAATCAATCAATAGTTTGGCTCGATTGCAATATAAGTTATTTGTAATTTGATGCACCATTTCAGCGTACTTAGAACAACAGAAATAGATCTTCAACAGGCCTATTATCTGAGACGAAGAGCTAGCAAGGATCCGTTTATGAAAATATAAATTTTACAAAATATACAATTCTACGTACATTGCGTGCAGCCTTGTCTAAGCCTTAGTAGTCTTGTCATTCGGCAACGCAGTGTTCATCGAATTATATTGTAACATTTTGGTTTAAATAGAGTGGAGTATGTTCTGTTCTTGAGACGTGTGAGTTAACATTAGCCCCCAGGGCTCGTTTTAAACTCTGAGATACTGCCGACTCTATCAACGAGACAGGGCCGGAGTCAGCTTGTCTTAATCAGTTAAATTCTTGAGTCTTTTTTACCTTGTGTTACGAGCATTGCAAATTATGTGAGGGAATGAAAATAATAGACAGTGTCAAATTAAATTAGAAAAATATCCTTAGCATTTAAGAGAATTTTATTTTCTATGTTCTTAACAGGATATTCTTTTCGGCTCGTTACTACCTTACTCCTTTTACTAGGAGGGATCAAAAAGTAGTGAGAACGACATACTCCTTGGTAAGAAAAAAAAATACTGGCAGGCATAACTCAGATACATATTTTGTAATATTAATAAAGAAAAAAAAATCTTCGATTCTCTTTTGTTTTTTTCTGAATGTAGTCATTTGTTTGCTTCGTGTCGGAACGTGTTCTCGAAAATGGAGAAAAACGAAGTGCGAGCCGTTATTAAATACCTCTGTTTAAAAAAGTTAACGACTCACGAGATTCATTGCGATTTGGAGGCAACATTAGGAGAGTCTACTGTCGCAAGGTGGGCTTCTCAATTTCGAGCAGGGAGAACGAGCACGGAAGACGAACATCGTTGCGGCCGTCCATCGACGTCAGTCACCCAAGAAAATGTTGCGAAAGTCGAGAAAATTGTATTGAGCGATCGAAGAGTTACCATCCGATACTTAATTCAAGAAACGGGCATTTCATATGGAAGTATTCAATCCATATTGAAACAATCTTTGAATATGAGAAAAGTTTCCGCAAGATGGGTGCCGAGAATGTTAACCGACAGTCAGAAACAAAATCGACTTGACATTTCGAAGATATTGTTGGACAAGTTTCAAGAAGATTCTGAGAACTTTTTGTCTCGTTTCGTAACAATGGACGAAACATGGGTCCATCATTTTGATCCTGAGACAAAACAGCAATCTTCGCAATGGAAACGGCCATCATCACCGACCCCGAAGAAGTTTCGTGCCGTGGCATCGGTTGTGGCCTCAATATTTTGGGACTCAGAAGGGATATTGTTGATTGATTACCTGGAGCGTGGAACCACTATTACAGGCCAATATTATGCAGCTTTAATTCCCAAGTTGAGAAATGCCATCAAAGAGAAAAGGAGAGGGAAACTTCGAAGGGGCGTGCTGTTTCATCACGACAACGCACTCGCGCACAGCCGGTCGATTGCGTAAGCGGACTTGCTTTGCTTGGGGCGGGTTTGAAGACCGCCAGCGGCTTTCAAGCGATCGCGTAAGGAGCAAGCCAAGTCAACGAAGACGATTACAAGTGAATATTTTTACTCTTTGTCCCCAAGACGATTACCGTCCCAAAAGTTAGACAATTCCTACAATCGGAATCGGAATACCGTTCAACTTGCTTGAAGCCAAGCCAAGTGAACGAAGCAAGCTCGACTTACGCGATCGAGGCCCGGGTCGGCAGTTGCGATGGCTGCCATTCAGCAAGCTGGCTTCGAATTGGTTGACCACCCCCCTTATTCACCAGATCTGGCGCCTAGCGAGTTTTATCTGTTCCCCAAATTGAAAGAATACTTAAGGGGAAACAGGTACGAAGACGATAACGAGGTGATGGATGCCGTGGAGAGCTTTTTGCAGGACCAAGACAAAACTTTTTTTTTAAAGGGATTGAAGCCTTGGAAAAGCGCTGGACTCGGTGTGTAGAGAGACTCGGAGACTATGTTGAAAAATAAATTATTAAGTTATCAATAGTCATTATATTCTATTTCATTCTCACTACTTTTGACTCGTATAATACGTCTTCTTTATTTAATTTTTTGGAAGTGTTCGTTCGTTTATGAAACTGAAACACTTTCTTAAAGAAACCATTGTCACATAAACAAAAAGAAATGCTTCTTTTATCATCTGAAAAATCTTGTACAAATCAAACAGCGGATCATTAAAATGTTCAGTTTTACGGACTGAACATTCCTTTAAAAAATGTTAAGAAATATGGAATATTATCAGTGGTAGAAATGTATTTCTCAGCCTGTCTCCGTCTCTGCCTCTCAGCATATCGGATGGCGAGGTGCAATTTCGTTGATACTGCATTTACAGTAATTGGTCGAGCTGTAATCGTTCCCGCTCGGATTTCAATCACTCGGTCCCATACTCGAGTCTCGACTCGGACCATTCAACTCACGGAATATTGCAATTCCATCTCCTATTGTGTTTTGCTGATTGACGTAAAATTTGTTGAACGGTCAATACTCTTTCTGAAGGCTTGTTTTAGTAGTGTGTTATTGTTTTTGTGTGTTTGTAATACCTGTGTAACTTACCTATTGCTAAAGAATTACTTCTATGTTGTGCAGTGATATTTTTTTAAAGCTAAAGTGGGACTGGGCCGGACACGTCTGCCGCATGCCTCTAGACCTATGGTCAAAACAAACGACCATCTGGAGCCCACAAAGAGATAGGCGGAGACGTGGACGGCCTCGTAGGAGATGGCGGGATGAGCTTGACTCTTTTTTAAGGAGTTGGGATGAGGAAACCCAAGATAGGGAAGGATGGAAGAAAAAGAGGGAGGCCTTTGCCCAGCAGTGAGACAGTCTAGGCTAAATAAGATAAGATAAAAAGATATTTTTTCGTTAAAGGCTTCTCATCTTCTGACATAACCCTGATGAAGGTCTGCTGTTTAGCAGCGATTCATCATCATCATCAACAGCACATATACGTCCCCACCGAGGGGCTCGAGCTTACAAGGGTAGACCAAGGAGTCGACCACGCTGGCCCAGTGCGGATTGGTCAACTTCACACACAACCTTTAAAAGTGCAGATTTTATCACTATGTTTTCCTACACCGTATAAGAGCGTCGAATAAACGTACATATGAATTCGAAATTCGAAAACATATTGGTACGTGGTGGTGGTGATCGAACCCGCGTCTCCCGGACGGGAGGCAGCGGCCCTAGCAACTAGACCACCGACGACGCTCTCAGCTCTAGTCTAGCAGCGATTATACGTTGCTAATTTATCAAACGTTGCTAACTACCGATAATTGCTGTTGGAGTACTAATTTGAATTTAAATTTTCCTCGCACATCCCTGTGGAAACGCAGCTTTCATCAACAGCTCATATACGTCCCCACCAAACCACTAATAAATTATTGGAATCATATAGTTAGTGATATTTCGATTAACATAGTGTTAGCTGCGCCCCCTGCCACTACTCGTACGCAAGATAGCGGCCTCCCATAAGCGCGCTTCATCCAGCAGCGCGCCTCTTTTCTGCTCAAGTTCTCAGCGTGTGCTCTTGTCTTATATATACTCCCTCTGTGTTATTTTATTTCTTTATAATTGTAATTTTTGATTAAAACGTGATTTCGCCCAGATTTCCTTTTTTTTAAATATTAAATTCTTCTAAAACCTAATAATAGATATATATCTTAGAAGTCTGGTAGCTATCTAAGCTTTTATGTCTACATTATACCGGAGCATAGACTTACACAGCTGTTTTCAGTTTTAACATGAAAGCCAAGATTCCGATCGCAAATACTAGTGGAAATGTGGTAAAACTGCATAAATATCCAATTCTGCAACATAACCACTTCATTATAATATAACTATGATCTTTATGGTAATGACCATCCTAGATTCGCTCTCTTCCTTGTGTACAAATTGCATGTGGAATATGTTAGGGCTCTTACTAGACGGAAATAAAGTTAGGGGACGAAGAGTGTGTTTTCAAAACAGTCATCTATCTTCTATTATTATATTGGTATATAAGTAAAAGTGGTCGTCTGTCGGATTAGCTACTAATATTAACAACCTGCTGGTTTTAAGGTCGGTGACTAGCCTCAAGACCCTAGGTCAGAATTTCCATCAATGATAATTGATAGTTTTGATGGCGAGAAATTATTTGTAAAAATCTCAATTCGAATAAAATATTTTTGATTTTGTTTTTTTTTATTTTCCCTGCTCAATGTGTAGGACAGTCCCTAAGTCACCTCTTACGACACACACGGGAAGAGCAGGGGTTGGTGACAAATGTATTCTACTCTGCCGTCACCACACGGCGGCTTTTATTATGCGCACGGCCAAAGAGTGGAATTCTTTGCCTGCTTCTGTTTTTCCGATAACCCAAGTGTTTCCGACAACCCGCTTATAACCCAAGTGTTTTCAAAGTTAGAGTGAACAGGCACCTTCTGGGCGAACTCGTTCCATCATCGAACACAGCTCGTCCCTCGCGAACCTGATTGTACGTACAAATTAATAAAAAAATAAAGTCACAAAATTAAGAAAGAATAAAGAATTATTATTATTATTAAAATTATTTTGACGTTGTCCCCACTGATCTGAGTCTGAGATCGAGTCGGAAAAATTTGTCCTAGACTACAAACTCAGATCTTCATGAACTCTACACTAAAATTCACACAATTTTCGGGTTTGTTACCACTACTGAAGATCGAGCCAAATGGCGAGAGGCATATACTTAACGGTGGGCAGAATAAATGCTAGTGAAGAAGATTCTTCCCATAAGACCACAGAGGTTGCATATAAGCTGCATCATGCAGTTAGACACCCCTGAGCAATGTGGTATGCGCGGCAACAACCGGACGCGCGATAGCGATCACCCGCGCGCGCGCAGCGTGCAAGCAATAGTCGTAATACTATCGGCCACATGTGCCGCGAATGTGAGGGAATGTAATGAGGTACTAGGATACCAGGAATTGATTGGGTATGAATGGAAAATACTTTTCTTATGTCGTTAAAACCTTCGTTTCAAAAATGCGTCAGTTGAGTTTCAGTTCAAATACCGTACATTTATACCGTATCAATCAATCAATCGTCTTCGTAGTTAGCGCGTTCGGCTGTTAATTACAGAGGTTCTGGGTTGGAATCCTGGCAGACATTGCTGAAGTCAAACAACTCTCATATAGCCTCTACTCTTATAACTCTATGAGACTGACTCAGTATAGTTAGGATGTTCTAACCAGAATCACTTGATTGTCCGAAAAGTAAAATGAATTCATTTTTCAAAAGACTCGTTGGTCCCGATTGTTGGAAATAGTCGGAGCCATATCAGAAGCCGCTTAAAAATTAAAACACCGGGGTTTCTGGGGTCGGTCGTCGACCTTACCGATATGATGATGCACTCACTCACAAGCTAATAGCGTGAGAAGAGCTTCAGGAGGGCAAGAGACTACAGACTGAACCCACCTAAAAATCTGTTTTCAAATCCATGATTTTGTTCAATCCGGAATACATGATTTGAATTTATCAGAATACAGTAATTAACGAATCAAAGCGCTCCAAGATCACGTCATTGAACCCGGCAGTCCGCTGCCATTGGTTATCGAGATGACAGGACCCGCGCATGCCCTGTAACCGCAGCCCGGGCGGTTCCGAGAAGCGCGAGGCATGCTGTTGCACACGTGACGTGACGAAGATACCCGATACTTCGTGTAAACTGCAAAGCCCTGGAGGCTGTGGCAGGATTTTGAGGACCTGTAAGTAATGGCCGGCATCTAAGTACGACTTGTTAGTAAAATAACGCAGAAGCTCGGGGGTATAGCTCAGCTCTTGGAACTCAATAGCTTTTGTTCTAAATTAATTTCTTTAGATAACCGACCGAGTTAATTTTTATTAAAAATTTATGACGAGTTCTGGATCAAAGTTGTTATTAGGATACAGCTATCATGTTGTGGTGAATGGTGGTGGTGGTGGGTTAGTTGGTTGAGCGGCTGCCTTCTGCCTTATATGACGTAGTACTTGTAATATTTCGAATGAATAACCCTGCGGAGGTTTGTTACGCCTTTCAGGAATGTGCCGCGCCATGGCATGGGGATATAGCTATTCTGTGGAATAGGTAGTTAGGTAAGACTATGGGTAGGAAGTCTGTATTTGCTTAGGTCGTTCGCTCGCTAGGTATAAGTAACTCAAAATAAACAACAAGTGGGTGTTCGTTTGTTAGGGGCAACATCACTGCCAGATGATGAGCAGTTTTTGGTCTAACAAACAAATACCTGTCTACTAAATCGTTGTCGGTTTGGAAGGTAAGTATAATAATTCTAGCATTTAAATCTAAACCACAGTCTATCAGTACAGGCAGGCCTGTAGCATTATTATTATTAGCGACAAAATTGGAATAAAAATACCAGTACCTAAGCAGGTAGGTAATTGATGTTAGACAATCATCAGATCATCATTCTAGTGGCCAGGGCCTCTGCCTCACGTCCGGGAGACGCGGGTTCGATCCCCACCACGTTACCATGTGTTTTCAAATTTTGAATTCATATTATGTACGTTTATTCGACGCTCGACTTACGATGAAGGAAAACATCGTGATGAAACCTGCACACTCCTGCGAAGAAGTTCAAAGGTTGTGTGTGAAGCATTGAAGTATAATGTACTACGGTGTGAAGTCGCCCAACCCGCACTGGGCCAGCGTGGTCGACTAAGACCTTATCGCTCTAATTCAGGGTTAATAACCCACCGTGATAAGCTGATTACTTGACACTGACTAAATTGCAAATCAGCAGAAGCCATTAAAAAAAAAAAGGCTCGAGCCCCTCGATGGGGACTTATATATGAGCTATGAGTTGTTGATGAATCATCAGATTAAAAACTCCTTCGCTACGTTCCGTAACTAAGTTGTTAGGCTTTATTTTGAGTTGTTAGGTCATATAAGTAGGTACCTAATTCGTTGTTTTCCTTTTTCTAGGTGATCTAGGTAGGTATATCTATTACTTTTCTCATTAGTTTTTAAGTACCTACGATAGCAGGATCGTTTTTCAAAGCTAGCTGTTGTATAGGTAGCGAGATAATGTACTTCATTTTATACCATTTATACAATTAGGTATCTTCATTTAGGTAGGTAAGTAAAAAATTTGAGCAAAGGCTCGCGAAGGTCGCGAACATTCTAAACAATTTGTGAAGAGGCAGTTCGGTCATCTGTTTTTATTCACCAATCTAAATAATGCTATGGAGTTCACCAAAGAAACAAACTAACCTGGCTTATGATGCCGATGTTTCTTTTTGCCAGCAACCACCACCAGCATCAGCGTCGCCAACAACCAACGCCACCGCATCTTAAACCATCACTGTTCACCACACAAGAGCATCATCACACTACTCCGAGAAGAAAACTACTCAAAACATTAGACAAAACACTATGAAATTGAGATATTTTTCTATGAAACTTCCCTATAAAGATTATTTAGGATCTAAACACAAATATTAAACGGAAACTGCACAGAATTATTTCAATTTACACGATTAATTAATATCACGCACGGAAATACGATCGCGAACTTAAAAGTTGAGCGTGTTTGTAAAAAAATCGACACTACCACCTCTCGCGACGCTCAATCCAAACTGAATGAGTGAAAGAAAAACGAAACGATGCGATGCGAACGAACGAAACGAAAGGAACGAAGAAAGATCGGTTACTGAGTGAGCTTTAAAAGCTTGCCGCTCATCGGTGATTGACCGCAAGTTCACTTCATTTTCTATTAATAAAAGGTTTCTTAATTATAATTATTAAAAACACAACAACGCTTATTCGACACGTTTGTTGTGGTGAAATGATGATTTGAGCTGATTGAGTTTTCGTTCGTTCGTTCGTCGTGAATAAGCTTTTCGAATGCTTCATTCGTGTGCTTTTACATAGTTCAGCTACTCGACGCTAGACGGCGCTACGCAAAGTTTTGAGATTCTGAACTTGTATTTTGTGAAAATAATTCGTTCTTCATGATTTTTTTATTTTTTATTTATTTATTAAAATCAGGTTTATTGCTTAGCATTCGTTGATTTGTAATTAAGTTTCAGCGGATATAATAAAAGTTTCATAGATTACCTTTAGGAATACAAAGGGGTGCTCTGCTTTGCTGTGCTAGCTAGGGTTACTTACATAAAATAACAAACAAACCATAAGCCAAAAATGTTTAATGTCATATCGATATCGATAAATTTACATTGCGTTTATCGTAAACACCAAAAACTGGACACACGATACACGCGCGGCCTTCCACTAAACGAGTAAAAATTCACTAAAAAAAATCTTGCTAAAATTAGGTATTACATACATAGATACGTTCGGATAGATTTTTATTTTATTCTATATTGTGCGGTCTGGTGTGTCTCTGGCTTATTATAAAGGTATTTAGCAAATTGTTTGTAGCAGAGTACAATATTATTCTTGGACAGTTTGTTGACTTTGCATTAACTAAATTTTAAAATCTGTATTCTGGTGGGTTTTAATTTATTCATCATTCGATTAGCATCGTTTAATAGCTGATTACAGCTTGCACTAATTCAATACAAGAAGAAATGAGATATATTAGAACAGAATGATAGGGCGCCATATTATGTTACTTCCAGGCAATCCTAGCAGAAACATACGGGTTATATAAGTAGAAGAAGCTCTAGGTACATACCACTACAAACTGCAATAATCATACCTTCAAAGCAAGTTTAGGAACACACCGAGCGCACGCAACGAGTATACCATAGGTGACTTGATTAATAAATGTCACGTGATATTTTCCTGATATGCGCACGTAGCAGGTCACATCACAGTTACTTGTGAAACACAATCGAGCGGCGGCGCTGACCCCGTTTCCATCTTATTTACTATTAGAGCTATGTATCGAAGACGTCTTTAACAAAATGTATTATATAAAAGGTACAGTCGACGTCGAATACGCGTCTCTACAGAGACGAGTAGCCGACACCGGTATTAGGCTAGTATTTATTTATTGTAACTGCCGGAAACGAGGCCCTCACCGGGCTCATAACACCGCGACAATACTTGTTACTTGTCACAGATACAGTCACTGTTACTAACGTGATATTCACACATAGTTCATTGATATTAAAAATTCGTATCACCGATGTATTCCCGTCCCAAGAAGAGGCTTCGCTTTCAGTAGCACTGACTGGAGACTTGAATTGGATTACGTTTCAATAATGTCAAATCTTAAGACCCTCCACTTAAGTGGAGGAGGCTCATAGTCCAGCAGTGGACTGTAACGGGCCGTTGATGTTGAATGTCAAATCTTAGTCCGTACTTTACATTTGCAACGTTACAGACCTAGAAAGGACTTAAAACTATTCTGGAAGTATTATAACAAGACAGCTTATTGAGCTAACTGGCAGTGAACAAGGTAAATATTGGGGTTTCCGTTATAATCTAAAAATTATCGCTTAACACCCACTCATGCGCACGCCAACAACAGCCACTTATGTTACAGAAACGGTATCTAGATTGGAAGTAATGACATTCAGCAAAAGACTCTCTTACATTGCCTTTATAACAGGCCACTGGAGATTTCCTCAAAGATTTTAACAATTTCCTTTTAACATTTCAGATTAACATTAACAGCGTGAGTGACGAGGCCTTTTCTATATAAATCATTTCTTTATCATAATTACTAAGACGCCTTTTCACTATTTATATAATTTCATTTGAGTACAAGAGTTTTTAGCAGCTAGGTATGCAGCACCTTGAGTAGAAAAAGATAACACTACAGGAAAGATAAAACCAGTAGACTTTACTTTCTTATAGCGCCATCTCTATTTCAGACTTCGAAACTGTGAAACGTAATCCAAACAAGAGTCAGTGCCGGCGTCAGTAAAGGGGGCGAGATTCCAATAGACAAATAGATACGAACTATGTTAAAACTGCATCAAAATCGCCAAAAAGTAGTCACAATATTTTGCACCTACCTAGGAAAGTAGAAATTTTCATTTATTTATCAAAATTTCATCTCTACTAGATACTAGTTTGTGATATGATTCAAAGACAGATGGTGGTTTTGCAACTGCCTTCAATGTTTGGTTATAAGCTTTTCATTCAATAATATAATCAATTAAATTAGAAAGCGTTTTAATAATTATTGATACATAGATATGTGATTTATTGCAAACATTTTCAATAATGTCGAAGTTTGTAAAACTTCATCGATTGATAAACTCAGATTTGCACACTATCGATCGATGTTGCTTACTACGTAAACGAAAAGCTTTTACCGAACCCTCAAACTCTTCGGCGGTTGAGTTGCAGTTCAAACACAGTTCATCTATTTGTCCTTCTCCTTGCTCAACAAAAACTGAGAAATATTTACCAAACGACTACGTCGACAGAAAACTTTCATGCACGACAAACAATCCTACTCTATCTGTCAGGTTTGATTGTCGTTCATGTAAAACTAAGTTCTTTAACGGCACAGTCAATTGTTGATTAGATCTCTTGCCAAATATCTAGTTCTCTCTGTAGTTAAATCACCACAAGTTCAGAACATATAAGCGGTGCTGAAGCAATTTTCTTTTATATTCTGAGGTTGCAGTGACGCGAATAGCTTAGTCTATGCAGACGAATTTGGTTCCAATCTAGAAGCGAAACTTAAGTTTTTGGGCAGTAAACATAACTGCACCAAATTGCTGATCGCTTACGCACTGCGCAGTTCATCAACTGTTTCGAAGCAGTTATGTTAACTACAATAAAATTTGCAGCTAAATTGCAAACCATTCGCATAGACCTTTCACTATCCAAATCAAACTAGATATTTGGCGAAAATTTATTGTCAGATGTGGTTGAGCAAAGGGTAGGCGGCGGCGCACTCGGCAGCGCGGGCGCTTGTCGGCTGGCGACGAATTGGGGGCCGGTACGGGGCCCCTTCCCTGCGGGCCCGACCGGGCCGCCTCAGACGAACCACTCGTCTTTGTGCGGGGCGGCGCTCAATGCGACGCCCGCGCCCGGAGGCGGCCCGGGCGCGCCGCCCTGCAACAAACAAACAGGTTAGTGGAATTATAAACTGAAGAGGAAGATGAAATTCTGATAATGTCTATTAATTTTTGTCTTCTTAAGACTCCAATATTGTGAATCATCTCCCATAAAACATGTTCCCAGGGTTTGCCTGTCTATCCTGTCCTGTTTCTTGCTTACTTTAACAGCTACCCCTTCTACTGTGCCCAGTTTTAAGAAAGTCTTTCCTCTTCATACTAGTTTTCTTTTTCGTCGTGTAGTTTGTCACTTCGACAACTCCATAAACAAACCCAGTAGTGTCAGTGTAAAGGAGACCCTCAACATAACGTTCCTTAGGGAATCATCTTACTTTTCATATAATAAATCATGATTCAGTCTGCAATGTCCTGACCAAACTGAGGAAAATTCCATAAAAATATTTTTGTTGGACAGTGTTCCATAGCCACGTGCGGCCACGGAGGCTGCACTTCTTAGCGGTACCAAAAGGGATAGCTATTGACACGTTAAGAAGACCAAGTTGTATTTACCTGTACCCGCGCGGGCCCGCAGGGTGCGCCCAGTTTCCCGGCAGTCTAGTCTCGCTGCCGCCGGGCGAGCCGCCAGCTACCGGCTTGGTGCCGGCGCCGTTGCTGCTCGCCATTTGTTGTACTGGAACAGCAAACAATGTCATTACAGTGAAAGAAAATTTGGGCGGGCACTACCATCAAATGCACAGAATGACCCGTGTCGGGATTCTTATTTCTCTGCTCTCCATCTTTATGGAGAGCTCGGTTTGTGAAAAGTCGACTCGATCATATGACAAATTAATATGGTAATTACCTGACTTGGAAACATGACTCTCAGAACTGCATAATAATTATGTAATAAAATAACAAAGAAAGAAGAAGCCCCATAAGTTCTTTTTTCAACGGCGAGGCAAGAATCAAAAATTGTGTGCCAAAATAACTCTATAATTGGAAACAGTAGTTTTAGCATCCTGGATCCACCACTGGACCTCAGTTTTAGCCAATCAGAAAACACTTACAGTGTAGATGCGTGCGCTGATTGGCTGCGCGCCGGCGACACAGGCAGCACAGTCCGACGACCGCTACGAGCGACGCCAGCGCCGTGCTTCCTGCACCGACCACCATCCACGCGCTACTAGCGCCTCCGCCGCCCGTCTCTGGAATCACACGAACAGAATTTATTAGAGTACTCTGTGGTTATTAGTTTCCAACAAGCAGCGATTATACTTTCCTAATTATGCGATGCTAACTACCGGTTATTGCTGCTGCAGTACTAATTTGCCGTCCCAAATGACCCAAGCACAGTAATGTAATCCAAAGT
The DNA here is from genome assembly GCA_951230895.1 of Carpatolechia fugitivella. Classification (NCBI taxonomy): domain Eukaryota; kingdom Metazoa; phylum Arthropoda; class Insecta; order Lepidoptera; family Gelechiidae; genus Carpatolechia; species Carpatolechia fugitivella. The sequence goes on from OX579647.1 coordinate 18,803,527, forward strand.
AGTCACGAGATCATAGAAGATGTAATCGCTGTTTCCCGTATTTCGAAATCAATGAGAAGACGGAAATGCTCTCCATACCATAGGTGACGATATGTCTCCCTTCATCCCTTTAGCAACTGGGTTACAGCGGTACTTAAATTAATAAGGCATTCAAAAGTTCCCGAAGCTAGGTGATGGTAAACAAATAAAATAAAATCTTTGTATAAATCGGCACTTACTTTAGGTGGTGCCAACCATGCGAATTATTTGCTGGTTGTGGGTTCCAAAATCTATGTAAAATATCCTCCATTTTTTGTTAATCGGTTTGACAACAAAATGAGACATTGCACAAAAGGTAAGTGTGCGTATAGATCTATAAGCAACCACACAAGTGCTGCTTTCTTGAAAGACATCGTGTGACGGCTAGCGCCATCTATTGTCGAGAGTTTCTAGGCCGCGTGCTATTTAACTACCCAAACTTATATATATACAGAGACAAAAAATTCGAAAATACAAATATACTAAAAGTTTTAATGAATTTTAATTAAATATTGTAACTAAGTTCGTAAAAAATTGCATCCATGCGAAACTGACAACAGAAAAATTACAAAGCGACAAAGTTCTGCAAACTAAATAAAAAATAGAGTATAGTCCGACAAAAAGGGATGTAAACATTAGGGTGCTGGCTGCATTAACATAATTGGCAACACAGCTGTTCAATTTTCAGCCAATCGATTTTAGTTGATTAATTTCGTGTTGCCATTGCTGAAGAATTCACTTCCATATTAAGTAAGTATTTATTTTTGTCGCACTTTACAAATCGAATTATGTAATATACTCGTAACAATAAACACACAAAACAAGCACAAAACGAACTATTTAAACAGTATTGGATTCAGTTGTGTTAGAGGGAGACAGACCGGGGCAGAGCGAGGCGGTGTCTTCATCGGAGCCGTCTGCGCAATGATCTACGCCGTCGCAGGTCAAGTCTGCGCTCACGCAGAACTCGCGCTGCTTGCAACGGAACTCCTTGCATCCGTGCTCTGGAAGGAAGATAGGTATGAATCAGTACAGAACAAGAAAGCAAAATTCTTTTGAGAGTGGAGTTTCTTCTATCGAAGTGATAAAAGAAACTCTGCAGAGAGAGCACACCTTGGAGTTAACTTGCCGACAAATGAACAAACCTTTCCTTTCTTTCTTTAAATAAATTTTGAGTGGCAAAGGTTTATCTCTAAACGAAAGTAGGAGGAGATATTTATCTCACGCCTGTATATACAATATTTATAGAGCAAGCCAACCTCCAGTACTCCGTGGCACCGCTATAATATAAAGTAATGAATGAAAATGATGTAAAACAAGAAATATTTAACCAAATTACGTCGACAACCGACCTCACAAGGATCAACTAAATTGTGATTGATATAGAAGTCTGTCTGACTGAGCTCAATCAAAGTCGGATCATCTTAATATTAAACTCCGACTTGCAAAATTGACTTCGAGACTACATTCACAGTAAAAGAACCTAATCCTAATTTTCCCAAACTCGCAAATTGTAAAATTATACAATTAAACTGCTGACTCCAATGAGAAAAATTTTGAATTCATCTTTTCAAATAAACTCAAATAATAGAAGACTGCTAACGAGCTTCCAAACAAGATTCTTACTGATACGCATCGATGGAGACTGCCCAAGAGAAACTGCGCTTATAAAAAATTCTAACTGACAAACAGCCTTTATAATTTCAAAAAACGAGAAATAAAAGGATATTAGACGGGGTGGAGGACGGCTAGAGGATCTCCCTTAGCTCAGGGTAGCCATATGTCCGGATTCGTTTGGACATTTCTTCGGATTTTCGACTATTTGACGAGAGTTTTTCGATTTCAACTTTGAGTATTTAGCTCAAGGACTGGATACTTATCAATTTAAAGACAGTAAAAGTTAACAGTATATAAAAAAAAAAACTCATCAAATCTTACGCAAAATAGTATATAGTATATAGAACCTAATACTTTTTGGAAATGAAATAATAGAACGAACATAAAATATTCTTCTTTTCTTTTAGCTATCTTTATATTTTTGTATTTTGGTGATTAACACATGTCAGCTTTTACCTACCTTGATAAAACCCTACAAGACATCGTTTAACGGGCATAACGTGATGATAGTTTTATGGAGTAGACCCGACAGTGACCACCATGTTAAACATTATGACAGCATTTATTTATAAGAATTTTCCAAGATATGGTAACTCTATTGGCGCCCCCCTTCCCCCTAAGTCTTTTGATCTCAGTTCTTAAGGGATTGTTTTGTTTGCGAGTACAAGGCGGCGCGAGTATGACGCATATGGCATCCCCGCGACGCAGACCGAGGCATGTATGCAATGCATTGTTTAAGTTTCATGAAGGAGGCGTCTCGCCGACGACGTTTTTGTTGCATAATTCAATGGCGTGTAAGCGTGCAAATATATCGTCCTTTGTGAGCCAAACCCCGTGCGACGCGACGCGAGGGGAATTTTTAAATTAGCCGCTTTATATTTTGCTAGTTACTCGGACGCCTGTTGGTAAACGGCTCGGTCGCAAGGCCGATAAATATCTTTTTGGCAGCTTTTTCGTAGTCTGCTTTTTAGAAAGCCACTTGAGGCCCTTTCTTTACTCCGACGGGATTTGGTTACTTTCCACGACTTTCAGAAGACTTATTGTTCTGACTTTGTCGAGATAACTTCAATCGACTACAAACTTTAACAGTTTAGAATCTGAAAACTACACACCACCCACACCAAGCCAACACCATAATCGACTCTATTGAAGCTCTTGGATATGGTTTGACAGATGTGTCACTTATTATCATTTTTTTATTCTTTCATTTAGTTATTTAAATTAAAAAAATGAAGAAATTAAAATTCGTATTATATTTTTTCGTAGTCGGAACGTTATCCAACAGATGGCACGAGCATAGCTCGCATAGCTCGGTCGCCCAGGCACTGAGAGCACTGTACACGGAGTATAAAATAAACATTATTTTATCAGCCATATCATAGTTTCAATAAAAAGTGGTCTAAGTCGTCATTTTAGACTTCCTCCGAGTTTTAGACTCATATCTGCATAAAAAAGAACTCGCCAACGCCTGTATGAAACAAGGAGAAATCAACAAAATATATAATTTCGTATAAAATCACTTATATCCTTATATTTGTAGTTTTTTGACAAACTGAACATAGTCTACCTAACTCTTTATCAAATACGATAGTTAATTTCCTACCCGAAATGATGAATTCATTATATAAGTAAGTGAGTATCAGTCAAATCTTCCGAGCTGAAGGTCCCACGGGCCTCGAGAATAGTATCCTAATGGCACTTGCAAACTCCCGGTTCATAACTCCACCTGGCCTTGTTAACCCCTTGTCACCTAAGGGTGTCAAATCCATCTATACGTATACAAGATAGTGGTGTCGATTCGGCATACGCCCAACTAAACTAAATTAAAATTGGTCCTGTCATAGTCTATCATTTTTAATAGAGAAGGGACCGAAGATCATCGGTTTTGTTTTTGTCTTCACGACTAACTGTCAGTTTTAGTGGCTTTTTATTCGTCATGGTGTTAGGTAGACTAAATTTGACAGTTAGTCGTGAAGTCAAAGACAAAAACAAAACCTTCGGTCCCTTTTCAATTAAAAATGATAGAAAGTGACAGGACTGATTTTAGTTTAGTTTAGTTGGGCGTATGCCGAATCGACACCAGTGTTAGTGTAAATGGTTGGTTTCAGTTCACAATTTTCCGTAAGTTTGTAATATCGCGAGTCAGATTATAAAGTAACGGTGTTTACAATCTTAGGGCGTTTGCGCACTTATCCGTATCCGATTCTTATCCGGTCCGTTTTTGATCCGTAAAAAAAACGGACGGTAAATTCACGTCTAGCGTTTGCGCACTCATCCGTATCCGATCCGGTTTTCATTCGTATTTGAGACGATATTGCATGATATTGTCGTAGTGATGTGCCGAGTCGAGCTGACTGACTGAGCTGATCTTGACCATAATTCTATAGAAGCAAGAAGCGTTCAAGGTCAAAGTGTTAACACTTTACCACTGTCTGATGAGCAGTTGACTGTACTCGAGTATAGATTTCGGGTACTTATAGAATTTGAATACTAGGTTGATCTTTTTTAATTATATCTACTTATGTAATGTAGATCCCGCAATAAAGTCGCTCGCGTTACTCGTATAGTTCGTTTCACGTAAATAGAATCCTGGAGTCTCTTGTCTCGAGTGTGCATTCTATTATTTTTGTAACGATTACCAAAATACTTGTTTATAAAAAAATTGTCAATTTGGCACATCACTAGCAGCGCGAGCTTTCCCCTCCCCCTGTACCTCACTCTTCATCCGTAAAAAAATCGTGTAGTGCGCAAGCGTACGTACAATTTGTATGGCGGCCACTTCAGCTCGTTTTTGATCCGTAAAAAAACCGATCCGGAGTGAGAGTTTACGGATCGAAAACGAACCGGATACGTATGGGTGCGTAAGCGGCCATACAATTACTAGGATGGCCAAACCGGATCAGAAACGGATAAGAATCGAATGAGAATCGGATACGGATGAGTGCGCAAACGCTCTTACGGTGACATATATTATAACATACATAACATAACATTTGGAAAAGTTGGAGGTATCTAAGTATTAGGTAGAGTATCAATTATTTTTTGGAAAAAGGTGGTTTATTTTTAGTTGACAATAATTCTAACAACATCAAAATGCAAACTTAAAGACAGACCTCTAAAACATAGATCTCAGAATTCCAATCGAATAGAAAATCGAGAACAACGGACATTCTACTAAAAACAAAAGAAAACACTCCATAAACCAATAAGCAATAAGGCCGCCAATTGTACTATTTTTACTTCTGTAATTACTGTATGTTTCTGTCTGTGTGCAATAAAGTATATTTTCATTTCATTTTTCACAACGAAAGCCCGCAAGCCACCAATGGAATGAAATGAAATTCTCGTCGGTCACTTGCATCAGTTTACAGGATTAACGACCGCCGCCATTCCACAAAACCAACTGCGGAAAAGGAAGCACATAGTCTGACACTCAGGATACATATTGGCCTCGATTCGGGATGTCATGCTCTAATTCTAATTTTAAAATCCAGCTATCCTTTTCGTTTTTATGACCAATGAAAAAGAGGTGATATTCATTTGAACGAATGATAACTTAAAATAAGGGCATATCCGTCAGTTTAAAAGATTTTTAAGTCGCATATTTTAAGTGCTCTATAAAACCGACACGGCCATAAGGTTCAAATTCGATGTTTGACAGCTCTAATATTAGGATGGCCATCTCCTGTCCCTTTTCAATCTTTAAAAGGTAAAAAGGACAGACGAACTTCAATTAAGGATTAGAGCGTGACAGTGAGAATTAGCCTCACTCATTATTTCATCAACTACACTCTCATCAAACAAGCTCATATAAGTCCCCACCGAGGGGCTCGAGCCTACACTGAATTAGGGCGATCAGTCGACCACGCTGGCCCAGTGCGGGTTGGTCGACTTCACACCCTATTAATTATATTATTATTTCATTTTTTATTCTTCTTTTTTCTTACCAACTTAAACCCATACATGGGTTAGTAGGTATAGTAGTACCGTACGAAAAAAAAAAACAGTACCGGCAGTTAATTTTGCGCAGAAAACTCATCACGGCGCCAGCGCTATACTGTGAAGAGTTTATCTCAGTCGTTCGGTTTTCGTGGAAATATTTCATGGAAGTTGAAATATTTTATTTTGAGGGTCGGAAGGTTTACGTACGGTACATGCAACATGGAACCATCCCGGATGAGAGTCCAGTAAAATATTGACGTAGGTAACATACCTAATCCATGTTGTAAACCCGTGAGCACTTATATGTTTGTGTACAGACAAATTCATATCTCTTGCGGGGTGAGTAGTTTCAAGTCGCGTTGCACATTGCAGCAACTGTTTTGGTGGAATATTACCTTTAGCCTTTTATAGAAAACTGAGAATGAAAGCTGTATAATATAAGTTTAATTATAAAGAGTCATCCTTATCTCGCGATTTCTTCCAGCCAGCTTGTAATCATTATGAACAAACACACAAGCTCACGTTATAAGTATATATCCCCAAAGTAGTGAGCAGAGCACATCAAAATCAACGGCTCGTTACAGTCCACTGCTGGACTATGAGCCTCCTCCACTTAAGTGTTTGGTTTTGCCATAATCTCCAAGCTTGGAAGGCGGGTTGGAGATCGCAGATTAAAAGGTTACTGTATCAGAGAGCGCTGCTGCCCGTTCGCTGTTCAATGTGTAGTCCCTAAGTCGCCTCTTACGACTCCCACGGGAAGAGTAGGGGTTGGTGACAAAAGTATTGTACTCTGCCGTCACCACACGGCCTAGCAGAGCACAACATTGCAAAATTTTCTTTTTGTCTTTTTTTATGTGTGTATGTGTGTTTTGTATTACTCGTTATATCTATGTAGCAATATTTTTAGGTTAAGATTTTGATTAATGCACCTAAATGTTGGCACACCGATCTTCACATTACTAATACGGGATCAAACTACTTTTTTTAATTTTATAAATCTAAACTTCTTAGTTTCTGCTATCGAACACTAAAATAATTTTCTGAATTTTTAAAATTAAATCTTTAAAATTGACCGAGTTATAAAGGTTTGAAATTCAAGATTAGACAGAGAGGCACATACCAACTTGTGACGTCATTTGTTAGTAACGCCATATAATCTCAATACAAAAAATCGTTTTTGAAAGAGACAGACATATTGAAACTTTAAAAAATCACTGTAAATTCGTTTTTCAAGCGATTCTGTTTTTTTCTTCGCGAATCGTCTGCTACTAATCTATATTTTAAAAATAATTCATAAAATATATTGAACAGTCCGATCCCCTATTATGTTATGACAATAATTGACTATTAATGAATACCAGTCCACCGTCTAGGCTTCGGAATGCACGGTTTATTCATCAGCCTCGTTTTCCTTGTGCTCCCGAAGGCTCGCATTTTTCCGCTCAGCCACGTGGAAAATCTAATCAGTTGCGTTCTCAAAGACGTGTGGATGCACCACAAAGGGAAGAGGGTTCGATTCCCGGGCGGGCTTTTGTTGCCTTCATTCTATATTTTAATTAAGTAGTGTAGCCCAGCAGCTGGCACACGCTGCTGGCCGCACGATGATAGATAGTAGTTTGAAGGTGGTGAAGATGAGGTAGAAGATGTAGTTGTAGAGAGGTAGCGTGGCAGAAGAAAACAGGGTTCAGTCCAGATAGTTGCACACACGGTTTATTAGTACTAATAATAGTAATTAACGTAACAGCTTTAAAGATTACTTTCAAATAAAATAAAATACGGATTAATGGGATGATCGCAGTCTGATGTCTTTGGTGTTGAGGTGGAATCAGGAAATTTTGATGAAAATGACATAATCGAAACGGAAAAATTCGACATTTGAAAATAAATTGAAAACGAGAACGAGAATGAGACTGCCAGTACTTAAAAGTACAGAATTGCCAGAAACAAAATAGCAGAAGGTAGGATAGCAGGTACTGCTACTGTAGTTTTTATTACCTCCAGTAACATACTGTGGTCAGGTCTAACGGTCAGAGAACTGGGCTTTAGATCCAGTGGTTCTGGATTCGACTGTCAAACAAATTCGGACTGTGAGATTGTATAATTTAGTTATGATATTGCAAGCTGAATCGAAAGAAAAAGGATTCCGTGCTTCGAAAGGCATGTGGAGGCCTTGGTATTAAGATAAAATTGACTAGTGGTGTACGCAACATTCTTCATTTTAACAAACATCTCCTGGGTTATTACCACGATTTTAGTTTAAAAAAATCGTTTTAATGAGCTTACCGCTTGCTTATATTATGTGTGTTATTAATATAAAAAATCGCGAAAACCTAAAAGTGTTTATTGTTCATTTTGTTTTCACTTTTTAAATATGTAAACTGATCAAAATTGTATCTTGAAAACGAATAATGTAGAGGCGAGTTACTGGTAGCTACGCAACCATTTTTAGAAAGATTTAAGGTAAAGGTTACTTTCATAATAATTCTTCAAGGGTACATATTTATTAAATTAATGAACTAATTGGATTCGGCTGCCTTAGCTGCCTGCTATATTTATTTACCGAATTCCAGTCAAAAGCAATATTTCATCAGGTTTTCAACTATTTCGGGCGATAATTAATTTCTGAATAGTTGTAACATGGGTAACTAGGCAACTGAAACGGTATCGACCGGCTTTTATTAAATAGCTGAAGGTTTTCCATTCAGAGCATCGTCGGTGGTCTAGTGGTTCGGACCGCTGTCTTCCGACCGAGAGACGCAGAAACCGACGAAGAAATTCAAAGGTTGAGTGTGAAGTCGACCAACCCGCACTGGGCCAGCGTGGTCGACTAAGACCTAATCGCCCTAATTCAGGGTAGGCTCGAGCTCCTCGGTGGGGACGTATATGAGCTGTTGATGATGATGATGAAGGTTCTCCTTTACTCGAACCGGTAAGACAGAGAATGATCCAGATATCGGTTAAATAAAAGACTCAAACTACCCATAAAAAGGAGTGTAATGTGTTCAGTTTCTTTCAAATCAAATCAACGGCCCGTTATACAGTCCACTGCTGGACTATGAGCCTCCTCCACTTAAGTGTTTGGTTTTGCCATAACCTCCACGCTTGGCAGGCGGGTTGGAGATCGCAGATTAAAAGGTTACTGTATCAGAGAGCGCTGCTGCCCGTTCCCTGTTCAATGTGTAGTCCCTAAGTCGCCTTTTACGACACCCACGGGAAGAGTAGGGGTTGGTGACTAATGTATTCTACTCTGCCGTCACCACACGGCAAGAGGAGTTTCTTTATTCCACGTTAACTTCTAAATGCCTCAACAGATTTAGATGTACGAGGTATAGTTAGAATCCTTACATGATCGGCCCGAGTGACACTGGCAGTATTTTTTGTCGTGTTTTTAATTTAAAGATGATTATTTATAGACTAGTGGCCCGCCCCGGCTTCGCACGGACAGATTAATTCAAACTTTAACACATTTTTAACCAACTTCAAAATGAAGGAAGCTCTCTGTTAATTCGTGATTCAGTATTTTTTTTTAAATACCTACTCTAAGGAGGGGACCCTTTTAAGTCGGGATTTCAAAAACATTTTGGAACTCGAACCGAATAATTCAGTCTGAATACAATTTTTTAAGTTCCTAACGCCCGATGCTACAGTACCTATAAGCTTGATGTTATAATACGAGGTTATGGTTTCAGCAACAGGTTTTGTTATGTCGGCTCAGCGGGACGCAATAAAATGTACCTTTTGCCACTTTTTATTGCTGTTTGGAAATAAACGTGGTACTATGAAACTTTATTAAATAATACAAATGATACAAAGATGAATGTATGTTCTGTAGCATCGGGCCGCGATGGTCCGCGTGTTGGTCATGTATTTTGATGCTGGCTGCATGATTTGTTTTAATTTGTGTTTGTTCTTTTTTCAAATATTTGAAAAAGAGCAAATAAACTTCACACTACGGCTGCTGGGACAAGACTGTGTCAAAATACCCGGTAGCGACAGTATGAAGTTTATTTGCTCTTTTTCACATATTTGAAGAAAGAACAAATACAAATTAAAACAAATCATGCAGCCAGCATCAAATTATAATGGTCAACACGTGGACCATTGCGGCCCGATGCTACAGTTCACTAGAGACTCAATGGTGTAGTGGCCAGAGGCGCTGCCTCCCACGCACGCTGCTGATTCGAACCCCGCCATAAACCATTTTTTTTTCGGATTTCGAATTCATACATTCGTATTTGATGCTCTTACGTTTAAGAAATACATCATCGTGAGGAAACCTGCACAAGTCTATGAAATAATTTAAAGCTTTTTTGTGATGTAGACCAATAAGCATTGGGCCAGCTTGGATGACTAGGGCCTGATAGATAGCCCGTATAATAGTTGGTATCAAACGTATAATACACACTACGTATCATAATCAGTGACGGATTAAGACTACTTGATGCTTAAGCAATCCACGCCTGTGGGCCCCCCTATCCGTATCAGTCCGTATGTCAACTAGAATCGGTCTTTAAACCTTTACCGCCTAAAAACATTAGTTTTTGTAAAATAAGATGACGAGGTCGTCTTTCGGTAGGTATCATTTGACGCGCGTGTCATTGACCTCTCAAACTAAATTACCTACCTAGAAAAAACTATTTCGGAGCTTGCAGAAACCTTCAGCTTCGACTGGTTTGAGTAAATTTACATAACCAAAAGTAATTACTTAAATGAAACAAAATGCTTTAGATATTTTGACTTTGGACATTATCAAAACAAAACAAAATAAAATAAGCAAACACAATGCGGGGGCACCAGGCGGGGGGCCCGCGGGGAAGGGGTGGTTTGTGATTGGCTGATCGCAATTCCGGTGCATTCGAATTGCAGAATAAGGAGGGTTTTTTGTTTGTGCTTCTTCTGGTGCCCCCCCAGACGTGATGCCCTAGGCAATTGCTTAATTTGATTAAGGGTTAATACGGATTAACGGATTAAAAAATAAGTGTGTACATTATGATCAGTCACGGAACTGATCATAATGTACACACTTATTTTTTGTATCTTTGTACAAAATCCTAAGCTTCTTTGAGCACCCGTATCTCTTTGAACAAGGCGGTAAGTACCCCACTTCTTGCGGATATTTTCGCAATAAAGGACCAAGTACAAATTGGAATGTGGCTGTCTGTGGAATAAATAAACACTGGAATTAAATGCCTGAATGTACTGAGAAGGGTCGACATGTGAGAAGCAGTTACGCCTGTACAATATATGCTATGCTTAATACATCAGGATCTCGCTGTAGAACTTTTTATACTGACAACATGTAAGTGTAGTTGTTTGATTAATCGCACCGACCTAGTTGTACCATTGGCCAGTCCATTACCATTTATGGTACTTTCATCATCATCATCATCGTGTGGGTTGTAAGGTCGACAACCGACCACACAAACCCTGGTGCCAGTGTTATAGAGCCGCCAAAGGCCACTGACTTGGCTCGTGTAACGACTAGATAGTAGCCGGGACCAACGCAACGGCTTAACGTGCCTTCCGAAGCACGGAATCATCTTTCCTTTCGAACAATCAGGTGATTCAGCCTGCAATGTCCTAACCAAACTGGGGAAAGTCTCACAAAGAGATTTTCGCTTGATAGTGTCTCATTGGGAATCGAATCCGGAATCTCCGTAATGGCGTCGACATCTCGACCATTCGGCCACGGGGCCTGTTTAATGTTTATCCCAGATTGTAACTCCCGCTGATAGTTCAAATAGCACTCTATTTAATCTAACTAATCGATCTATCTGGCTGTCCATCGTTGTTGTTCCTACCGTAGAAAAAATAGCTATAGTATCATTATTTTCTCGCTGCAGACTGGGTCATCAAATTACACATGTTTTTGATTTTTATCAGCCACTTATACAAAAAATACACTATCGATATTGCTCATCGTCGGCAATAATACACAGTAATACGCGGCGTTACGTCATCCCATAAGGCCCGTGAGGGGGAAAGAGATAAATTTTACAACCGAGTCTGCAGCGAGAAAATAACGATACTATAGTCGAGTTCAGCCCGTATACTTATCTATATAGACAAAAAATCACGACAATAATAAACTAACAAACATGAACATTCGTATTTCAAAAATAAGTACACAATGTGCACGCGTACCAGTACCAAACTAATAATTTCGAATCTCTCATTATTTGGTGATTAGCTCAGCGAAAATAGGCAGATTGGCAGTTCTACGTTTTTTAATTTAGTACCAAACCAAATCAGTTAAAAAAAGAATACTCATTTCAAACCAAAATCCGAATTACGATTCTACGAATCAAAACCAATACTGTCCAGAACAAAAATATTTTCCTCACGGCACTCATTAGACGTTGATCGTATATCGGTCAGGGGCGTTCGGAATTCTTTTCCACATCCCCCTTCCTCCTCGGAAAATCCACCCACTTCGTCCAAAGATCCCCCTCATCGCGATCCCCCAAACACCCAAGATCAAAACTTCGGGACCCTGATTATCGGCACATAAACATAAGTTCTACCATTCGTGTGATCTTCGAGATGTATTTGGATGAAACTAAATACGTAACGCAAGAAGTACTTTGGGACGACAATTCTTTTTTTTTTATTAAGCTTGTTACATTTCTTACTTTTTCATAATTATTTACTACAATCAATATTTTTATTAAACAATGGCGCGACAATGAAACGTCGTAATATGATACACTCATCAAAAGTCTAGTGTACGGATTAAATTTATTTCTTCTCAAAAAAACAAATAATAGTAGGAACCTATACCTAAATAAAACTGTCATTACATTTTCAGATTTGAAGAACGAAGTAAATGGATTAAAACTAATCATAATAATTGACACTGAGATAAACTGTTTACTAATACAGGCTGTCCAAAAAGGGTGTTGGCAGCTTATACCCAAAAATTTTATATGAAAAATATATAATTTCATAATTTTATTACTATTTGCAAAAAGTACATACTTACAATGGAAAGTTTACGACAAAAAAATTATGTTGTCCAAATGACGTCCATTACGTCTTAACTTAATCCATATTCTAATGATATTCGCACTGGGAGATAAAGAAATGTCCCGTACGTTGAACTGCGCCCGATATAAGCGACGAGCTGTATTATCGAATTATTGTTTTGGAATAAGCTCTTACACAAAATGCGCGCTAAGCTCCGGTATACGAATCCATTTCAACTAAATTTCCAATAAATTCCACGTATGACATTATATTTGTTTTTGTTATCTAGATTTATTGATATTTAAAAGTGCCGGGTGTCCAAAAAGGGTTTTGGACACCCGGTATTATTATTTTTGTGAGTGTATTTTCAAGAAAGATGATCTTACTTCTATTCTAACATAAATAAGTGATGTAATAACATCCTATGGAAATAAATAATTTTGACTTTGTCTTTGATAAATAAATTACTACTTTGTACACAACATCCCTTAGGAATAAACAACTATTTTCATGCCAGTCGTGCAACTTATTTATTACTAATCTCCCTTCAGAAAGCCAACATTGCGGCACTAACATTAACACCGGAAGCGTCTATCACCTCGCTGGAAGTCGTCATCGTAAACGTTACAAGCCACCAAATTGATTAAGTTTCCTGTGTAGCTGATATTAGTCTGGTCTATAGCATATTGGGACCGATTGTTACAGAAACCAGCTGAATCCAAAATTAATCTGTCCTATCCAACAGATAATTTGTTGGTTCTATCATTATTTAACCTGTCCTATTCAACAGATAATTCGTTGGTCCTATCATTATTTAATCTGTCCTATCCAACAGATAATTCGTTGGTCCTTCGAGTATCATTATTTTTGTTTTAAGAAATGAAAGAGGAAAGTTTATTTATTTAGATAGGAACTTCTTAAAGGTATTTTAAATGTTTCTTATTTTCTTTCTCAAAGATTAATAAAGATTCAAGTGATTTTTTATTTCCTGTGAATTCTTAGAAATTGTAGATTGAAGCCAATGGGAATAACTATTTTTAACTTCAAATATTCCTAATAATTTAAATTCTGATTGTCACTCTCAAAGTTAGGTATGAGACATTGAATGGTGTTCAAACTTCCAACTAAGTAGAACTAGTTATAAATTCCAGCTTAAATTTTAAATGATCTTTGTATTGGACAGGCTCGTCTTGAAACTTGTTATGAAGTTGTCAGGTAGAAAGTTAGATATAATACTTTTAACGTTCGAAGTTTCTGGACCAACAATAGATATTGCAAAAGTTGTTAAGTGCATTTATACTAGAGACGGAGCTTTACGAAGATAAATTGCGTGCACTCTCATGTACGACTTTTAAAGAGAAATGGATACACTAATAGAATAATAAATATGGTACTTACAACAGTGCTGAAAATATATACTTCAAACATACGAATACTCTAAGTACATTTTGATAATTCGAACCCTCTAGAGTTAATACCCCTATATATGAAGCAAATGACGGTGATGTTAAACAGCTGTAGTGGATTGTCAGTTTATTACTAATGACGGTAAAGATTATGTCAATGAAGAATGCGATGACGATGATGACACTGGAGTCTATCACGGCGGTGATGATAAGCTGAAACTCGATGAAATTAGACCCTTAGCTGCCGATGTCCTTTATATCGATGATGTTATAAAACATCAAATGACAAATGTACATATTATAAAAGCAGATGATGGGATACTCACTGGAGTCCTTGACGGTGGTGACGACGAGCTTGAACCCGTTGGCGTCGGTGCCCCAGTTATCAGTGACGTACTTCAGCGTCACAAAGTTGCTGCGTGTAAACAGCGTCACGAAAATTATAAGATACTCACTGGGGTCCTTGACGGCGGTGATGACGAGCTTGAACCCGTTGGCGTCGGTGCCCCAGTTGTCAGTGACGTACTTCAGCGTTACAAAGTTGCTGCGTGTGAACAGCGTCACGAAAATTATAAGATACTCACTGGGGTCCTTGACGGCGGTGATGACGAGCTTGAACCCGTTGGCGTCGGTGCCCCAGTTGTCAGTGACATACTTCAGCGTCACGAAGTTGCTGCGCGTGAACAGCGTCACGAAAATTATAAGATACTCACTGGGGTCCTTGACGGCGGTGATGACGAGCTTGAACCCGTTGGCGTCGGTGCCCCAGTTGTCAGTGACATACTTCAGCGTCACGAAGTTGCTGCGCGTGAACAGCGCGCCCACTTGCTGCTTCGTGTTCCGGCATGATAAGTCCGCCTGCAAGGAATTGTTTATCTTTATAAAGGAAACGAAAACAGGCCTAAGTATTAAACAAGGCGCAGGGCCTAACAATAAAATTTAAAACTATAACTCTAGTACAGAGTAGACATGAAGTAAGCTTTATTTAGCCGTGTGGTGACGGCAGAGTAGAATACATTTGTCACCAACCCCTACTCTTCCCGTGGGTGTCGTAAGAGGCGACTTAGGGACTACACATTGAACAGGGAACGGGCAGCAGTGCTCTCTGATACAGTAACCTTTTGATCTGCGATCTCCAACCCGCCTGCCAAGCGTGGAGATTATGGCAAAACGTGAGGCTCATAGTCCAGCAGTGGACTGTAACGGGCCGTTAATGTAAAAAAAGCTTTATTTACATAAGATGTTAGGTTAGGAATTTAGGATTGTTTTTTTCTTCACGGTGAACTTATGACAAAGGACTTCAATACTATTATTGTCTATTGCCACACTGATTTTGGTCGTAATAAATCAAATCTTTATTTACCTGTTGTTTCTGTTCCCGCAATAATGGGTCAAATATTATAACCCAAAACCACGGAGACAAATACAAACAGGAGCTGCCCTAAGACGTTTTCTATATGATAGAGGGGGTCGCCATTGGGAGGGGGTGCGGGGAGATGAAGTTCTGCTAACCGTCTAGCGGTCAATAGCAAAACTAGCTTTGCAGCTAGACACTAATGAACCGTACTTAATTTTGCTATTACACACAAGATGGTTCTGTTCGTTAGTTCGTTACGCTGTATAATGTTGCCAGGCAAGTGAAAAAACAAAAAATTAGAACCATTTTTTAAAAATCGATCTCTCTTCTTTTTCGTATTATGTAGTCGTTTTTATTGTAGGATTACCTTATATGAGCAATTGTGATATACAGGATGGCCCATTTAGATGGGTCAGTATGGGTAACTCTGAAACTAAAAGACATAAAAAGATCTGATAAGAAGATCTCTTAATTGTCCTATAAATTTAAGTGTGCAATAAAGAATATATATATAAAGAATATATATAAAAAGATCTGTTCAATTTTGACACGGGATTTCACGTAAGTCCTTTATCATCATCACTTACTTACTACCAAGTATAAGGAAACATCCTTGCCCAAAATGTGATATTTTGTTGTCATGTATTCAATTATAAATATTGAGTAAGTTCATCAATATTATCTGCATTATTTGTATGCTACAAAAATAAATATTTTATACAAATATATTTTTTTAGATTCCATATCTGGCCACCCAGCTTACTATATAAAAAACATGAATGAATGAGCATGAATGAAACAGGTCATATAACCTTCTACAGTCAAGGAGTTATTCTACTTGGCGATAGATGGCGATACTATCGGTGAACTTTCTCGAAGGAATAAATTACGAGCATTAAAAATTGCATTAAAAAAATACATACGAGTGGAATTATGTCTTTATTTCGTTAGAAATAGTTGTATTACTCGTACTGGTGCAGGATACAACACAGCTCATAATTTTTGCGTCACTAAATTCAATTAAAATGGTTGTAATCAAACCAAGTCATATTCGTGTCGTATCCATAAAATCCAAAGTAACACTGACAGAAGCGACGCCTGGTGGTTAATAGCTAGTAGTAAGAGTACTTAGTCCGCTATGAGACGGGCCTAAGTTGCTTGTGGCACCTCCTCTTTGTATTTGTCTCCGTGCCCATAACATTTCCCACAAAATCACAATACCAAACTAACTAACCGAATAAAGATTTAACTAACAAAGGCCAAGCTAAAATTCCCTCGCTACACTAAAATTCTGCACATAATTCAAAATTTATACTCAAATTTTAGTCCCAGAGCACCCTTTAACGCAGCACACGTAGGGTCATTAAAATTTCTTACACGCCTTCGCTACCCCGTACCCCAATAGTGATCTGAGGCTCAGGCCCGCGACGTTGGCAATATTTCCTTCATCGGCAAGGCTTAGTGAGCGATGGGGCATTACAGGCGTCATATTTCAGTGAGACCGATCGAGGAGACGTGACCGCTCCGGATTTCGAGGGGATCCTCTAGGCTATACATCAGTTAGGTTAGGACTTGCCCGTGTTTAGGGCTGGCCGATGTCTTGTGTTTTGTTTTTAGAAAGGTTTCTTATAAAATTGATGTAGTAAGATACTTAAAGAGATATTTTTTTAAACTATTATCATTATTATATCTTATTATAACGACATTTGTAATAAAATCAATGTGGTAACATAGAGATGAGTTAATGTTAGAGAACATTAATTAACAAAATGGAAATTTCAGAATAGCGGATGACAACTGGAATTTTGTTAGAAACAATATGTTAGAACACGTGTAATGTTTTAAACGAAACGCAAACTATTAAAGAAGCCACTACATCATTCTCCGTCTAGCCGGCAACAAACCCTTTTTTGTACGCAAGCAAGGCAGCCCTATCTCTCTCCCCCCTTTAAAATGGGGTCGCCTTACAATTCAAAGGCGTTGCACTGGACGAAGAGCTCTTATTCTCAAGTCTAGGGTTTAATAAAGACCCCGTCCATATTAAAAATTCCTCGCCTCTCTTAGCCGAAGATTATGTTCGGAATTGAAAAGCGAACGGGTTTGTTATGCAAAGTGTGCTGAAGTTTTTATCGGGATCGGATATACACGCCTGTAAATATGGACAGTGAAAATGCAATTATAAAAGTCTGTTTGTTGCCTCATAAGAATTTTTGATAGCTATGTATTTCTTTGCAGTAAGAATAAGAATAAGAATAAGAATACATTTATTTACAGCACACAGTAAACAACAATTAAACAAAAAACAAGACAGGTACATAACATATTAATAGACAGACACAATCACTGCAATCGAGCGTCCGATTTCTTCAAAGAAAGAATTAAATCGCAGGATGTGCAAAGCGTACACTGCAAGTGGTCTCATTTTAACAGTGTGCTGTAAAAAGGCTACAGCTCAGCATAAGTTGAAGTGTAGTTCCAGCAAATAGGAACCACAACTCAACGCTGTTTTTCAGCAGTAGGCTCGGAATTCGGACTATTAAAACTTACTGATACATAAAACTCTACCATTTGTCACGAATGCTTTTTGCATGTAAGCTCATTTAAGAACTCATAACGAAGTTATTATGGCTCTGTAGAATACTTTTGAACATTGAAGTTCAAATATTTGAACCGAAAAAAAGTCCATGGTAAAATTTCCTTTTTAGACTAATTTTACTCTGAGCATTCACCTTTCACTATTTACAGATAAAATGAACGAACAACTTAAAGCATTTCAATATGGCCAACAACAAACTCCACACAACGTCCACAATAAAGGACAAACTTTAATGGGAAACAGTGGTCATACGTGGCGAGTTTTCCAACTATTTGCGGTTTCATTGCGGGGGAGACAAAGGGCAAAGTTGGAGGCACCTGTACAGAGCTGGCGAACTATTCGCAAGTTGGGTTGGATTCAATGGCCTTGTCGCTAACATTCATCAAGTGTCAATGGGCTTATGCGGTGTTCACGCTTGTGGTTTAGTTTGTAACTTGCTTTTAGTTTCATGATGTAATCATGTTCGTAGGTAGGTAGATCCTCTGGCCTTCGTTTGAAAAAAGTAAAGTCATACAATGCGTACCTAAACAAAAAAATAACAATCGGAAATTGACCTTTCAACTTGTTATAAAAACAAAAGAAGCTCACTGAATATAAATTTCAACTCAATCAAGAAGCGTAGCGTAGGTATTGACATTACTCTCAGCTAAACTTCACCCTCCAAATGATGCCTCCACGATTAAGTGTAAAAAGTTGCAAATCGTCTCCGAAAAGCCCATATATATCTCGATAACCAACTCCATCGAATCCGCAAGAACGAATTTCCATTTCAAATGACTCCTTCTCCAACTGACTGGAGTTGGAAGTTGAAAGTTGGCAGAACGTTCGAGACTAATTCAACTTGTCAAGTTGGCAACATTGCGAACTGACAAGTTGGATCGGTAGCCGCTGTCATGGATATTCTCGGGGTTAGTTTTGAAAGGATTTGTGTGTTTAATAAGTTTGGATTGGTATTTTCGCCGTTTATTTAATCACACTCCTTAGGTTGTAAGATGAGTTCTGACAACTAGCAGTTGGCAATGCATTTACTTTTCCAGATAAATTATTCAATTACAGTTGCAACACAGACATTGCAGATAAAAAACGGATTTACTGATCGTGGTGGTGTTTTAATTCCATTTTTAACAAAATTAACTTCAACCACGTATAAGATGGGCAAGTCTCGATTGGACAAAGTTAGCAAACTAACAAGACAATAACCGGAACGGATCTTTGTCGGAATCCGGAAGGCATTACGTTCCAACTTCCGCGATTTGCATTTAAAATGGCGGCGATACCTCCTCCGCTGTGTGTTAATTATTTAGAAGTTGGACGACACCTGCCGCAAGACTATTGACTCCGAAATCCTTTAAGCATTAAAGTTTATCTCTTTTAGTTAAATTTACCTTTTAGTAACAATAAGTCCAGAAAACAAAGAATGTTGGTAAAGATCTAATGTAAGTATGTTAATTTGATAGCAGATAAAATAAACAAGAACTAATGGGGCTAGCGTATAGTCTGTAAACTTAAATAAGAAAAGTTTACTAAATAACGGTTTATGTATCTGAACAACCTATAGGTATAGATACCAACCAAATTGTATTCTTATTATGTTATTAATTTGTATGAATATGGGAACAAAATTTGTTCAATTTCATGGACTGAATTACTACCCGAGAGATTTTGCGTTATTTATGGTGTACTAGGTGTCCAAAAAGGATATTTGGACTTTTAAATATCAATAAATCGTCTTAATGAGGGTAGATAGCAAAAAAATAATGTCGTACGTGGAACTTATTGTAAATTTAGTTGAAATGGGTTTGTATACCGGAGCTCAGCGCGCATTTTGTGTACGAGCTGCAATATGCGAGAAACAATAATTCGATAATAACAGCTCGCCGCCTATATCGCGCGCAGTTCAATTTGCGGGACAT
This sequence comes from Carpatolechia fugitivella, assembly GCA_951230895.1. Taxonomy (NCBI): domain Eukaryota; kingdom Metazoa; phylum Arthropoda; class Insecta; order Lepidoptera; family Gelechiidae; genus Carpatolechia; species Carpatolechia fugitivella. The sequence continues at coordinate 18,823,342 of OX579647.1, forward strand.
TTCTTTATCTCCCAGTGCGAATATCATTAGAAAATGGATTAAGCTTCAATTTCTGTGATCGAAGGGATTAAGACATTTGAGGCTAGAGTATCGAAATCGTTATGGACGTCATTTGGACAACATAATTTTTTCGTTGTAAACTTTCCATTGTATGTACTTGTAACTCCCCGACCCTAATGTAAATAAAAACTATGTAGAACAACGTGTGTCTGTTGTAAGACATAGAGAAAGTTATAATAAAAGATTCGAGACGAATTAAGAGAATTTTTGTTTTTTTAATACGTTCTTGTAATGAATTTTTATAATTTTAATACGTTCGTGTAATGAATGTTTTTAATTTTATTACGTTCTTGTAATGAATGTTTTTAATTTTAATACGTTCTTGTATTGGACATTTTTGATATTTCAAAAATTAATAACTCAGAAACTAAAAGAGATAATGCAAAACTAAATGCATACTTGGGGTGCATAGACTGAGATACGTTCGCATTGTGAGTTTCAGAAATATCGAACAAGTTTAGGAAAAGGGCCTGTTGACCTAGCGCGTACCGTCGATGCGTATCGCCAATATACATGGTGGGAGGCAGTCGGCCGTCTAGGAATAGATGGCTGGCGGAACGTTAAGTTCAAGAAAATTGACATTATTATAAAAGTGCAAAAATAGACTAATATAAGTCTATACTTGGAAAACCAAGTAAAATAATTGCCGAACCTAAAGTCGCAGGCGCTGCACAGCCTCTCACTGCCTTTCGACGGGATTTCGGTCCCTGAAGACTGGCGTGCTGCCTGTTTGATATGGGAACGGTTAATTATGCCTCTATGGATGACATATCCCATCCGAGTTGGTCAAAAATGAAAATCAAGGGAATCATAGGCTTGACGCACCTAGATGACCTAATGAAAGCGGACACGGCTGCTGGATCAAACTGATCATATAATGCACTATATTTGACCATCTCATAGAGAGCCCTTATCTGACGCATGAAGACGAGGTATAACTATCGCTGCTATGATATTGTTGGCATTGCATGTCTAGCTCTGAACCGCTGATGTATGGGTCGCATCCTAGGCGTGATAAGTACACTAAGTTTACCCCCGATAGTGGAGTTAACAATATCTTAGTGGCTACCTTCAAGACGCAAGTCTGTGGAGAGATTTCTGTATCTGACCTATGAAGATGTGGAGTAACCATCGGGCTGCTATGAATGCCGCTACCACTGTATGTCTAGCTCTGAACCGCTGATTGACCGAAGACGCATACAGCGACTTGAATACATAGCCGCGGATGGGGACTTGTCCACAGCCGTGCGCGGTGGACCTCAGACTGATTAGTGTCGATGATGGTCTTTCAAGTCTTAACCCCGATAATGGAGATAGCGGAGGACATAGTGGCTTCCTTCAAGACATAAGTCTGTGAAGAGGCATACTGGAACGAGTTTATTAATTGAGAACGAGAAACTGGACGTGGACTGCTCTGGCTAATATCATCATGTATGATTTATTACTGAATCAACTGTGCGATGTAATACCGACACATATGGTTGCAAGGAGAGGAGGCTCATAGTCCAGCAGTGGACTGGACGAGCGATGATGAAAGCTGTAAAGCTATATTCAGAGCGATAGCTGAAATGAGTCTTTAGATTCATATGCGGTCTCAGGCACGGAGACGCGCGGCGGAGATATATATATATGGAGATATGAAGTTGGAGCAGATCTGCCCTGGCAGTACCGTTCAGATAGACGTAGATCCAGTATGCAGGAGCAATCCAGATATGAGACCCACAGTCAGTAGCAGCTGTGAGGTCATCCCTTCGAGCTTGCTCGTTGGAGGATGGTTTACCATCATAGGCGCTGGTTCACGTGTGGACTATCCTATAAACACACCCTTGAACGCAATACGTTGGACACTTCGGTGGAAGACGGGATTAGCCTCCCAAAAGGTTACCACAGCGGCTCAGCCGTATCGGGAACGCTACGGCTAGTATCGATTGGACGTAGTCCACTAGCTTCGGCTTACCACGAGAAGCTTATGCTTTCAACGAAGAGACTTTGGTCTCCTTCCATCGCTTAAGGCGCACCGGTCGGACCAGAGTCCGCTGTAGACAATCCTTCGGGGTTGTCTATTATTTTAACCTTTTTCCTACACCTCTGTGGTGAGGGGAGGACAGGAGCATTCTGAAGGACAGAGTGGGAAGTGACTCACAGAGAGCGCGTTGGTGGAGCGTTTATTCTCACTCGTCTCGTAAATGCTTTAACAGTTAGTTTGCTGTAAAGGTGTGAGCGTATCGAGTCTTTGCTGCTAGACTGCTGTCTTGCTCGGGATCTGGGGTCTTAGCAATCAACTAGCTGAAGGAACTAAAACTAGTTCCTTCGTCAGGGCTGGATCTTGCTAGATCTTGCTGGATTCCTTGTGTGATGGTAGTATGGAAGACACAGAGAGATTATGTAACTGTATTTTTCAATACGGTTGACATAGCTTAAGGAAAAGGGTATCCCGGTGCGTAGAGCTAGGATGGTCGTCTCCAGGAAGTATCATTAGAGAAACTTGGTTATTGATCATTCTGTTGAGGAAATGCCCCTCAACGAAAGTTCCTCTAAGAACTAGAAGTTCTATTCAGAACTACAGACGACACACCCGTCGCCGGCTCTAAGGACTCGCTGAGGCAGTCCTGGAGCCATCCTTTTATACCTTTTAAATTACATATATCATGTAATAATCCTTGTGATCCATTTCAGGAATCTGGGCTCTTATTGCAGAAGCAATAAACTTCGAAGTTCTTTTCAGAATACGAAGTTAGTATTGTTTAATAAAGTCGCTGGGATTTCCTGGTGACTTTATTCTTTCAGTCCACGAGCATGGGTAATCAGGAGTAGGCTGCTTGCCGGCTGGCAACTGATACTCCTGTGTTCGGGCGAGAGATAGGGACAAATCAGTATATAGGAATAACATAGAAGTTGAGTAGGCGACTCTATGTGTAATTCCGCAGTTAGAAAACATAATATAAAGACGATCACAAGTAAATTTCTAAAAGAGTTTGGGTTACTCTCACAACGTAGAAAGGATCTGTTATTAGATGATCAACGGCCAATTTTGATTATTATTTTAGAGATGAGATGTTCAGTTACAATTTGGTGCCGTGACCAGGATATTCTAAATTGTATCGTGAACGGTGGCTATAAGCCACAATTTGTTGCGTGTGAAATGGAAAGAAACTTTACAATGTGAATGTCTAAAAATACCCATAGGACATAGAGATTGAAACGGGTTTTGTGTATTACAGACCGAATTATATTTGGTTAGTGGTGCATGAGGGCTTTAGTTTTAGTTTGCTAGGTTACTATGGTTATAAACAAACTTTTCTATTGTTATAGAAGGTTCATGAAACAGTGAAGAGGGACACTGTAAGAAGTGGAATAGGACACTTCAAGGAATAAAAACATAGGCATGAGTCATTCATGAGACAGTGAAGAGGGACATTGTAAGAAGTGGGATAGGACACTTCAAAGAATAAAACATAGGCATGATTCGTTCATGAAACAGTGATTGGGGACACTGTAAAAAATAAATAGTGTCATTGTACTATAATAATAAACAATGGAAAAGCGAAATATTTGATGATGAAGATTGGGAGAAGGAAGACCGGAGACGGTTTTCAACATTTATTGTAACAATGTCGACTTATTTAGCGATGTCTCAGGGGCCTCTACGGCTTCGGATGTCTATCACAAAAAGCTAAATTCAGAAGTCGTTTAAAAGCTGGGTGTCGAGCGTACTGACGATTGTATCGTTTACGTTTTCGATGCTCTAGCGAATTGCGCGTCAACTACAAGGTTAGTGGCGGTTTGTCATTTTATTGTGGAACTCATCTAATTCCGGGCGGAATCGTTTTTGTCTTGTTGATGGTAAACAAATGTTTTCAGTGAGTTCGACAAACTCGCCGGGTTAATTGGCTTAACACTTGGGTCGTTGCAATGGAAGAGAAGTAGTTGCAAGCAAGTGAATGATGCACATTGTGCACATTAACGAAGAACTTTTAAGTAAGTCTTCGAAAACTGATGAGGGGATCAGTAAGAAGAGATGGTTATTGATCCACAGTACCTCAAGCGAGGGAAATAATAGATGGACCAATATTGATGAAGAGAGATGGTTATTGATCCACAGTACCTCGAGCGAGGGAAATAATAGATGGACCAATATTGATGAAGAGAGATGGTTATTGATCCACAGTACCTCGAGCGAGGGAAATAATAGATGGATCAATATGGATGAAGAGAGATGGTTTTTGAAGTGAGTCTTCAAAAGAAGAACTTTTTAGAAAGACTTTCTAGACAGTGATAAAAATCAAATAGGTGAATAGGGATTTTGGTGCATGATAGTGGGCGGTAATTCATATTATGAGGACCGCCGCGAGGAGGAAGAGATGGCGCAAAAACCTCCTCGCAAAAAGACATAGAAGAGAAAGGAAAGGCTAGGAAGCACTTTATAACATTATGTTTAAAACGGACAACATGCCTCGCAAGTTAGTCCGAAACGCAGAACCGAACAATACTGCCACTTGCACTTTTAGTTGGATGAATCATAAACGCTTCTGAAGAAGCGAACCAAGTCTAGCAAGCAGAATTACGAAAATTGTGTTTCAAACAGATGGAGGGACATTGCACTATCTAGGTGAACTAATGGCTGCGAAGTCGACCGTTGGAACTAGTTCGACGTAGGTAGAGCAGGTGGAGACTCCTTTTTCGAAACACTCAGATTTATATCGTATAATGCTAACATCCATGCAAGTGTGCAGACCATCAATTGTTGGGGGGCTGTACGAGAATTGTGTTCCGAACAGATGGAGGGACATTGTCATATCTAAGCGAACTAATGGCTGCGTAGACGATCGTTGGAACTAGTTCGATGTAGGTAGGACAGGTGGAGACTCTTTTTCGAAACACTCAGATTTACAACGTATAAGGCTCACATAAACCCCATGCAAATGGTCAGAACATCAATTGTTGGGGGGCTGTGCAAACCAACAAAAGTTCGGGGGCTGATTGACACAAATTCAAGGTCAGTTAATTATAATGTTATATTGTTGCGATAAAGATTGGACACTGAGTTCTAAATGGTTCTTAATGTCTTATTTCAATTGTTAGGAAATTATGCACCAATAGGAGTTAGGGAGTAGCACAATCCAATGGAGAGATTAAGTCCAGATTAAAACGATAAAAGTCTAGCAAGACAAAAGGCAAGTTAGGAAATTAATTAACATGTGGTCGGTGGCGAGCCACAGAATGTTATTAATATTATTGTTGTTAATTTGGACTGGTTAGGTTTGTTTAGGTGTGGTTGACGGAGATGGACGTAACCACTTAGGTACAAGTTTTATTTAGCTAGATAGAAAATGGATAATTTAGGATTGTGCTAATATAGGTGTGGTTGACGGAGATGGACGTAGCCACTAGGGTAGAAGTTTTAATGAGCCAGATGGATAATTTAGGATTTAGTTGAGAGTTAGGAAAGTTAGAGTTGTGTAGGTTTTGTTAGCTAGGGGAATATAGAAAATTCCACTATAGGGTTTTAAACATGATTAGGTTAGAAGTTAGGATAGGGAAATATAATCGCGAAGCTGAAACCAATGGAGTGAGTACCTCGAGCGAGGGAAAGACGAAAGTTGAATGATTTGGTGAGGTTTTCGGACCGACACGCGGTGGCTTCACGGTCGTCAGCGTTGCTGGAAAGTTGACCAAACTTGATCATTCAGAGGAAGTAAAAGTCGTAATCAGATTTCTGTCGGGGAACCTGCGAAAGGATCATTAACGTATTACGATGCCGCTGCATATGTATTGTATGCTGCGACGGTGCGTATTACGAAAATATCCGTTACTGAATTGCGTCATCGTCGGCTTGACGACGATGCGCTGATGTTTCGGCGTCGCGCAGAATGTTCGATGCAGAAGGGTAAAAATCCGCGCCCCGAGTCGAACGTTGCGTGTTCGTAAACACAATAAAAATGCGGTTAGAAAAGATGTGCATACACACGGAATTGTATAGTACTCGTGCACGCGTGCAACGAGAGAGAGAACCAGATCCCAGGTTTACTGGTTGATTTTGTTTTCCTTTTCTTCGCGTGTGTATGACTATTTTCATTGCGTCGTGCATCTTTTCTAAGATACATATTTTAATCAAAAGCCTGTAAACATTGGAGTGAGTACCTCAAGCGAGGGAAAGATAACAGAAGCTTGAGATAGAACTACAGTACCTCGAGTGAGGGAAATAATAGTAGTCCTAATCTAACACATGAAATACTTTCCAAATGAAGTTAAGCTGATGGAAATTTTTGTCTTCATGAATTTCAACAAAACTTTGGGGCTGGATGTAACTCCCCGACCCTAATGTAAATAAAAACTATGTAGAACAACGTGTGTCTGTTGTAAGACATAGAGAAAGTTATAATAAAAGATTCGAGACGAATTAAGAGAATTTTTGTTTTTTTAATACGTTCTTGTAATGAATTTTTATAATTTTAATACGTTCGTGTAATGAATGTTTTTAATTTTATTACGTTCTTGTAATGAATGTTTTTAATTTTAATACGTTCTTGTATTGGACATTTTTGATATTTCAAAAATTAATAACTCAGAAACTAAAAGAGATAATGCAAAACTAAATGCATACTTGGGGTGCATAGACTGAGATACGTTCGCATTGTGAGTTTCAGAAATATCGAACAAGTTTAGGAAAAGGGCCTGTTGACCTAGCGCGTACCGTCGATGCGTATCGCCAATATACATGGTGGGAGGCAGTCGGCCGTCTAGGAATAGATGGCTGGCGGAACGTTAAGTTCAAGAAAATTGACATTATTATAAAAGTGCAAAAATAGACTAATATAAGTCTATACTTGGAAAACCAAGTAAAATAATTGCCGAACCTAAAGTCGCAGGCGCTGCACAGCCTCTCACTGCCTTTCGACGGGATTTCGGTCCCTGAAGACTGGCGTGCTGCCTGTTTGATATGGGAACGGTTAATTATGCCTCTATGGATGACATATCCCATCCGAGTTGGTCAAAAATGAAAATCAAGGGAATCATAGGCTTGACGCACCTAGATGACCTAATGAAAGCGGACACGGCCGCTGGATCAAACTGATCATATAATGCACTATATTTGACCATCTCATAGAGAGCCCTTATCTGACGCATGAAGACGAGGTATAACTATCGCTGCTATGATATTGTTGGCATTGCATGTCTAGCTCTGAACCGCTGATGTATGGGTCGCATCCTAGGCGTGATAAGTACACTAAGTTTACCCCCGATAGTGGAGTTAACAATATCTTAGTGGCTACCTTCAAGACGCAAGTCTGTGGAGAGATTTCTGTATCTGACCTATGAAGATGTGGAGTAACCATCGGGCTGCTATGAATGCCGCTACCACTGTATGTCTAGCTCTGAACCGCTGATTGACCGAAGACGCATACAGCGACTTGAATACATAGCCGCGGATGGGGACTTGTCCACAGCCGTGCGCGGTGGACCTCAGACTGATTAGTGTCGATGATGGTCTTTCAAGTCTTAACCCCGATAATGGAGATAGCGGAGGACATAGTGGCTTCCTTCAAGACATAAGTCTGTGAAGAGGCATACTGGAACGAGTTTATTAATTGAGAACGAGAAACTGGACGTGGACTGCTCTGGCTAATATCATCATGTATGATTTATTACTGAATCAACTGTGCGATGTAATACCGACACATATGGTTGCAAGGAGAGGAGGCTCATAGTCCAGCAGTGGACTGGACGAGCGATGATGAAAGCTGTAAAGCTATATTCAGAGCGATAGCTGAAATGAGTCTTTAGATTCATATGCGGTCTCAGGCACGGAGACGCGCGGCGGAGATATATATATATGGAGATATGAAGTTGGAGCAGATCTGCCCTGGCAGTACCGTTCAGATAGACGTAGATCCAGTATGCAGGAGCAATCCAGATATGAGACCCACAGTCAGTAGCAGCTGTGAGGTCATCCCTTCGAGCTTGCTCGTTGGAGGATGGTTTACCATCATAGGCGCTGGTTCACGTGTGGACTATCCTATAAACACACCCTTGAACGCAATACGTTGGACACTTCGGTGGAAGACGGGATTAGCCTCCCAAAAGGTTACCACAGCGGCTCAGCCGTATCGGGAACGCTACGGCTAGTATCGATTGGACGTAGTCCACTAGCTTCGGCTTACCACGAGAAGCTTATGCTTTCAACGAAGAGACTTTGGTCTCCTTCCATCGCTTAAGGCGCACCGGTCGGACCAGAGTCCGCTGTAGACAATCCTTCGGGGTTGTCTATTATTTTAACCTTTTTCCTACACCTCTGTGGTGAGGGGAGGACAGGAGCATTCTGAAGGACAGAGTGGGAAGTGACTCACAGAGAGCGCGTTGGTGGAGCGTTTATTCTCACTCGTCTCGTAAATGCTTTAACAGTTAGTTTGCTGTAAAGGTGTGAGCGTATCGAGTCTTTGCTGCTAGACTGCTGTCTTGCTCGGGATCTGGGGTCTTAGCAATCAACTAGCTGAAGGAACTAAAACTAGTTCCTTCGTCAGGGCTGGATCTTGCTAGATCTTGCTGGATTCCTTGTGTGATGGTAGTATGGAAGACACAGAGAGATTATGTAACTGTATTTTTCAATACGGTTGACATAGCTTAAGGAAAAGGGTATCCCGGTGCGTAGAGCTAGGATGGTCGTCTCCAGGAAGTATCATTAGAGAAACTTGGTTATTGATCATTCTGTTGAGGAAATGCCCCTCAACGAAAGTTCCTCTAAGAACTAGAAGTTCTATTCAGAACTACAGACGACACACCCGTCGCCGGCTCTAAGGACTCGCTGAGGCAGTCCTGGAGCCATCCTTTTATACCTTTTAAATTACATATATCATGTAATAATCCTTGTGATCCATTTCAGGAATCTGGGCTCTTATTGCAGAAGCAATAAACTTCGAAGTTCTTTTCAGAATACGAAGTTAGTATTGTTTAATAAAGTCGCTGGGATTTCCTGGTGACTTTATTCTTTCAGTCCACGAGCATGGGTAATCAGGAGTAGGCTGCTTGCCGGCTGGCAACTGATACTCCTGTGTTCGGGCGAGAGATAGGGACAAATCAGTATATAGGAATAACATAGAAGTTGAGTAGGCGACTCTATGTGTAATTCCGCAGTTAGAAAACATAATATAAAGACGATCACATTGTAAATTTCTAAAAGAGTTTGGGTTACTCTCACAACGTAGAAAGGATCTGTTATTAGATGATCAACGGCCAATTTTGATTATTATTTTAGAGATGAGATGTTCAGTTACATACTTTTTGCAAATAGCAATAGAATTATGAAATGATATATTTTCATATATAATTTTAGGTATAAACTGCCAACACCCTTTTAGGACACCCGGTATTTACACTATTATGAAAAGCTGAAAGCCGACTAATGTAAAAATGTTTCTGAACCAATACCTTATTACCATACTGGCCGCGTCTTTAATAAATGAACGGTGGTCGATGGAAGAGGCATCGCCGGCATAATTGATGGCTGGAATGGCGCCAAATTAGAGCTCCTAGCAAGACACCGGCAGCTCGTTTGTATGCAAAAATATGGCAAGTTATTTACTGCTCGTCTTCAATATTTAGGAATATTTAAGGTTGGAATTGCAAGAATGATGAACATAAATTATAAGGAAAGTGAGAGAAATGCAGAGAAGTTTTAGACGTATCCATAGTTTTGATTTTTATGACATCTCTTGGAATACAGTTTACTGTAAGTAATAGTGGACAAAAACCACGCCACAACCTACATTAATTCCTTTAAAAAAATATATATAGGTACGAATCCGTCTATGACATACAGTGAGATGATTCCCCAACCTTTACATATATTTTTAAACGTATTTTTAATACAATTTATTTTTGTGTATATAAATTATACTTTGGCAGGTCGCTGGTGGTGGCTGGATGTGGAAAGTGGGTGATTGTACGCTTTGGCGTGCCCTTGGGAGGCCAGGTATGGACTGCAATAGGCTGATTAATTTAATTGATTGACGTACCTTTGGCGGAGCAGTGGCATGAGCCCCGTCATACACATAGAGGTGGTCATTGCAGTCGAGCTGCAGCAGGTCGAAGTGCAGCATGAACCGCTGCAGGATGCTGTGCGTCTGGAAGGTGACCGTGCAGTCCAGGTTGCGCTCATTGCGCGACCAGAGCACTCCTCCGTCCAGCTTCCGGTACTGCCTCTGAAGGAAATGATCCTTGCATAAGGAGTCCATGTAATCTGAAAAGAAGAGACGTTTGGTGAGTTGAATGTTGAATTGTTAATCACCTACAGTAGGGGGACTGAGTTTTGTGGAGTGTATTTTATGAAATGTAGCTGGAGGAATTGCTGTAAAACGTTTTATTTAGATGATGTGGTTGTTAAAAAAAAGTAAATGACTATCTGAATATTTAAGATTGAATCCAAATCGTTAAAGCTGTTTTCTACAAGCATATATTCATAAAATAAAAATTGCTCACTCAAAATATGAAGCGGAGGTGGAGTCGGTATTATAACAAAAAACCAGTTGTTACATGAAATACTTTTTTTTATTATTTTTGCTAAGATCTTTACACGCGCGCAGTCTAACCTAGAATCCGCTCTTTTTTCTCCTGTCAGAACTTATCTTCCTAATTCAAATTAATCTAAGTGTTTACGGCCAGCAACAGCCAAAGAGGCAAAGAGGTATAGGTATGTACCCATACCTAACAAAATAATACGATTTGTAATGACCAGCCAGACAGGATGATCTAAATATAATAACCAGCCAAGCACGTGTAGTTGTCCAATATTACTTATGTACCTGTTTAAGATAGTTAACATTCATCAAAATATTTTTCTCTGATATTTGTGGTACCATTCTGAAGACGGACATGGCGAAACTATAATGGTTCCTTTTTTACTACGGAACCCTAAAAACCTGGTCCAAAGACACGAGGGAAACCTCTCCTGAGAATGTAAGTTAATTATTTGTCAATAAAGACCTAAACTAGCCTTAATGAATGATTCTGCGACCCTGACTAACGCGTTAGAAAAATTGTGAGAAAAACTAGGCTAGGCTAATTAAATTAGGTATATTATATAAAAGTAAATAATTGAAGGTAAAAAATAATTAAATGTGGCACATATAATATCTTTAATTGAATTACTTTTATAGGAACTTGAATTCAGAGCCTATGGCCGAGATCTCAACAGAAGTATAAAATAGTAAGATTATTATTTTTTCTTCAAGCTGAACATATAATACACAGTGTAACAAAGATATTTCTTTGGCAAAGACACGCACTGTTGTCAATACGATATTTATCAATCATGAGAAAAATAATCTGCTTATGATGTGTTTACCTTTTATCCTTTTAGGTTAGTTCAGAAGCATAACACAATTTAACCTACGAATGTAGAAGCAGGTAGATAATTTTATTATTTGTTACTGTTATATAGCCACATTGCCAAGTTATAATAACCCTCCTTCTAAAGCAGTCGGGTAAAAAGAACGACGACTGGTTATGACAGCTTGTAAAAAAAAACAATTTGCGATTTAATGACTTGATAACGACAAACGATGTTTGAAAGATCATCAATTTTATCATTAATTAATTTGATTAGTGTCATTCATTATGATTAAAAAATGATTGTAAAAAGAAAAAAACATTATTTTGGTACAGTTTTATTATTTTTACTGCATAGAATTAGACAACTATTACTTACTTTACTTTTACTTATTTTTGTCGGAATAAAACATTTTTTTTTTTACTTAAGAACTTCCAGCTTTTAAAAGAGCTCCATTGTCTGTAACATAAGAGCTTCCAGTGATGCTTCTTGCTTTGTCACTCGCTAGGAATACTGCTAGATCTGCAATCTCTTCAACTTCACCAAGTCTGCCCAAGGTAGTCGAGCTTCGCATTCTTTCCCAGATTATGTCAACAGTAGCCTTGTCAAAAGCATTTAAATTCTCCACGATTTCAGTCTTCACTGGCCCTGGGTTAATAGTGTTAACACGTACTCCTTTCACTGATAATTCCAAAGCGATACATCTTGTAAAATGATCAAGAGCAGCTTTCGAAGAACCGTAAACAAATGAAAACAAAGACCCTGGGTAAACTGCTTTCCCTGCAACACTGGACATGTTGATGATATTCCCTTTTGTTTTGACCAAGTGTGGAGCTGCAAGATGCGTCATGTAAACTGGAGACCGGAAGTTCGTAGTCATGACGCTGTCGAATTTTTCCATGATGTTTTCATCGAAAATGCTGCCGCCACCAGCAATACCTGCGTTATTGACCAAGATGTCCAGTTTACCGAAATGTTTGACCGTCTCTTCCACGATTCTTTTGCAGTCATTTTCATTTGTGACGTCTCCTGTGATAGCAAGAGGCTTGGAGAATCTCTTTTCAATCATTTCGGCTACGTCGACCAGCTTAGTTTGGTTACGACCTACTACAGTAACTTGGGCACCTTCTTCTGCAAATTTTCGAGCAATGGCTGCCCCGATTCCTGAGCTGGCGCCAGTCACAATAGCCACTTTGTTTTTAAGAAGACTCATGTTGTTGATCTGACGTCCACCTCGATTGAATATGATTCAATAAATATTTTTTATTTTTGTACACTTAGTGATAAATAAACATTTAATCAGTCGGATGAATAGATGGATTACGTTTTAGATCAGATAATACGCAGGTAGGCATTCCTTTAAAGGATTTAAGATACACTTAAGATAAAAAATATACTGAAATATAAAAATAAGTTTATGAAAAATACGAATCTAGTAACATACCTAATTGCCGCTGAAAAATGTGAATTGCTCTTTTCGGGATAACGGGCTGAAGATTCTACTTATCTAAATGTTTATCATTATAACCATCCAGTCTAGTAGCTATCTCGCTCATACACTTGCATCTGTCCTTCGACCTTTTACACTGTAACTTAATTGGACATGCGCCTGTGTTAAAGATAAGTCCTGTATTTAACATTTTCTTGTCTTTAAAACAAAGAACTCAGATAAGTATTACGTCTTATCTGAGTTCGGTCCGTTTGCGGCTATTCACGCAGAATTTGACAAAATATAGTTTATCACTATAAACGGTTATCGCTATCTGATACTGTGTTTAGATACACAAAACCATAGGTACGGAATATTCAGAAGATTTATTGCTTTAAGTATGTAGTTTTCTTGCCTTATGTATTATAGTCTTCTGTTTTCAACAATAAAGACGTATTTTGTGAACAAAATGAGTTTTCTGAATAAAGTGGCCATCATCACTGGTGGCAGTTCTGGAATCGGAGCTTCAATTGTCACAAAATTATCAGCTGAAGGTGCTTTAGTTGCAATCGTTGGTCGCAATCAAACCAAGCTGACAGCCGTGGCTGCAAAATGTGAACAGAACAATAACAACAAACCTCTAGTAATCGTAGGAGACGTTACTAAAGAAGACAACGTTAAAAACATTGTAAGTGAGACAATCAACAAATTTGGTAAGCTTGATATCTTGGTTAACAACGCTGGTGTAGGCAGCACATTTCCAAGTATCCTGTCCCCGAAGGCACTTGAAGATTTTGACAGAATGATGTCCACTAACATCCGCTCTATTGTCAATCTGACTAACTTGGCTGGTCCTCATTTAATTTCTACAAAAGGCAATATCATCAACATATCAAGTTCAGCAGGTCTTCGTCCATTCGCTGCTACCGGCTTCGCGTACAACACTTCAAAGGCGGCCGTGGATCATTTTACTAGAAGCATTGCTGTGGAACTTGCAGCAAAAGGTGTACGAGTTAATGGAATCAATCCAGGGCCAGTACATACTGATATTGTAAAAAACTCAGGCGCTGATGCTGCTCAAGAAGAGAAAATTTGGAATATAATGAAGAAAAGCACGCTTCTTGGAAGAATTTCAGACCCAGAAGAAGTAGCTGATTTAGTTATGTTTCTAGTCAGTGATAAGGCGAGAGGCATCACCGGCGCATCCTTTGTAATTGATAACGGTAGCGTATTGAAGAGCTAATTCGATAAATAGTGAATAAATATTTTTATTTGTTTAAATAACTTTATTTGAAATAAAAATTACTTTATTTGCTTAGTTTATTTGAATTTAAAAAATACCTTATTTTCTGTTAAATTTATCGAACGAACCCTTCAATGTATGTGTTTCAACATGTACTTAGCCGTTTATTTAATTTATGAATTGAATCGCGAATAGACTGTGACCACTCACCAACACCAGTCAACAGAAACGATTGATTGTTTTATTCTTATGACTAACTATTCGCACTCGTATGATATCGACATACTTTCTCAATACTATCTCATTTCGTTTCCGTATTACTACTTTATCTTTTCCCACATCTTTTAAGTTCTTCACCCGTTAAAACTACTTAAAAAGCAACTTTATTGGAAGTGGCTTAGGAATTAATTTTAGTAAACTTCGCCTCTATATCTTGGTGACCGCTATCGATATGTTGGTGATCTGTTATCAGTTTATCAGATCGTCTGTTGCCAGAAGTGATATGGTTGGACAGTACTGATCTTGTGTGTTCTGCCAATTTAGAGGATTTAAAATCACACCAGCCATGTAAGTATTTTGTTTATAATTTAAAGTGCTATGTCTTTATTTTGTGCCGTGTTTTTCACCACTCTTCCCGTTCAGCAGTGGACTGTAACGGGCCGTTGTTGTCTTTATTTTTATTCGTCTTTAGAAATTAACTCTCGCGATTTTAATTCATTTTTTATATGTACTACCGGGTCTCATCACGATATAGTATTATTTACTAAGATTCTTGTTGACCTTAATACTTTTATTAGTTTAGTCTTTGGTCATATGAGTAAATTAAATTACAATCATTCCCATTAAATGGCATAAATACCTAACCTGAAATAGGATTTTAGTTTACAATTAGGACAACAATTTAAAGCCTTAGCAGAACTTAGTAGTAGTAGGCTACTTAGTTGTTTTTACGGGTTTACTTGAGAATGTAGTGGTTATTGTCTTAAGCCGGTATGTTATGTGTTCTGGCTAAATAAATTAACGGATCATTGAATTAAAATGTAACCATTAATAGTGACCATATCAATATTAAAAATCTCATAGATTAAATAAACACATAGATTGACCTAGATTGCCAAGTCTATGTATTTATTTAAAACATAAGAGATTTTTAATATTGATATGGTCACTATAAGATGTTGTTAGGTGAGCTAATTTCGTAATAACTTAAGACAGAAGGACTCTTAAGTAGGGACTGAATAAATTAACCGACTTGGTATTACATGGATCTCACAACTTTTTACGGTAGACTAAGTTGCGTGCGAGACTTGGTTTTTTTACAAGTTATGTTTTTGATGGCATCTCATTTCTTTTTGTAGATAGTCCTACTTTTTTCCTTTCCAGTACCTTCTACTTCTTGAATACCAACAATGGATTTTCTTAAAGCCCACTCTCTTTCTTATGAGCTTTTCTTGTTTTTGTACGTAATCTCTAGTTATATTTAGGGCGCACTCGTCAAACGTCAGTTAAAGTTAATCCTATGTAAAATTGTTATATTTCATTCACTATAAATACTGTCAATGTACCTAACAGAAAATTGCAACATCAAGCTTAACAGAGGATTAACTTGAACTAATGTACGGCACTCACTGCCGCACTCAAAGATTTTTAAATTAAAAATACTTAACCTATTATTTTTCTACTAACTTTGAAGCTTCTATGTCTGCTAGAAGTGCCTTAGAGTTTTGATGATCGGTCGGTCAGTGTGTGAGTGAGTGACAAAATTAAGAAACTTTGACTAGTTATAATTCTTAAACTGCTGGTTTAAATTGGATGAAATTTTAAATATACCGTGTTTATACAATGCCTGTTTGGTTTCTGAAAATTCAGGTTTCTAGTTTTATCCACAACGAAGTTATAGGGGGGTCGAAAATGGCCCGAACTGCTTCGAGAAAAGGATGGTACGGCCGTGCCGCTTTTTTGCTCGACTTGGCGGGGGCACTGCCGTGCCCCCAGATGTGTTAATAATACTGTCGCCATTTTCTGTTTTAAAAGGCCTTAGAAGCGATGAAAATTCCAAGCAACCCGTCTATGGCATGCTATTTTTTATGTTTACAACTTGGCAACAACGTCATATCAAATCCAATTTTATTACTCTAATATATAACACTGTGCTCTTTATGCATCAAAAATTTACAGAGCTGCTTTAGGGCGTAGAGGGCTTAATCTATAAAAGAGATGCTGAAAAATATATTCTAAAACCATAACCATAAAAATATTCTAATTTTTATGGTTTATCTTGTAAAGTATGAGTATTACCTTCGTTATGCGACTTAGTTTAATATTTGTTGTTGTTACCAATGTGTTAGAATGAACTAGACTAATTTCTTCTTCTTCTTCGTCCTAGCGTTTTCCCGCCTAGTGCTGGGGTCCGCTTTCCTACTTAATCTTCTCCAGTTTGCCCGGTCTTCGGCATCCTTAGGTGTGAGATTGTTCTCTTCCATATCCGCTTTCACGACGTCCAGCCAGCGCTTTTTAGGCCTACCACGTGATCTAGGGCCCTGGACAGTGAGGTTGACCTTTAATTGAACAAAATATATACATATAGTTTCTGACGTAATTTTGTTTGTCTTGAAACGGGGTCCCCATCAGTACTTAAGCCAATACTGGGATCCTCGCCCTTAGGCCTCGTCGCGGGGCGTTGCGCAGCGCGTCGGGCGTCCCATACCGTGCGAGGCCCCGCGTCTCCCTAAACGAGGCCTTGGGGTAGAAACGGACCTGACCCCGCGTATTATCATCGCCGATATCCTATGAGGCGATCTTTCAACTTTCTTGTCCCTAGCCAATGTTCTTGGACCCCTACTACCTATTCAATAGATATTTTGCTTTGCAATCTCTTAATGGAAATGATTCGGCAGTTCGGATTAAAGGGAACCGATATTTTGAGTAAAAGGAAAGGAATGGTTTTTTCTAAAAATTTTGGATGTTCTTTTAATGATGCGAAGGCGCTGTGAAACCTTTCTTCAAACTTTACTTAGTGTATTTTTACTTAGGTATTGTTAATACTAGTTAGACTGATATATTCTGAACTAACTGTATCATTTTAAATTAGGATTTCGTACAATTCAGCATACATACATATAGATAGATATTTAAATTTTGCAGTTCTAAATGGAACAAAAAAATTACAATAAAAAAATAATACAACTATATACAATTAAATATAAAATATCTCCTACAGTACGTTCCCTCGAGGCATATTTTGTAACTGAACATAATAACAAAATGCTTTAGAATATAATGTGAATTTGATTTGCAGGCATGGTTGTGTGGCCTCGTTGATCACCCTCGCCCTGATGATGACCATCTCATCATCAGCCCCGTTGGCGAGGAACCTGGCTGCGTCCGTCTCCACGGACACCACAGGCCTGGAAGTACCTATGGACTTGTTATCAGGCATCGGAGATGGATCAGGTGCCTTCCAACTAGTTGTCAACGTTCATACTGATAGTCAAGGAAACATTGAAGTTTATACTAATTAACTTTTTTAAAAGAATGTACTTACTAATGGAAGGACCCTTTTTTAAGAAAAAAAATAGTGGTAAACAGATAGACAATTATTGGAAAAAATAAAGTAAAAGAGAAGGAATAAAATGAAATAGGTCACAACATAGAGACACATAAAAGTGAAATTAGAAGATGGACAGATAAAAGATAATGTCTGTTTTTCATCGGCCACGTCAATAGGTTATCATGAAACAACATAATTATATATCGATAAAGATTATAATGCTAAGGTAACATAAATGTAATAATGATTAAAATTACGTTACTGATAACGATAAGAAGATAAATTGTAACACAAAATATTTACAAGGACACACTTAGCAAAAAACGGAAAAAATAAAAGATGCGTGAGAATGTGAGAGTAGTTTAGACAACGTTCGCAGAATATTGCGAACATTGAATCTGCCTATTTTTTTTATCACAAAATCCTTCATTGGAAGATGGTATTCATATATCATAAAATATTACATTTCTTACAGATTACGTCTGTTACAATATGTAATATTATATTGTTACTATACCATCTTAAATTCGATTTACAAAACATTTTGTTTCTATTATTATGTTGATGTGATTCTAAAAGATGAAGGAATATTAAATGAAGCAATTAATTAATACACACATATTACCTCCCTGGGAAGCACGGGTGCACCTCAAAATAAGCTTTATCAGTTGAGCTATGACGAATAAAATAAAGAATATGGTTTAAACACACTTCACGCTAAAACATGACAGGATGAGCACACTTGTATGTTTACACAAGTGAACCAAATTTCAGCAAATTCCAATGGCAGCAAGTGCTTCAAAATTGAGTTGCAAGATTTCGCCCGAACATACCCACAAACCCACCCACATACAGTGCAAGCTAAATAAAAGCTTGTAATTAACAGTGCTTTTCGCTTGTTGACCATATATTATCATGATCAACCTTATAAAAAATCAGTTGCTTGTTTATGATTTGAATGTCTTCTAAAGCTCAAACAGAATCACCAGGCTTGTTTTATGTAATTTTAATGTAGTTATTTTTGTGTATCTCGCAACGTTCACAGACTGAATTCAACCCAAAAGTTCACGCACGTAGCAGCCCCAACATCCCAAACTGTCTAACTGTAGTACATACAGTTCGGTAACTGTCTGCCCGTGGCAGAAACTGTGCATAAAACGCAAAACCAGGAAATTCATTTCTGTTGGTTCTGCAAGCAGAGGTATACTACAAGGCTCTATATTCAGTCAACTCATCTTCCTTACCTTCCTTATCAATGATTTGCCCGTTGTATGTCTTCAAAGATTTATTTTCGGCGTTACAAAACTTTATTTTACAAAAATCGATATGTAGTGTAATGTATGTCATTTTTGAAAAAACGAAAGAGTAGCGTGTAAATAAACTATCAAAGGTAAACTTCTTACTGTTAATGTACAGTTCTTATCTTCGTTTATTCCCATCGGCCCCTAAACATGGACAATAGTTATTCTGAATTTGGTTTACCTATCTTGTAAAACAATAAATTCGTCAAATCGATATAGTTCCCCATTCATTTTTGTTAAAGTTAGTTCATTACTGAAAAATCTCGTTATTTGTAGGAAGTTTGGCAGCAATGCAATTTATACCGCGTATGTGTGTATGGAATTGGGTGGAACTGTCTGTTCGTGACAGAAACTGCATAAAACACTAGTTCAGGAAGTTCAATTTCAGTATTTCGGTTAGCGCAGGAGGACGCCGCGCGAACTGCGGGTACGTACATACCTTTACGTATATTATAATGTACGCACGTACATGAATACGTATCGGGAAATTGAAAATCTGGCTGGACAGTGTTTTAAAGGATTCATATAAAAAAAAAAAAAGTTTCGTTTCAATATTTTGCTTTGTTGTCCTATGTATTTTATAATTTTGTACTTGTGTATTAATTAAATAACAACATTATAAAATTATTTTTAGATTTTATATTATATTATGATTATTTATGATTTTATATTATATTATATAATGAGGCATATTTTGTATGAATAAATTAAAACACGAGAAGCGAGCACTATTTTTTATTTGCAAAACACCAACCATGTTTAGATGCAGGATATACCTACTAGAATCCTCGTACTTACCTATACGCTTTTTCATTGAACCATCACCGTTTCATTTACTGGGTACCTATCTAAATTATTACCTATGCACTAAAATTTAGTTCTCCTATGCTAAAACCTAAATGCCCCTAAACTATAAATTATGCCCCTTTTACAATTAATTACCAATTTCTATTTCTGTCTAATAGAGTTGGAAGAAACGAAGTTTTTTAGGGGTTTCATTTCAACTGTAGCAGCCTCCATGGCCGAGTGGTCGAGATTTCGACGCCCATTACGGAGGTTCCGGGTTCGATTCCCGGTGGGGACACTGTCAAGCAAAAATCTCTTTGTGAGACTTTTCCCAGTTTGGTTAGGACATTGCAGGCTGAATCACCTGATTGTCCGAAAAGAAAGATGATTCCGTGCTTCGGAAGGCACGTCAAGCAGGTGAGCACTTCTCCACAGATTCCGCCATTGTGTTAGTGAACTCACCCAAAAAAATGTAATGACGGATCTAAGTGATGTAATAACATCCTATGGAAATAAATTACTTTGACTTTGAATTTAAGCCGTTGGTCCCGGCTACTATCTAGTGCTTACACGAGCCAAGTCAGTGGCCTTTGGCGGCTCTATAACACTGACACCAGGGTTTGTGAGGTCGGTTGTCGACCTTACAACCCACACGATGATAATGATGATGATGATTTCAACTGTAATCTTATCGCTGTAGAATACAGTGGATGTTAGTGACCGTACGGCTGGGTCGCTGGCGACTGCAGTCGGATGTGGTCGACTGTACAGTTTTTTACTTGTTTTTGTCCCTTAATCCACTTTGGACAGATTCCGTCTGGCGCAGTATGTAGAGAGCCGTCGAGCGGGAGAGCTTGTACGAGAATACATACAAACATACAGTGAAGAGAAACATCGTGGTGAAACCTGCACACTCCTGCAAAGAAATTCAAAGGTTGTGTGTGAAGTCGACCAACCCGCACTGGGCTAGCGTGGTTGACTAAGGCCTAATCGCCCTAAGTGGATAGGCTTGAGCTCCTCGGCGGGGACATAAATATTATGACAACAATTATGGACAAAGATTATGCCTGCAATATTGTGAGTGTGTATGTGGGTGATGTGAGAGTATGAGGAGTGTGTGATATTATTATACTTATATTGATTAATTTATTTATTTTTACATTTTAAATATTTTTGGATCGACTAATAAACTTTACACTTCCTTTTTAATTTAATTTATTTAATGTTAAAGTTATTTGCTTGTTTATTATTTATATTTATTATGTAATGGATGGTATAGCAATACCTACACTCCTTACTCTGTTATTTAAAAATGCTGGCATGTGATAAATGCACACTGGCAGCTTTATTTTGTTCTAGAATTGTTTTTTCAAATGATTTCGAAACATGTCGGTTTTGAATGTCGTTTTGACTCAGTCTAATAATGAAAGCCCTTGGATAATAATTTGCAATATATTAATATTAATTTAAAATAAAACATTGTTTTCCCCATAAATCATATCTTATTTATTTTACAAAACCCCACCACCACAAAAAAATTTTAAAAGCCTTGGTTTTTCTGTAATTTAAAAAAAAAAAATTATTAATAAAGAATTGAATTGAATTGAGAATTGAATGAGCTGTTGATGATTGTAGTGAAGACCAAACAATCATCAATCATCTTATTCAGGGTCTTGTTAAAATTTATCTATTGTCTATTTCCTAACCTATCAACGGGCGGCGTTCGTCTAAATTCTAGACTCTTGAATGTTTCCAGGCTACTAACCATAATAGCCCGCTGAGCGTCAGGGTACTCTGTTGTGATTTAAGTTTTCCAAGTTTAGCACTTTAGTGTCGTATGTTGAAGTAGACGAAATCCTTACTACGAGTATCCTTAATATTATTAATCGCGAAAGTTTGTATGTATGGATGTTTGTTGCTCTTTCACGCAAAAGCTACCGAACGGATTTGGATGAAGGAGATAGTTTGGACCCTGGATTAACACATAGGATATTTTTATGGGAAAAATCTTATTCCCACGGGAAAATCTTACATAACGAGCCTTTAACGTTTCAGTCAAGTCAAGTTTTCATAAAAGCTTTTTTATATCGATGAAAATTTCATAATTCGTCCTTTAAAAATTATTAACCTTAAACGCCGTAATCCTGAAACCATCTTAGCCTCCTGGAAACCCTAGTCAAGAGGGAAAGAGAGGGGAGATGCAACAGTCTCGCTCGCACAGCGTTTAATTACCAACGACGATTTACGGCAGTGGAGTTTAGTTAGAAGGGAACTGAGAAGACCGATAATTAGTTCTGCGCTGACATTTGTTATGACACTGTTCGATTGCAGAAACGGCGTTGAAAATGGTATGAATGCGATTGTTGAAGCTAAGCAAGCGCAGATCTGACCCATACAAAAAATAAAGTTCACAGGTGGGTGTCGTTCGTTTGGTTGGTTGTTTATTTTTTATATTATATGGGTTTGCTCTTGACCCCGGTCCAGCCCGAGAGCAGGGATGGGATCTACGATGTAGCGAGCTTACCCAGAAGGAGCCTATTCACTCTGGCTTTAAAGAGAGTCGGATTATATGTGCTCGGAAATACAGACGCCGGCAGGAGATTCCACTCCTTTGCGGTACGCATTATAAAAGATGTTGTTTAGCGTTTGTTTCTCAGAGCCATAAGATCCACTCCAGAAGAAAATACATACGATTTGCAAAAATTGGCCATGTTTATACCAAAAAACACCTTTAGGAAAACACCTTCGAAAAGCACGCTAAGGGTTGGGCCACACTAATCGACGGCGATCGACGGTTTGCAACGGTTTATACAAAACGCGTGCAAAGTTGTTATGGAAATCCTTTCGCATCGACGACGCGGCGCGTTTTATATAGGCAAACCGTCGATCGCCGTCGATCAGTGTGGCCCGACCCCTCTCTGACAGTTCCAGCGACTATCACTGATATAGACAAGTGGTTTTAATCAAACAATCTTGAAAGGGGTAGTCAGGTAAAGCCTTATCAAATAGTACCCTGTAATCGATTAATGTGGTAAGAAAAAGATACTTTTGTTTTTGATACAAAATCTTTATTCAAAACCGTAAAAGCTTCGCAAGATACAAAAATATTAAACAAACTTCAAGCAATATCTCTTAGTTTACTGCAAGTTAAGTTCCAAGCGCCCAACTTGTCGTAAGTGCCATCAAAGAGACTCCATCTTTGCATGTTTTTCATCTCATCGCTCATTCATCTCGGCGCCCGCGACGGTCTGCCCACTTACACTAAATTATACTAAATGGCGGGACTTTTAGTTCAACTTAGACTGAGCCTGTAGCTGCGAAGCGTGCGCACTCTCAATTACGAAAAGCTTTGAGCAAGCTTGCGGCAGTGCCATTTACTTTGCTTACTTGTTAATAGACATAACTGTATTACACATCAGTTCTACAATCTCCGTGTGGAAATGACTGTGTAGTCATCATCATCATCGTGTGGGTGGTAAGGTCGACAACCAACCTCACAAACCCTGGTGTCAGTGTTATAGAGCCGCCAAAGGCCACTTGGCTCGTGTAATGACTAAAGATAGTAGCCGGGACCAACAGCTTAACGTGCCTTCCGAAGCACGGAATCATCTTTCTTTTCGGACAATCAGGTGATTCAGCCTGCAATGTCCTAACCAAACTGGGGAAAGTCTCACAAGTCTCTTTGTGCTTGACAGTGTCCCCACCGGGAATCAAACCCGGAACCTTCGTAATGGGCTTCGAAATCTCAACCACTCGGCTCCTTAGAAACATAAGTGAAAGAAATAACCATCCATATATTTAACCAAACAAAACTTCATTCTCTCTTTCAGCCTTAAGAGCCTCTGAGACGGTCAAGCTGCTTGATCAAGCAAAAAAACATTTTGTAGCGGTTAATCCTGACGCTGCTATGCTAGTAAGAGTATCAATTACCTCTAATTTTATAAATTATGAGTAGTTGTTTAAATAACAAAATATTGTTAAATGAGTACGAATTGTGTGTCAAGCGGATTGCTAAACGTGTCAAGCCTTCCAGTAAAAGAGTAGAAAGAAAATGCGTGTTCCACAATGTTCCACGATCAAATCCTGAAAAGCTAGGTCAGGAGAACCCTAAACCGCAGAGCATGCATGAATACTTACATTGATGAATGTGGATGAATCGCAAGTAATAAAAGCAAGTAAAATAACTTTTTTTGACAGACCTAATCGCAATTTCTACCAAAGATAATATAGCGGGAGTAGACTTGAAACCAAGTGAAAAGACGTGGTCTCGCCTATCCTTCCGAGAAAGAGGCGGGATTTCATGTATGTATGTAAAAATGTCATGTAAGTACAGTTTGCTCGGAGGATTGCCTCCGAAACAGTGTGCGTGCTTGGCTCAAGGAGCTTGACCGTCTCGGAAGCCTTTTAGAGTTAGACTAAATTATACAAATAGCTTCAGCTCTTTCACACCCGGGGGGGCGGGGGAGTGAGGAGGGTAGAGGGGGGGTGAAACTACCGTCTTGAAAGTCTCAATCCTTTGCGAACTTGTCCAAGCTTTTTTAAGAAAACAACTCTGAGTTTTAGTTAAATTGGGTGTCGAGATGGCGATCTTAGAAGTACGCATCTACTAACAAACTTTTGAAGAGATAAAGAGGACTTTTTAGTTTAATCTTGATGAATATCAGTCTAGTTTGCATTTGGGAATGAATTATGGACTAAGCTTGAAGGCAACATTTCATTGCATGAATTTGTATAAAAGAGTTTTAAAATTGTTGCCTATTTATCATTATTATCGTAGGTTTATATTGTCAGGTAGTTGATGAAACTCACAAACCTGAGCTTGTTTCAGTGCCACTGAAGAACTCTTTCATAGCTTCCGTTCCGCAGGGACCAATTGCCAATAGTGTTCTTTCCGAAGCATAGAAAGTTACATAATTCGTTGGAAGTGTTACTTATAAATTTAATAGCTACTGTAAAAAAAAATATGCAGACAAATTCTATTTTTCTCTACAAAGGAATTAGTACATAATTACCAAGGACATAATTACATTTGGATTGAAGCGTCCAAAAGTTTAGTCAAGTCATTGCATATGTCCAAGAAAAAACTTTTCCACTCATTAAATTAAGAATAAAAAATCTATTAGCAAAGTTATTACGAAATCCTAATGACACTTCAGAAAAAATCACCATTGGTCCGCCTGCGACAGACACAAGAGCAAATAGCACTTTTAATAACGTTTTAATGGAGTTTCAGGCAAAGGAAATAATGCTACTTACAACCATTTAAAATTTCTCGCGCCACCGGCTGTAATGTCGCGGAAAATATTATTATGGCTGTGAAGAATGACGCTTTTACACAACTTTCTTTTTGTTGTGTATGAAATAAAATTGTAACTGAGTACATTGTTGTAAAAAACAAAACAGTAACTACATTGTAGATGGGTGGATTTGTATATCGTGTAGGAATGGGGGTTTTTCTATTGGTTCTATAAAAGCCTGCTACGTGGTGATGGGCTTTCGCAAAACCTGAATAACCTTCCTCCTAAATAGGGTAAAAAAACACACTATGGCCAAATAAAACAGCCATCTTGTGGAAAAGTGAGAACCAAAAGTAAAAAAAAAAGAAACAGAAAACAGACAAATTGACAGTTCTAGTGACCTGGCTGGCAGAATTTTCTAGTTTTGTAATTCTGGAACCTTAGACAATTCCTTAGAACCTTCTGCGAAAGTAGACGCAACAATTCAAATATCTTCCTGTAATAATAGGGGATCGGACTGTTCACCATATTTTATGAATTTACTATATTTTATGAAATATTTTAAAAATATAGATTAGTGCAGAGGTTTCGCGAAGAAAAAAACAGAATCGGCTGAAAAACGAATATACAGTGATTTTTTTAAGTTTCAATATGTCTGTTTCTTTAAAAAAAGATTTTTTGTATGACGATTATATAGCGTTACTAACAAATGACGTCACAAAAAGTGCCTCTGTGTTTAATCTTGAATTTCAAACCTTTATAACTCGGTCAATTTTAAAGATAGAACAAAAATTTGTGTTCGATACTTCCACTCTGTTATTATTTCTGAGTGTGCAATAAAGTATACTCATTCATTCATTCATTCATCTTTGTCTTAATTTGACAAAATATTTTTAGAGGGCGAACTTGTCACGGCACTGTCGAAACGTGTAAAAGAAGGACTAAGAAGCTCTACAAGTCTACCAAGGTAAAGAATAATCTATTCTGATGAATTGGATTGGAGTAACATTTGATCAGATTTTGTTGCACGGAATCCATTAAAGTCCTAATTATTTATTAATATTAATTAATCTGTTCCTGAACTTTCGTTCGTAAATCGAGGATCTGAGCCAAGAGCTTCATTTAACCATTGAAAAGCGCGTTAGAATTATTCCTTTAAGTTGCCTATGTCTATGTGCCTTTAATAGCGTCCATCAAACCCCGCGGGGTGTGGGGTTCAATTTGGAACCGACACATTGCCCCACTCCGCTCAAACCCCGGATAAAGATCACAAAACACGAGACTACGTAAGGCACGGGAAATCGGATTTGTATATAACTTTTTTACACCGTGCCATTCTGTGCCTTTACTAAAGGTTGTGGCCCAGCCGCCGCCACGGAGGTGCTGAGCACCAAACGAAGGATATTGTAGAGGATTATAATATAAAACGTGGCAAAAACCAGGGTTTAGTCCAGGTAAAGGTAAAGGTATTTATTTAGGTAGGCAGTAGAGGTACTAATTTATGTATTTACATAATATATTTTATGAAACTGAAAGATAATAACATGGACAAGGTTACTGTTGGAGATCAGGACATGAAGCGAGAAATTTAGCAGAAAAAAGACAAAATCGAAACGTAAGAAATCTAAATTTGAAAATGAATTTAAAATGAAAGGTAAAACTGCCAGCAAGAAATGTTGCCAGTCATAAAACAAAAAAGAGGACGAATGCCTCGTTACAAGGTCCTATATACCTAAGGTTTCAGAACCAGCGGGGTTTAATTCATACCAAAACGTTTCAATTAGTTTTTTTTGTTTCATCCAAAACTCGTTTAGTTGATACTAAGTTACACGAGGTGGAGTAAATGACAGATCTCTACAGATCTTGTAAGCTGCTAAATCGACCGACTGGTCTGGAGTCTACAAATATTAATTGTCTGTGGATTGCTCGGCTTGGGACTCAGGAAGCTTATTGTAATTACAATGGCTTTCTCCGCTGTGGGAGATGAAGGTTCTCTCTACTTCTGATCCGGGTGTATAGTAAACACACGGACACAAACATACGCACAAAGAATCACACTACATTTTTCCGACTTTCAAAACAGCTGAAAATCGCGCGAGACGCACAGGAGCGAGAAGGAAAATTGAGGAGTTACGCGAGCGAGTGAATTGGCGATATTTTTCGAGTCCCACGCAGGATTCACTACGGTTCGATCGAGTAAAGATAAAATTCTGCAGAGTTCCTATTTCAAAAACGAATATTTCGATTTCGATACAAATACAACTTCTTTGAAGCTGAATTTGGAAGGGCAAAATAAACGGATTCCATGCAAAATGACAACAACACAACAAATAACATAGTTTAGGAAACCATTTTCTGCTGTTCTATCGTGTTTAATTATTTAGAGAGTGGCCTCGATTCAGGATGTCATGCTCTAATTCTAATTTTAAAATCCAGCTATCCTTTTCGTTTTTATGACCAATGAAAGAGAGGTGATGAACGAATGATATTCATTTGAACGAATGATAACCTAAAATAAGGGCATAGCTGTCAGTTTAAGACATTTTTAAGTAGCATGTTTTAAGTGCTCTCTAAAATTGTGCAATCAACACGGCCATAAGGTTCAAATTCGATGTTTGACAGCGCTAATATTAGGATGGCCATCTCCTGTGCCTTTTCAATCTTTAAAAGGTAAAAAGGACGGACTAACTTAAATTAAGGATTAGAGCGCGACATCCCGAATCGAGGCCATTGAGAGGTTATATTGACATCATGTCTGTTTTTATTAAATTTTTAGCTCAGAGGAACAAAAGAGGATCGCTTCGCTCCAAGCGATGACGCGCGTCAGAAATCTTTGGTTTTTAGTACATTATACACAAAGAGTTGTATCTGTTATGATAGCTTCATAATATTGTATAAGCATACTTATGTCGTATCCTTCGAAGGTAGTCCCTTGTTACGGGCAGTTGTGTACTTACCTGAAGAAAAAAACATCATCGTTAGTGAGTTGTAGACGGTGTGGTTACTTTCCGACGAGATGAAAAATATATATTCAAAGAAAATGTTGTTAGTCAGAAACAAGCTGAGCTATTCTTTCAACATCAACGGCCCGTTACAGTCCACTGCTGGACTATGAGCCTCCTCCACTTAACTCCTCCAACCCGCCTGCCAAGCGTAGAGATTATGGAAAAACCTCCACTTAAGTGGAGCTATTCTTTACATGCAGGAAAATTTTAATTTCATTTTACGAGTAATTCTTTACAGTAAAGCTTAAAAGTAATAATTGTGAAAAAAAATAATTGCTGAATTAGGCAAATAATAAAATCAAGTAATATAGATATATATATATATCTTTTTAAACTTAAGAAACACTTTATAAGTAATACCTAAACAATAAATTTCAAAATAAAATAACTCAATTTTTTTTGTGAGAGGTATTTTTATTTTATTTTACAAAGCAAGGAAAAGTCTTTATTCGAATTGTGAACTCGAGCCTGCTTTAATTTAGGGCACCTCGATGGGAACGTATATACTATAAGCTTACAACTTGAGTTTAAAAAAAAGTTGTTCATTTGCACATGAACTCGCTCTCGTCACCCTGAAGTAAACAGCTTGATTTTTTACAAGGGTGTTATATTTACCGTGTGGTGCCATGGTGTGACGGCAGAGTAGAATACATTTGTCACCATCCCCTACTCTTCCCGTGGGTGTCGTAAGAGGCGACTTAGAGACTACACATTGAACAGGGAACGGGGAGCAGCGCTCTCTGATACAGTAACCTTTTAATCTGCGATCTCCAACCCGCCTGCCAAGCGTGGAGATTATGACAAAACCCTCCACTTAAGTGGAGGAGGCTCATAGTCCAGCAGTGGACTGTAACGGGCCGTTGATGTTGATGATGTTATATTTACACTTACCATTAAATAAAAAAAGTTCGTCTCAACTCTTTGTCGCCTATTTTATAAGAGAGTACTTACAGCAGCGCCTTCACGTAAGAAATGGGACCTTCTTATGACCCTTTA
Organism: Carpatolechia fugitivella; assembly: GCA_951230895.1. Classification (NCBI taxonomy): domain Eukaryota; kingdom Metazoa; phylum Arthropoda; class Insecta; order Lepidoptera; family Gelechiidae; genus Carpatolechia; species Carpatolechia fugitivella. Next base: position 18,852,275 of record OX579647.1, read on the forward strand.
TGAAGCTCTTTAATACCGGGTGCTATTGAATCCGTGTGCTTTATGGCCGCGGGGCCAGGCGGCTAGAGTAAGGGTCTGTGCAGACGAGCAGCGGTTGAACCGCATTCTAATGATGATGATGATGACCTTGTAATGCGGGGCCACTGTACATGAAATAGATAGACCAACTTAAATAAAATAAATATGTGGAGACATGGCCATCTGATGGCCATCTCACACATGGCCATCTGATCCCAAACTATATATCAGCTGTCTCGTACTATGGGTACCAGACAGCTGATATATAGGTACATTACATGATTAAATAAAAACATACTTTATACATACAGATAAGCAACAACCAGACACAAGGCAAACACAAGTGCTCATCACACGAATGTTTGTCCTGGGCGGGATTCGAACCCGCGACCCTGTGCGTCGGAGGCAGATACAGGCCACCTGCACTCCACTACATTACAGCAGCACAGTCGAAATACAGCCCATCTGCATAGACCCTTAGAGGAGCAAGGCAAGGTGAGTAAGAGTTGACTTTTATAGATATTTTACGACATTTCATAATAAAGTTTTAAAATTGGCTTCAAGTACGTAAATTGTTATAGAAATTGATGATAATGTTGCGCCGTAGTAGTTGCATTGTATACGTTTAATCTTCATATTTGCTATGAAAAAAACAACACGTTTTTGTTTAGTAATTTTTACTTGTAACTAATTGTGTTACGTTTTCAAAGTTTGTGACAGAATAATATTTTTATATTTACTGATTCGGCATGAACTTCAATTCTCAATTTTCGATAGTTTGATGCATTACGTGTCACAAAAATTCTGTATACGTCACATCATCTCAAAAATGTTATAAAGTAAAGCATGCCTGAAAGTGCATTACCAAGAATAGCCGATTAGTCTCCAAGTCTTCGAGCATCTTGTCTCCCCTCCCCACAGGCGACGGAGGGGGAGGGCGCCCGCGGGGCGGGGTATCGACCCATCACCCGCGGCCGTTGACCCCACGGCCCGCGTAGCAAGTAGGCTCGTAGCTCGTAGCTCGTAGCTCGTAGGCCTCGTAGCCCAAAACAACAAGTACTTTCTTTTTATTGTTTTGATGCGCGCTCTTTTTGCTATCTTTATTATTTATTCTTTGAAGGCGTTTCTAAGGGTGACCAATTTTTACTTTGAGTAGACAACGAATTTGCCGACATATTTCTTCGAGTTAATGGTTAGGAGCTGGGTTTCAGATTGAACAATATCGTTAACGCTATTGGTACAGTTGTGAGATTTCTAAGATGGTTTTTAATGTTTAATGAAAAATTAATCGGGGTATAGTAAACAATTGCTTATCCCTCTGGAAAATAATGTGATATTTATCTATGGTTTAAATTTTTTTTAGGAAAAGAATACATAAAGCTTTTGCAAGGGGGTACTTCAACTTTTTATCTCTACATAATATACAGAATTCTTCTAGCGAGCTTCTCTTGTTCCATTGTGTAACATCTCCTTGAAAGCAGAATCATAAAAACGTAATATTTTTTTCATGAGGTGATTATTATCTAGGTAAGTACGGCGTCCACGTGGACGGGATTTTGTTGTTAAAGATTTTATATCTTTACAAGTGAGTATGTGTGTGTGTTCAAACGTATATGAAATAGACAGAGCAGGAGAATCGACTCTATGTAATGAATGTTTTGTTCATAAAACTAAAATTTTCTCAAACTTACTTAAACTTATTTTCCTACCTTACAAACCATTGAATTTAGAAGGTAATAAACATAATTTAAATACGGACTTATCGGTTTATTGTCGGTTCCAACCAGAGAGAAGACCAACCCGACTTAACCATAATGTCAGAGTTTTCAAGATGCCAACTTTACTAGTAACTTGGTGTCAGCCAAAACCAATGGCTTAACAGCATCCGGGGCCGAGTGGTCGAGATTTCGACGCCCATTACGGAGGTTCCGAGTTCGATTCCCGGTGGGGACACTGTCAAGCAAAAATCGCTTTGTGAGTCTTTCCCCAGTTTGGTAAGGACATTGCAGGCTGAATCACCTGATTGTCCAAAAAGAAAGATAATTCCGTGCTTCGGAAGGCACGTTAAGCCCTTGGTCCCGGCTACTATAATCTAGTCGTTACACGAGCTAAAACAGTGGCTTTTGGCGGCTCCTAAAACACTGACGCCAGGGGTTTATAAGGTCGGTTGTCGACCTTACAACCCACACGATGATGATGATGATGAATGGCTTAACATTCCTTTTGAAACACAAAAGAAATTATATGATGATGACTGAACATTATATTTTGGATTTAGTAGCCTCGTAGCGCAATATAGCGTTATTGGGAACCTCTCATCCAAGGGAAAGTCCTCGTTTAAAGTCGTCACACGATCAGGTAGTTTGGAGGTATCAATTGCTGATCCACACGTGACCCTACAGGGTTGGATTTAGGTAGGACCATAAATCGATAAGAACATTACGAATCAACTCAATCAGAAAACATTATGCTTTGACTATACATACTGAAAAAAAAAAACTTTGAAATAGCGGTCTGTTCTAAAATTTCTTTATTTTAATTTATTTCTATAATTTCTTGATGACATTTGTTTGCAGCAAAGATATAAAAACGTACATGTGTCGATTGCAGGTTTTTCATTTTTCTGGTCAGACTTTATTGCAAAATACAACATCAGTATTAATTTGTACCTATTTTTAATTGTCACCAAGTATAGGTAGGCAAAAATAAATTCAATCAATAGATTACTACAGAATAATAGAAAAGGAATAAAACGTAAACGACAAAAGATGTGTTATAAAATTGAGCCAATCGAGTTACAATAAGAAAGACGTATTAACTTCGTGGCTTTTTTAGATGCCTTTAGCTTCAATGGTCTGCGGTCTCATTTGGATATTAATTCACTTTGATGTTTGCAACAGATAATTACTTTCCAATAAGTGATCAAAGTATCCATCAGTCTGGAAAGTTCTCAGACTTGCTATCAATATCATCATTAATATAATAATTCTCAACTCGATATCTTACCTCCTGGCTATTTTCGAGATACAGTGAACTACGTTTTCTGTTAAGATTTAATATCGATTTAAGCTTGCTACAATATGAAGATTTTCAGTACGGGCAAATTCGTTTATTTTTAGACTGAAGTACTCGTATTAAGATTATCATTGATTTTGTAAGTCTAATCCCGTTTAAAAAGTGTAAAAAGATTATATTAAAAGTACAAGATGTATGTACCGAGGGTGACTCGGAACTGATGAAGTTTTCGTAAGCAATTATTAATGCTATAATTAAGAAGGATAATACAGGAATAAAATGTACAAATTATTGCAAAAATTTGACAGGTTGCACCTTGTTATTGTGGTTATAAGTGTACTTACTAGTAGACGCCGCCCCCTACATGTCTGAATACCTCCCTGTAGACTGTAAATTGCATCACCGTACATGGATTCTGGCCCGTGTCAATGACGTAAATATGTGTACCTCATTGTGCGCGTGAGTTAGTGCTTTTCTATCGCCGCGCGTTTTGTTGTCGACTTATGAGCATGGGCGTTTGGTTGGTGCTTGTGGTGGTGTAATATCACCAATTTAGGCGTTCTGTTTTTGATTAGAAACAATCGCGGAAGTTGGAGATGGTGTAGTGTTAATTATACGTATATCAGTTATTGTTAATCTAATGACCACGTGGCGCGATTTAAAATAAGCAAAAGCACCGTTAAATCCAGTGGTTATAACGCAATGTATCAACTATCGATTCTTCTAAGCTAGTATTTGAGCCCTAGAATATCTTAAAAGCCATAACAGTGTATCACTGAGACGGACGGCGTCGCACTGGTCCCGGCGCCGCTAATTTCCCGAAGGCCCGGCGCGAGGCAGGGACAGAAATACACTCGATTGATTTATTTTTCGATAAGGTTACACTTTATTTCACTTATGTGAATTTACTGGGTATGAGCTTAAGGCGGTGAAGTTATAACGACGTTATATCAACTTGTGTTATTGTACTCCCGGATATAAGCTTCGGTCAATGCGTGTTACTGAGCTCTCTCATATACGTCCCAACAGAAGGGCTCAAGGTCTACCCTTAATAAGGGCGACCACGGAGTTTCTAGTCCTGTGCATACTGGTCTACTTCAAGCTGTGTATATAGGTATAAACCTTTAATATATGAATTGAGCGTCGGCTAGGGCCGCTGTCTTCTATCCGGGAGACGCGGGTTCGATCCCCACCGACTATGTGTTTCGAATTTCAAATTCATAATGTAAAGTCGACCAATAAATTGGTTTACCACCCTAAGGTTGAATGTCAGTTGCAAATTATAGAACAACAAAGATTATTTTCGTTTGCAGATCTATCTGTCAGATATCGAGTATAAACCTTATTGAAATTTTCGATGACTAAGAAATTGAATGAAAAATGGTAAACCACTTTCTTGGTCGACCTTACGTTTATTCGACGCTCTACGGTGAAAGAAAACATCGTGATGTAACCTGCACACTCCACACGACTGAGCTTATATTTGACTGAGTCTATCTTCGGTTATCGTCTTCTAGTCATCAAACAAGAAGCAACGGCTCTAGCTGTACGACTGAGCCTATATTTGACTGAGTCTATCTTCGGTTATCGTCTTCTAGTCATCAAACAAGAAGCAACGGCTCTAGCTGTACGACTGAGCTTATATTTGGCTGAGTCTATCTTCGGTTATCGTCCTCTAGTCATCAAACAAGAAGCAACGGCTCTAGCTGTACGACTGAGCTTATATTTGACTGAGTCTATCTTCGGTTATCGTCCTCTAGTCATCAAACAAGAAGCAACGGCTCTAGTTGTACGACTGAGCTTATATTTGACGGAGTCTATCTTCGGTTATCGTCCTCTAGTCATCAAACAAGAAGCAACGGCTCTAGTTGTACGACTGAGCTTATATTTGACGGAGTCTATCTTCGGTTATCGTCCTCTAGTCATCAAACAAGAAGCAACGGCTCTAGCTGTACGACTGAGCTTATATTTGACGGAGTCTATCTTCGGTTATCGTCCTCTAGTCATCAAACAAGAAGCAACGGCTCTAGTTGTACGACTGAGCTTATATTTGACGGAGTCTATTTCCGGTTATCGTCCTCTAGTCATCAAACAAGAAGCAACGGCTCTAGTTGTACGACTGAGCTTATATTTGACTGAGTCTATCTTCGGTTATCGTCCTCTAGTCATCAAACTAGAAGCAACGGATCTAGTTGTACGACTGAGCTTATATTTTACTGAGTCTATCTTCGGTTATCGTCCTCTAGTCATCAAACAAGAAGCAACGGCTCTAGCTGTACGCCTGAGCTTATATTTGTTGGGTCAAGTTGCATTTTTTATGTTAATTTGTTAATATTAATTAATAAACGCTATAATTTTCATTTCAACACATGTTTTAATTCCATATACAATGACTACTTTTTTTTAACGAAGTCTCGGCTTTTTTCTACACCTTTTGCGCAAAATGTTGATGGATAACCCCCAAGCATGACCACCCCAGCTTCTAGGGTCCGGCATGCACCTCACACAATACTCCAATAAGTATCAAAATAAATAAATCCCACTTATTTCCGTCACGTCTCCCCTCACCCGGCTCCCTCTGAGGGGGGGCGGGGTAAGACCGACACTTCGATTATACGCGATCTAATTTCTTTATAAATAGGGGCGCGGCAGGATGAGGATAACATCTGTTGAGGTGGTTTGCAAATACCCTGTTGTTGTTTGAGGAGACTTGCTGACCTATTTTTGTGTAATTTATGAATCTTCTACCGACTTCGCATTAAAAAAACTTGCATTGAATAAAACAATGGTCTCGATTCGGGATGTCACGCTCTAATCCTTAATTTAAATTAGTCCGTCCTTTTTACCTTTTAAAGTTTGAAAAGGGACAGGAGATGGCCATCCTAATATTAGAGCTGTCAAACATCGAATTTGAACCTTATGGCCGTGCCGATTGTACAATTTTAGAGAGCACTAATACATGCGACTTAAAAATCTCTTAAACTGACGGCTATGCCCTTATTCATTCGTTCAAATTAATATCATTCGTTCATCACCTCTCTTTCATTGGTCATAAAAACGAAAAGGATAGCTGGATTTTAAAATTAGAATTAGAGCATGACATCCCGAATCGAGGCCAATGTTATAGATATTATCGTGTTTAACTCAGAAAGTATACAATATAGTCTCCACCACTTATCATTCGTTCTTTAAAATCGACCCTTAGCTCCCCAAAAACAAGTCCACATTCTACTATCAATATTATTTATTTTACAATTTATTGTCAATAAAGATTACAAAGACAAAACATACAGTAAAACGACACAACAGCCTACTTATTTCCAAGGAAATATCTTCCAGTAGACCTACGGAAGAGAGAAAATAAAATAACAGGACGCGGATAAAACGTGCACAACATGGAAACATAGATACAGAACAATAACAACTAGTTATATATACAATGTAATATCTAAAATAGGTACTAACAAACTATATAATAAATTATACTTTAATTAATGAATTGTTATACACTCACCGGCACATCTAACCGCCCACCCTTGTGTTTCGGGTTAATTTTAAACTACACTTATTGTTATACATTACAATTGTTTTATTGATAATTTTACGATAAATTAAACACACTTAAATAAACGTTAAATTAACTACTTTTTAACTAACATCAGCTGTAACTGATAGAGTTATAAAGAATCACGAGTATTCCCTGAAATGAAGGGTGGGCGGTTAGATGTGCCGGTGAGTATATTTCATTATACATAACATTTCGATAATAGTAAATATTATAAAATAATATAATTATAATTTTATCTGGAAACCCTTTGGTTAGAAGCGTAAAACTTCTAGCCATACCTAAAAGCCCGACTAGTAAGCTACACAGGCTTTCAAAGCGTTTTCAGAGACCCTCACTCAAGATGCAGAAGCTGGCCTATTTTTTGCCTACGATTTGATATTCGTTTAGGGCCGTGGTATCGACATCCCGGGCCCTTTTTCCGGCACATGATTAATTAACCCGGAACCCGCGTGATTAATGTTAGGCGAAAAAATACTCAACAAAAATCAATCTCGGGTACTCGGGGATATGGGCTGCTGTGTGCTGCTACTACGTTATACGATACAATGTGCAATGTCTTATTAAAAAATGTATGTCTAAACCTATGTTTATTATTTAAAAAAGCGATTACATACATAGAATTACAAACCGTGGTTTTAGATTTTTTAAGCTCATTTCTTCGAAACAGGGGATTTTCGTACAAACTTTGTCTTGGGGAGATATTCCTGAAATCCCTTCTTGCTTGTCTACGTCATCCAACTCACCAACTCACCCTATAGGGAACATAATATATTCAAAGCTTTGCGTTGATCTATCAGTCAGTAAGTCAGATTTAAATTAATTACAAAAATGTTACCATTTAATTAGTGTTACGTGATACATCCCTTTCGAATCAGAAACGCTGAACCAGAAAAAGGCAAGTACGGGTCTATGGTCGAAGCAAAAACTGATGTTAACACTTTGAATGCAGAGCCGAAACTCCAAGGGTTAAGAAAGTGCTAGAAAGCGTTGCTGTTTTGAGTCGTAGCTGCTACAGTCTTATGTAGCTCCGCTCCGTAGATCGCTACGCCGCCGCCCGTAGCCCGTAGCAGATTGTAGTAGCACTTAGGTGATTTTAGAAGTCGTATTGTACGCATGGTGCGTGGAGTAAGAGTGGGTGAGAGAGAGAGTAGATAAAGAAATTAAAAGTAAACAAGAGTATTATAATCCGTGAAATAAGATAAAATACCAAAAAGAAAATAGTTTAGTTTTTATAGTCAAATTCAAATTCAAATATTTATTCACAATCACACACGGTAAATAATAGAATGGATAAAAATGTCATGCGAAGTACATACGTGGTGCACCAACAATGGTATGCAAATATTTGTAAATTAAATATTAATGAATAGAACTAAAATAAACATTATCATTATAAACAAGTCATTCAGTAAAAGTGTCAGAAGATATTGGAAACCATGAAGGAAGAAAAAAATTTACGCGCCCGCCCTTATCACCATTTTCAAATTCAGCAACCATGAAGTTTCTTGTTTTTTAAGACATGTCAATTACGACAAATAAATGTCGTACTTTATTGATATTTTGTTTTTAATTGGGCATGTCAAAACATGAATGTCTCTATCTTTTTCTAACGTAACGTTTTCGAAGATGTGTGATAGAGTTAAAAGACAAACCCCGTTTCCCGCTTCCACCTACCCTCCCACCCCTCTGAGCGGCCGCTTTTTTCTTCTTTCATGTTGGAAACAATTACAAAATGTCAAATTCAAATAAAATTAAAAATACAAAACAATTGCCATATTGAACGCCACCCCTTAAAATAAAACTTTGTAAATTCATCAACAGAATAAAAAAACAGTTATCAATTAACATTTTCTGAAGGCATTTCTTAAATTTTAACTGTGGTAAAGATTTTACAGAATCCGGTAGGAGATTGTACAGCTTCACACACATATTCGGACTGTTTCTGGCAAAGCAAGTGGTGGTGTGTGTTGTCTGTGCCAACCGATTCGGATACCTCGTCAAAAAGCCGGGCTTGATGTTATCAAAAAGATGTTGTTTTTTTACAAATATTAACGCCTCGTATAATTATTATATACATCGAGGGTAGAGTCATAAGATTCAGCCTTTTAAACAGACATTTGACATGATTCTATTGGCCCAACACTACACTAATACATTTTTTCTGGATGATGAATACCCTTTGCAAGTCCACCGAGTTCCTCCACAACATCAGTCCGTATCGTAATGCAGACCACACATAGCCGTGGTAAGCCATCCAGGCAGTCTCTACATTGCAGATGTTTCGCAAGCGGAACAACACATATACAAAATATCTGTTGTACCAAAAGGTAGAGACCGCCTCTACGTGCTTTTTCCATGACAGGTGTGTGTCCAGTGTGATACCGAGGAATTTCGTCTCTGTGGACTCTATTATAGGAGTATTTTCATTGCATATAGCGAGTTTTTCTGGTTGTTTGTTTTTGTTTAGGAATTGTAAGTGAGTGGTTTTTTCACGATTGATACTGAGGTTGTTTCGTTTTAGCCAGTCAACAACTTTAGTGATGGTTACATTTATTTCGGATTCATAGTCAAGATCTGGAGTTGGAGTCGTTCAAAATAAGTTAAAAAAAAAGTATATACAAAAACTAAGAAACTTGAAAAGCTATTTTATGGTGTAGTTATTGAGGCATTTGATAAAAGTTTTTTAAGTCCGTCTGTATTTCGTAGAGTAGCAAACATTTAATCAAAATATATTGTTTGTAAATCACGATATTAGTTTGAAATGTGTTTGTTAAGATCTTAATCTGTAAATTTTGATATTTACGTCCTGCTTTATAATCTTATCTACTCGCTGTAAACGATAATTTACTTATAGATAGTGTATCATAAGCCATAATTAACAAAAAAACAACATTTTGTATTTTCCATAGACACCAGCGTCGATGGTAGAATGGTTAGTCGCACTGGCTCCCGTCCGGGAGACGCGGGTTCAAACCCCTCCACGTACCAATGTGTTACAATTTTCAAACTCATAAGTACGAATACGTTTACGCGACGCTCTTACGGTGGTCATTTGGACAACATAATTTTTTTGAAATGTTTGAAATCAAAGAACCGTGTAAGATGTGTTGAAATATTTACTATTCAAAGTAAGGCTGAATATAAATTGGAAAGTTGTGTAGAAATCCAACAAATAAATAAAAAAAACATAGTAATAAACCTACTTACATATTGATAAATAATTATAAAAAGATAGAGAACACGCTAATCGACCCACCGCAAGTGGTAATAAATACCTATAGAGAGATATGCATCAAGAGAACGCGTTAATCGAACCACCGCAAGAGGTAATCCTTGATAAAAATATATCTACACTATCACTATTACTTTGATTAACGTTTAATTATTATGATTAAAATATTGGTAAAGTAATATAAAAAATATACAAAAAGTATGTTTGTTAGTGCAAATTAGGCAGTATCATAGGTACCAGTAATTTTGGATTATTACCAAGTAGTATTATGGCACATTATTTATACTGTGCTACCAGGGTTGAAATCGATGCAAATCATTCAAGGGATTAAAAGCTAAAATAGCATTATAAACATAAAAAAAACCCTTGCCAAAATCTTAAATAAAAAAATACACATGCAGAATCGCGCACATTAGCTAGTGTAAAAATCTGAGCGTGCGAAACGACCGGCGTGCGCGCTGCTCGGTCAGTCAACATGAAGGCGTGGAAGATCATTGGCATCTGCGCGGGAGTGCTCGCGCTGTTAGGGCTGATTGCAGGTGAGAGGAATCACGCGAATCCAGTATGAGCTACGGTGTTTTTGCATTGATTTGACGTGACGTCACAAATTTGCGACCGCTTAGTCCTATTCTCATATTCATGGACAGATTACGTCTTCGATCAAAAAACTAACGATCAAGCATAAGAAAAAAGGATTTGTAAAGTTTTAATGTTATGACATTTGAAAGTGAGCAAATATAGCAAGGCAAAGTCGGAAGTCTCCCAAAGAGTTTAATAATGAAACTAACTATAAGAGATGTAACATCCTATAGTTTAAACAATTTTTTTTCATCTAAATTTTGAAATTGTTACATGACGTACATTACCTATAGGTATATACGAATATATCTAATGGGACAATTTGAATAAAGCCATTTCTCTAGATTGAAACTTATTTAAAAAAGATAAGACAAAGATATATATATATATATATATTTCCAATTAATTAAAACTGTTATCATCAGGTCTGGTGACATGGGGGGTGTTAGCCTCCCGGGATCCCGTAGTAGACCCCCCGGAGCTGATAGAGCTGGACTGGTGGCAACACAGTACTTTGTACCAGATCTACCCCAGATCCTTTAAGGACAGCGATGGAGACGGCATCGGAGACTTGCAGGGTAAGTGGATCGTGTTTTGTTTCATAATGGAGACTGAAAAGTTCTTTTGCTTTTTACCTTGTTTAGGAACTGGACATTTTAGAACTAGTCTTTTTGAGATACTGAACTTTTTAGGACTCGTCAAAAGGAACATGCATAAAAATTTTTTTTTTCTTTGTTCATCTGAAAGTATACAAAAATATAATACTGACAGACAAAACAGAATCGAAATTGATTGAAAAACAAACTAGATACAACATTATTAAACAAATAATATATCTGTCCCCCTTACGAAAACAAAAAATTTAAATGACAAAGAGGCTTGGTGTTCGGATGGTCCAGCTCGGCACAGGAAACATCAACAATGTATATTGACTACTGTAAACAATATTTTATTTTAAAAAAGAAAAGTACAAAAGATACGAGTCCTGTGGAGTTTCTTCTGGCCGTTCTTCTCCACAGAAGGCGTACACTTGTAGTGAATGGGCCGCCATCTTGCTTTGACGTCGAAAAATTATTTTGTTAAATCTTACTTCGAATAAAGACACTTTAATCTTTATTTTTAAACAATATTTTCTATGGCGGATGTATGGCCCGCGTGACATATGATATTAATTATGTGTTTATCTGGAACTTGAAATATATCAATTAAAAAATTAAAAAAAAATGTGCATTTTCCCTATTGTGTTGTGTGTGCTGTATGCTTTGTCACATTGGTCATTTATAATAATAATAAATAATAATAATAAAAGAACTTTATTTACCAAACATCAAGCACAATGATGTATAAAGCTAAGGTAGGTTACAAGTCATAGATTAATTAATAAATACAACGTACAAAATGCGCCTGCAGCCTTGCTGTGAACCTTATGTAATGATGAGATCGATAGAATACATTTACTTAAAGTGAACTTCTGCCATGAAGATGTACAAATTGTACGATTTCAGAAATACATATTTATGTAGGAAGACAATTTCACCCCCTTTCTTTTTTTTTTTTACTTTGAAAACTACGTGTCTAATTTAAGGGCAAATTAGAGTTTTTTTCTTGCTTTTACTTCCCTAATGTGGTATGATCAACTTTATAAACAAATTTACTTCCGTCCTTGATCAAATGAATGTATGTTTTGAAGTTCAAACATTGTATCACGAAATTAATAGCTTTAAAATAACACATAGATCGGTTTTGAATCAAAAGAAATACCATTCATACCGTTGTAATGACAAAATGTAGTAAATTATGGATAAACCTATGAAATCAAACTTCATACGGTCAATCAGTTTTATCTTCCTAATCGACGTAATAATGATGATGTTTTTATAATAGCTGGTATCCACACAAACATCTATTTGTAAAAATTGTAACGCTATTATAATAAAAAAGCATGTATTTCCGGTAGCAATATTGAAAGCCGGTTAAAATCTGATGTAGAGTATCTTCAAATTCTGATATTTTCTGAGGTAGAAGCCGATTTACACAATAAACCAGAGATACTTCTGTATTTTATTAGTTTGTGCTGTATCTGCTACTTGCTCATAGTCAATGTTCGATTCAAACAGCTTACAATGTAATAATATCTTGTAGGCTGGCCCAACAAGTCCTATTCTCAGAGTATCAGACATGCCATGATCACTCTATCTATATTATGATAGTAACGGTACAGCTTGACTACCTTCCGAAACGGAAAACACTTTAATTAGGAACTACTAACGGGCACCACCTATAGGATAGGTATACCCACACCCATAATTGCATTTTTTTTAAAACCATTAAAACATGAAGTTATTGTTTGGCCACAAATGCTATAAAAGATCAACTACTGAAAGAAACAGCTACAAAAGTAAGATGTAATTCAAATGTATTTGAAAACGAAAGACTTTGTACTGAACAAAATAAAGCAATACCCATTAAAAAGGTACAGCTTACTGCGCCTGCGTCTATGAAAGACAAATGTGTTTTAGAGAAACATTTATCTATCGTTTTTAACCAACAGACTTGGTTTCTTTAGTATATAGCATTATTTTATGAATTGTTAAATTGACTTTTTCACTCTGTAACATGTCATTATTGTTTTTTTTCCATTTGTACTAGAGCATACATTAACTTTTGATTATATTTTGAACAATATTCCGTAAATACATCATTCTGTTATTATTACATATTCATTCTAAAAAGTAAATAAATAAGTATACAAACTATATTTTCAGGGATCATCAGTGAATTGGAGCATTTTGTCGACGCGGGAGTGGACGCGATATGGATGTCTCCTATCTTCACATCACCGATGATAGACTTTGGCTACGACATCAGTGACTTCTACAACATCCATGATGAATACGGGACCATGGAGGACTTTGAGGAGCTGTTGGAAAAGGCACATGAGTTAGGTACGTCTAACTCTTTCATTCGACTGTCGACCAACTCGCACTGGGCCAGCGTGGTTGACTAAGGCCTAATCGCCCTAATCGCGAAGGGTCGAGCCCCTTCGTGGTGACGTATATGAACTGTTGATGAAAGCTAGGAGTAATGAGTAGGATTGTAAAAACAAAATCAACAAATAGTAGAAGAGCTGAAAAATACTTATGCGTATGTATTATATTTCAAGTAAGACATTTTTTATGTATTTTTAGTAGGTACCTATTACTAATATGTCTAATTATATTTTGATCTCGAAAAAGAAGGCCTATAGCAATAATAGAGGCCAGAAGGTGTTGTTTTGAATTTATTGACATTCGCCAAAGAAACAAAGTGTTAATAATATTACAAATAACAGTCGCTGGTCACCTCGAATTTGACACAATTGATATTATACAATGTGCTAACAATTGTGTGAAAATCACAAGAGTTTAATAATATACATCTGATAACGAAGGCAGGAGCATTTGAACGCACATCATGGAAAATTCACCGTTTTTGGGTTAGAGCTGGGTAATTATAATAGGTAAATAGAGTTTTTAACAAACTATTAACTCTAAAGAGAAAATCCCTATTTGTTTACTGAATAATTATTTTAATAAGAAACAGAGATCGAAAGAAAATAAAAACATGGGCAAGTACAAGATGCGTATAGTAAAAACAAATGGCAAATCCTTCTCTAACAGGTTTAAAGGATTTTTCAGTTCAATGTGTTGTAGTTGTAATTGGTTATATGGTGAAAGGTGATAAAAAGTAAAGTCGTCTGTTTTGCGAAATTCAATCAGATATTTCAATTAGATACAAACTTCATCGTATCTTTCGGCTTCGATGAATGTGGGAATGATACGAAGAATTAATCAATTATACAATATTTTAGTAGGTATATTTTGAAACTAAAATTAATGTTTGCATAATAGAACGTTTGAATATAACAATTTTAAATGATTTTGAACCCATATGGAACACTGGAACGATTACAACGTACATTGTTTAATTTAGTGGTTACATGTATGGGAAATAATATTACGGTTATAAATGTTTGATGGCGTGTGTAAATGATATATGGAATAACAATTACCTTACCACTGTTTACTATTATAAGTATTTAATCTCTCGAAATAAAAGACCTATTGCGCTTAATGCAAATTTTTGATGTTAGGACAATGGCACAGTTCAATATCTCTGAATCTTTAAGCACTAGACAAAAGTGTTTATTGCATGTTTTATGCCGAAATCTTTTGTTCTTCTTAGGAGATATTTTATATATCGTATTATTTATTTATTTATTTTCAGGTATCAGAGTTCTCTTGGACTTCGTTCCGAACCACGCCAGCACACAGTCGGAGTACTTCATCAAATCGGAGGCAGGAGACCCGGAGTTCAGGGACTACTTCGTGTGGGCTGATCCTTTGCCTGATCCCGATAATGAGACCAACCGGCTCCCACCTTCAAATTGGGTAACATCACGTATTTTGTTTATTTGTGTCATGGTTTTTATTATTGTGCCTTTCATTAATATGTTTTAATAAGTAGTATAGGTGCCTGAATCGAATAGAATATACCTGTTAAAAGTTTTGAAATCATTGGTAATGATAATCCCTCTTTTTTTAGGAGCAACACACTTCAGTCCCTTCTTATCAGTTTTATCAGTTGTTCTAACTTTCTTTTATCATAAACCTACGCATCGCCGATCGAACCTACCCCGAATTAGGACAACTAGGCCTTAGTCTTCACAGAATTTTTGAATTTCATCTATTTTTTACTTGTATATGTAATTCTTGCCCCAGGTGAGTCAATTTGGCGGTTCAGCATGGGAATGGAGTGAAACCCGCCAACAGTACTACCTCCACCAGTTTGCCATAGAACAAGCCGATTTCAACTTCAGGAACCAATCAGTCATTGACGAAATGTACAACATCATGACGTTCTGGCTGGATAAAGGAGCTGATGGTTTCAGAGTAGATGCTTTACCGTACATGATAGAAGCTGACCCAGCTGACCATGGAGGCAGATATCCTGATGATCCGCTTAGTGGGCTCGCGCAGTTTGAGTCGCATCAGCTCGGTTATACCATTCCATTATACACGAAAGATCTGATTGAGCTGTATCCCATCGTGTATGGATGGCGAGAATTTGTTGATGAGTATCAAATTGAGAACGGAGGTGATACTCGGTAAGCATATTCTCATTAAAAATATTAAATCTTAGATGCTTTGGTTAGTATTCATATTTTTATCTTTTTTTTCATTTTAGAGTTTTATTTTCTGAAGGCTACGCCAACATTTCAATGACCATGTTGTACTATGGGCCGGGAGATCTTACCGGAGCCCATTTTCCCTTCAACTTCGACTTTATAACGGATCTGTCCGCTGAATCCAACGCCAGAGATTTCGTGTACACTATCCTGAAGTGGCTTACTTATATGCCTTATGGAGGTACAGCTAACTGGGTGGTGAGTATATTATAAACTCTGCATTTTAGTATTTCATCATCATCATCATCACCATCTATTTTATAATTAGTAAGAATTTGATTGGGGTAGAAACGCTCTATCAAATACATATCAGTTTGGTTGGTTGGAGTGGAAAAACAGAGAAAGGGGTCAAGGTTGGTCGATCTGACAATACAACCAATACGATAAAAATCTTTGCTGAACAAGAACTTCTTGAATTATGCTATGTACGAGTATTATGTATTCGAATGTATTTAAATTATAATAATGTGAACTAATCACAAATTCCTCTCCAGTTCGGTAACCACGACAACAACAGAATGCCTACGAGATTCCGCCACGAGATGGTGGACGGACTGAACTCGCTGAACGTGATGCTGCCAGGAGTCGCAGTCACGTACCAGGGCGAGGAAATCGGCATGAGGGACGGCTACGTCAGCTGGGAGGATACTGTGGACGTGGAAGCTTGTAACAGGTGCGTTTGTTATACTAGTCTCTAGATGAAAATTGGTATATGAAAACAGACCAGCTATTTTGGAAGAGATCCTAAAAACTTTTCGAAAATCTGTTGTTTATTTTATTCTCAAAGAAAGAAAGGTGTTAACAGGTCTTCACAAAGAAAAAGAGAGCCTATTTTATTAGTTTTACGCATGTGCTTCAAGTTTATAAACACATTTATAACTAAACTTTTTTCTTTCTATTTCCGCGAACTATAAATTGTTCTTAATTTTCAGAGGAGACAACGAAACCTACCACTTATACTCTCGAGATCCAGCCAGAACTCCATACCATTGGGACAGCTCGACCAGCGCTGGTTTCTCAACCAGCGAGACCACCTGGTTACCAGTCGCTGACGACTACGCGGAAATCAATCTGGCTAAACAGAAGGAAGACTCCAGGAGTCACTACAAGGTATGGTTTTCCATAATTAATAACATTCGAAAAATAAGCTTTAAAAATATACGACGATATTATTATCAATGTGCACTGGTTTGACAGTGTCAGTAATTCTCACGTAATTTTAGTGGGATCTGGAGATAGAATCCCAGTGAAAATGCCGTCTTTAGACCTAATAATCCACATGAGTATGATGATAGTGACGGTACTAAAAAAATTACGCTCTCACTCAAATGCAATCTTGCTTCCAGGTCTACCAAGCCCTAACAGCTTTGCGCAAGGAACCAACTCTTTCTCACGGGGAGTACGACATCAGAGCATTATCAGACCAAACCCTCTTCGTCGTCAGAAGCCTTTCGACTTATGATACCCTGGTACTTCTGTTCAACGTATCTGATGAAAGTGACACCATCAGTTTGGACAGAGTACCTCATTTGGTACTCCCTGCGGAGGTCTACATCTCCAGTATACATTCTTCAAGAAATACTGGGTAAGTTGTTCTTTATATAGATATACAGAGAAGACAAGCTGATCTGAACACAAACCCTGAGATTTTATGCTCGACTAAAATTGAAAAAACTTGTTCATTCGACACTGTGAGTTTCGTATGGACTTTAATAAGCCCTAAAATCAGTGATTTCAGAGTAATCTTGCTCTTCAATTAAAAATAAATCCTTAGCATCCTCTGACTTTAAATACTGTGACAGATAAACTTGAGTTTATTTATTTATTTACACCTGCGCTGATTTGTTTCAGGGCTCAGATAGAAGACGATGAAATTACGCTTCAAGCTGGAGAGGCGCTGGTTTTACGAACACAAACGGTTTAGGTTATAGTTAAAAATATAATGTATAAACGTTTATTTATATAAGGTGTAAATTATTAATATTGTAAATATATAAGTAATTAGATAGATTTCTTCATTATTATTATAATAAGAAATTAAATTTATTTACTAGATATAAATTGTTCTGTTTTAATAAAAATGTTTTGGATCTTGAAATAAATTATTTCATCATCATCTCAGCCTACACCTCAGTCTACTGCTCAACATAGGCCTCCCTCATAGTCATAGGTTTCCAAATTTTCCAATATCTTGCACTACTTGCATCCACCGGGGCGCCCAGCAACCTTCGCCAAGTCATTTGTCGTTTTCACCGTTTACCACTACGCCTTCCGGCCCGTGGCAGTGGTGTATGTAACTGCTATTTATGTATCCGGAATAACAAAAAATAACAAACATCTATAACCAAATATACTTTTATTGCTTTTCAAAATATTCCCCGTGATGATCGATGCATTTTTTCATACGTTGAAACCAACTTTCGTACCATTTTTTCCATTCTGTATCGGGTATCTCCAAAACGTGCAGTTTGAAAGCATCAACGGCTTCTTCCGGGGTCGAAAATCGGTGTCCACGTAATTTGTTCTTCACGCTCGGGAATAAATAAAAGTCGTTGGGTGCCAAGTCAGGACTGTACGGCGGATGACCCGTCAATTCGATCATTTGACTATTTAAATACTCCGTTGTTGCGGCCGAGGTGTGACAGCTGGCGTTATCGTGGTGAAGGATTATTCTTCGTTGTCGATTGGTCTTGCGTATTTCTCCAAAGACTTCTGGCAAGCAAATGGTGGTGTACCATTCAGAATTAAACGTTTTACGATTCTCTAGTGGTACTGTAGCCACATGTCCACTAATACCAAAAAAGCAGGCAACCATTTGCTTCAAAGTGCTTTTTGCACGAACAACTTTAGTTGGGTTTGGCTCATTTTGGAACACCCAAACCGTTGACTGCTGTTTAGTTTCGGGATCATACGCATACGAGGGCTGATTGATAAATTTCCGAAACGACAAAGAAAAACTTTAAAAATCTATTTAAAATAAATTTATTTCTCAACGTAGTTTCCTTCTACCTCGATGCATTTAGTCCAGCGCTTCTCCAATGCCGTTACACCAGTTTGATAAAATGTTTTCTCCAACCCCTCAAAATACTCGTCCACGGCAACAATGACTTCTTCATTTGATGAAAATCTCTGGCATTTCTTCAGGTTTGGGAATAAGTGGAAGTCACACGGGGCCAGATCCGGGGAATAGGGTGGATGCGGTAGCAATTCGAACCGCAATTCATGGAGTTTGGCGACTGCAACCATTGACGTGTGTGCAGGTGCGTTGTCATGGTGGAACAAAACTTTTTTCTTGGCCAAATGTGGTCGTTTTTTCTGGATTTCTTCACTTAATTTTTGCAGCAAGCTTGCGTAGTACTCTCCATTTATTGTTTTTCCTTTTTGCAGATAATCCACTAAAATAATCCCTCGAGCATCCCAAAAAACAGTCGCCATCACTTTGCCGGCCGACAAAACCGTTTTTGCTTTCTTCGGCGCAGGTCTTCCACTCTCAGTCCACTGCTTAGATTGTTCTTTTGTCTCGGGAGTATAATGATGTATCCAGGTTTCATCGACTGTTACATAACGCCGCGAAAACTCGTTAGGATCTCGGTTAAACAGCGCCAAACACTCCGATGAATCGTCCACTCGACGTTGCTTTTGGTCAACAGTGAGCAAACGCGGCACCCATCGCGCGCAAAGCTTTTTCATTCCCAAATGTTGGTGCAAAATATTAAAAACGCGTTCAAATGAAATGCTCACCATCTCTGCTATCTCTCGCAACTTCAAGCGCCAATCATTCAATACAATTTTGTGAATTTTTTTGATCATGTCCGGATTCGTGACTTCATTTGGACGGCCAGACCTGTGGCGTCTTCGCAGCTCTGTCTTCTACGTTTAAAATCAGTTACCCAGGTGTGAATTGTACTCAATGCAGGAGCAGAATTACCTAAAACACTGTCTAGCTTGGTTTTAATCTGGGTTGCTGTTTTCTGTTTTAAAACGTAAAACTTTATCACCGCACGAATTTCGTTTCTTTCCATTGTTAAGAAAATTTACGACAGAGAAAGTTCTACGTCCTATCAAACAAATTCCACCAGTTCGATTAAATTCAAATTTGGCATTCTATTTTCAAAAAGATGCCAAAATATAATGTAATATTTTTTTTTGCGTATCATTTTTTTAAGTTCGTCGTGTCGGCCAGTTATCAATCAGCCCAGGTATATCCAAGATTCGTCTCCTGTGTAGATATTATGAACAGCTTTTGATGTACCACATTTGTATTTTTCTATCATTTTTTTGCACCAATCAACACGAGCCTGTTTTTGTTCAACTGTTAAGTTGTGCGGGATCCAACGAGAACAAATTTTTTTTACAGCCAAATGTTCGTGTAATATTTTATAAATACTCGTCATACTAATGCCCAGAAATGCCTCTATCTCGCGACATGTAACATGACGGTCTTGCATTATTAGTTCGCGCACAGCATCAATATTTTGTGGTACAACAGCCGATTTAGGGCGACCTTCTTTAAAATCGTCCGCAAGCATATGACGACCACGATTAAACTCACTGAACCAGTGATAACACAGTGGTTTTCGATGGGGCTTCCTCCCCAAAAGTCGACAAAAGTTGATCCATGCACTGTTTTTGAGTTAATCCACGCCGAAAGTCGTAATAAATCATAGCACGAAAATTTTCACGAGTCAAATCCATGGTGATGATAGACAATGAATTTTAAAAATGGCGCCACAATTTAAAAACAAATGACAGATGAATGAAACAAATTTTATTTTACAGCCAAAGAGTTCTATTTTTGAATGTTATAATTTCTTTTTAAATATTGTTTATGTAAGTGGCCAGTTCCGGATGTACATAAATAGCAGCCCTTGTATTACTAATACAAAATTGTTTTGACTGTTCATACTGTGACAGATGACCATAAAATAATAAAAATATTTAATAATAGGTATATCTTGTAAGGACAGTTCAGTATCTGTCTACAGTAAGTTACAAGTATGTTAACTCCTATTACGTACGATCTACTTCAACCTACACGCGTATCGGAACACATTCCAACCAACATCAAAGACTATTCTAATTTGTTGGTAAACGCTTGTAAACGTTATTCCGAATTTCGGCTTAGTAATTTACCCTTAGCTTCACAAAGAGACAATTCTGTTAAAGAGACAATTTCACCCAATTGAGGCATCGCATCACCATTTCAAATTAGCGGTCCGGCGCGCATGCCAACGTCTCCCATTTTCATTGGACAGTAATTCGATTCCGAGGACCAATGAGCGCGCGGAATTGTCACGTCATCGCGCCCGGAATGGTCGTTTTTGAACTCGCCCTGCGAATATTAATCAAAATGGAGGGTTATTTTTAAATTGTTAATCCTGACGCCTGCATCATCGTTTTCAATATTCGCGTCGTGTGAAATTGATTGCGAGTATCACAAATTGGAGTTTTACTTTTTTGCTGATCTTACCGTTCATGCACTTTTAATTAATTATTTTAACCAACAGTATCATCACTACCATTTGTGCTTTAACAAAACTTTTATAGTGTTTTGGCAAATTTATTGTTGGTATTAGAGTTGATAATGTAATGTGAACATTCTTAAATGACTATTTAGCAAGATATAATATCTGATATTGATGACACATAATCATCGCTGTTATCTTGTCTATTCGAATAGTTTTTTTTAGTAGGAATGCTTAAAAAATCACACTAGGGGGCAGAAGCATTTAGGGGCTTATAGGAATAACCGAAATTATTATTGAATTGTGTAAAGTCTTCAGCAAAAACCGCGACTTATTTCAGCTGACCGCACCGCACGTAGCATGCAGCAACCGCAGTGCAAACATGCGACACCGCAAATCAAAACTGACTCCAACAGGAATAAGTGTGATAACAATCGTAGTAATAATATAAAATTCACGGTTTAATAGTTGGTTAAAAGTTGTAAATGCAACTTTATAATGTATTGGAGAAGCAGATCACCATGTCTAGTAAACGCTCTGCTCTGGGAAAGTCACAGGAATACAAGTCTTTATGTGAAACTTAGGTATATTTCTTAATATCCTCTTCTTCAAAACATCACAACGTCTTCATCCGAAGACATAATATACTGAGGTTCTATGTTTTGAAAGCCAATACTTTTTACAAAACAGCGGAAACGCTAAGACAAACTACCAGGAGACAAAAGTAATCAAAGAGTCAAGCGTGCATAGATAATGCATCCTCGAAAGTACAATAATTAACCAATGATAATTATTATTATGAAATTGGAGATTTTGTTAAATGTTACAAGTTACAATCAATACCCCCTAATATAAGATAATTCTTACCTACTCGTACGTACGTATATAAACATAGAATTAGGTACCATAATTTGTAAACAGTAAGAAACTAATCACTCGTCTAATCAAAGACTATAAATTTATAAAATAACTTAGCCATCCGCACTGGCTTCCCATGGACAATTACAATAATAATTATCTTTTCGTATTATTGAGTTAAAACTGAATCTCAACTCATCATAAAACACATTTGTCAAATATTTGCAAAGTTATTTTCAACCTATGAATAAAGGGATTTTTACGAAATCCTATTTTGTGTTTTAGTTCTAGTATAGTAGTCTTGTCTGACATCCATTCAAACGATCACATTCTAATATTAATAAAGATAGATAAAAAGAAATATGCTACAAATAATATGATAAAGATAACAATCGCTTTAAAACATGTGAGAGAACTTCCGAAGAGTCAGTCAAAATGAGGTCCTTATGTAAATCGTTGGCAATTGTTGCTGGAATAATAGTTTTGTTGGGAGTGGCAGTGGGAAGTTTGACATGGGCTATTTTGACCAACAGAAGGAGCAAGGTTGATCCTCCTGAGCTAGTGGAGTTGGATTGGTGGGAGCATGCCATCATTTATCAGATCTACCCTCGGTCTTTCAAAGACAGCGATGGTGATGGCATCGGTGATCTCAAAGGTAATCTATAAAATTCAGAGTAAGTGCGTGACAAGCTCGCCCTTTCATTTATGAATAATATCTTTATTAAACATGGGTATTGTTTTTGAGTTATTGCTAGTGCGAGTATACTCGAATGCAAGTAATATTACAGTTTTTATCATTACTATTTATAGATTGTTGTGTTAAAAGTTAAGGTTTGAAAGGTTTTAAGTTGTTCATTGTCTTTGTTTGTCTTTCAATTTAGGGCAAACAAATGACGATGAACATTGTTTTTATAAAATGTTTTTGTCTTTTCGAGGAAGTGCGGGTAGTTCCTCAACGTGACGGTTGACGCCCTTTAATTATCATAAAAGCCTTAAATTTAACTTCCCAACCAAATAATAAACCTGGTATTCTAAATATTGTTAAAGTAAAGTTGTTCCGGTTGCCGGAAGAAATATGTTCGTCAAGAATACGCCTATTTTCCCCTCTAAATATTTAATGTGACCTTGTTATCATATAGCTTATTATTTATAAGGGTGTTTCCTATCGATCATGGACGAGGTGTTTATAAGGGACTATATTCAGTAAAAATGTAGAGAAAACGTAAAGAGAAAATGTAAAGAGTACGGTGCAGAAAACGTTTATTTATGAAACTGTAACTATAAAATGGTGTCGATTCGGCATACGTCCAACTAAACTAAACTTAAAATTAGTCCTGTCACTTTCTATCATTTTTAATAGAAAAGGCACCGAAGATCATCGGTTTTGTTTTTGTCTATGACTTCACGACTAACTGTCAAATTTAGTCTTGTTTTAGTGCCTACCTAACACCATGACGAATAAAAAGCCACTACAACAAAACCGATGATCTTCGGTCCCTTTTCAATTAAAAATGATAGAAAGTGACGGGACTAATTTTAAGTTTAGTTTAGTTGGGCGTATGTCGAATCGACACCAATCACTATCAAATTTAGATGTATTATTTCAATATAGCTAGAAGCCTTCCATGGTAACAAATATGAGGTCATAAAAGACATCTAAGAAAGAAAAAGAACCTGTTTGTTGTTTTAGAAAATATTTATTAGTATTGTTTTAGTATTTGTATTTGGAAAATGTTCGCCATGGATTAAGTATGGACGTTTCCGATGCGAGATTTTGTTTTTACTGCATTACTCCAGCTCATTTTATATGCCTTCATATGTATCGTTTAAGGTATCACCAGCATGATGGACCACTTCGTTGATGCTGGCGTCGACGCTATTTGGATGTCTCCGATCTTCGTGTCCCCCATGATTGACTTTGGCTATGACGTCAGTGACTTTTACAACATACACGACGAGTACGGCACCATGGCTGATTTCGAAGAACTTGTGGAAAAGGCTCATACGCTTGGTAAGAAGTATATTCCTTGTTAAAAATCTTCGATGTTAGTGTGTATACTAGATTTGATTTTAGAACCTTTAAATTTAAAACGTATAACGATGAGATGTATACCTCCAAACCATATTTCAAGTAGAAATTCTTAAAGTAGTTGCTTTTTAATAGAAACCTAAAGATATTTGTAGTAATAAGATAAGACCTATCACTTATAATGTAATCATTATATTTATAACATCTTATACATTGTTTATTAGTATCCCTACACAGCATAGTATCTTATCTTTGAAAAATATGTGTTGCAATAAATTGACAAGACAAAACGTGTTGGGACGATTCACATCCAATAATCAGTGTATTTTTCCATCAGGCATCAGAGTCCTTTTAGACTACGTGCCCAACCATGCGAGTACTTTCAGTGAGTACTTTCTTCGGTCCGTGGAGCGAGACCCTCAGTATGAGAACTGGTTTGTTTGGGCTGACGCCAAATCAGACCCTAGCAATGTTACGAATCGGCTGGTGCCTTCAAATTGGGTTTGTTATTTGCCTTACTTAATAAAGTTCAATACTCAATACTGAAAGTTTTTATTGCTTTCCATACGTTTTTACATGGGTGTTGGTATATTAAATCAAGCTAATGATTATTTTAAGTTTTTCTATGGACCTTGTCAGGCACGCAATACAAGACAGAGACACTACTTTTTTATACTTAATTAATAATTTGTTCCTAGAAATTAGAACAAAATTATCTGTAACAAATTTGTGGTATCTGATACTAAATAATCTATTAGTAAAAATTAAATAGATTGTATTAGGATTAGTAGATTGTTAACCAAGGGGTAAAGCCGATCAAATTACACCCCGAGGTATTTTGGCGCACGAGCGTAGCGATAGCGCTTATAGCGCGAAGGAATTGATTGCTTGATGCTTTTCATCTCGATTGTGAGTTTCTGTTAGTCTTTGAATTTGAACTCAGAATAAATTATTCTACAGATTAGTCAATTTGGAGGAAGCGTTTGGGAATGGAATGATCAACGGCAACAATACTACCTTCACCAGTTTGCTATAGAACAAGCTGATTTCAATTTTCGGGAGCCTGCAGTTCGCCAGGAGATGCTAAACATCATGAGCTTTTGGTTCAACAAAGGCGTTGATGGGTTCAGACTGGATGCCATTCCACATCTTTTCGAAGCGAACCCTGCAGATTATGGTGGAGAGTACCCGGATGAGCCGTTATCTGGGAACACGTTGCCTTCAAATGAGCCAGGGTACACGACTCAGGTTCATGTGAGGGACCTTATAGAGTTGTATGACGTCGTGTACGAGTGGAGGGAGTTTGGTGACCGGTACCAACAGCAATTTGGGACTGACACTAAGTAAGAGACTTTTGAATACACCTATACATATATATAATTATATTATTATTACTTATTTAACATTTATGTTATTCTTTATGTTATGTTTGAAATTTTCGTGGTTTTTCTCCACTTCTAGAAAAGCTTAACTTTCGAACAAGTTTGCAATAGCTGCGCGGTGCCTATAGTTTCTAAATTAGTTTCGGTATTTTCTAGAATTATGTTAGCGGAAGCATACGCCAACATCACAATGACCATGTTGTACTATGGAGATGAAGCTGGAAGGATCGGGGCCCACTTTCCCTTTAACTTCGATTTCATCACCTCGTTATCTTCGGAATCTAATGCCAGAGATTTTGTTTACACCATTCTTAAGTGGATGACTTACATGCCGAGTGGGAGTGTGCCTAATTGGGTGGTAAGCTTACTATCAAATTATGTGACTATCTGATCAAATTGACCACAACGTAGGTGTATGAGTAATGTCAGCAAAGCTTTAGCTTTCCCCAATAATTTATTGAGTTATTATCTCTTTGATAAGTTCTGCTATCGTAAAGGCAAATAACAATGCCAACCAAATATAATATTCACACTTTCCACATTCATATTACTCGATCGATACTGACATAGTAATAATACAAAATATGAAAGTTATACCCATAGAGGAGACTATTTGGATCGGCAGCCAAATAGAACAATATTGGAGGGACTCCGTGTAGATGTAAATGCTATTGGCACAGTACCAATTGCAAGTATAATGCAATTTGCAGTTTGATCATTAGCCTCATATCATTACGAATTATGGTTTGTAACTATATACGTTCCTTTTGATTTGCAAATAAATTACGTTTTGTAGCACTTACTACTTAGGTTAGTATTTTGTTGATAATTTAAATTTCATAAAACTTAGTTTAAAGCCTCATCGAAGGTAATTAAGGCTTAGTTGCTCAGAGTAAAACGTGTGTTCATCGTTCAATGCTGTTAGTAATTTTATATATTTTTATAAGGAAAATGTATGATTTGATTACAAAAAGAATAAAACAAGCTCTCCTCATAGGGTTGCTGCCTATTAAAGTTCCTAATGTACCAGTACTATCTTACATAATTCTGCTTTCGTTTCTCAGTTTGGGAACCACGATCAAAGCAGAATGCCGTCTCGGTTCCGCGACGATATGGTGGACGGTCTGAACTCTCTCAACATGCTCCTCCCAGGAGTAGCCATTACGTACCAAGGGGAAGAGATCGGCATGAGAGACGGCTTCGTCTCCTGGGAAGACACTGTCGACGTCAACGCCTTGAACAGGGGGGACAATGAAACCTATCTTCTATATTCTAGAGACCCTTGCAGAACCCCCTACCATTGGGACAGTGGAGTCAGTGCTGGTTTCTCAACCAGTACCGATACTTGGCTGCCTATAGCTGAAGACTATTTAGAGATCAACTTGCAGAGTCAGAAGAATGCTCAGAAAAGTCACTTTAAGGTGTGTAATTAATTCTTTGTTTCAATAGAATTCCTATTATTTAGGCATAGTGTGAAAAGAGAGTGTGGTATGCTAATAGATTTTGTTGTACTGAGATGTGTGGTTTTAATCTTAAATGTAAGTTTGTAAAGTAGGCTTGAGGTCCTCGGTGGGGACGTAATGAGCTGTTGATGATGAAGTTTGTATTAAGTGTTTAAAATTACCTAAGTTAGAAATAAGTTATATTTATTGGGTTACATAACTTGTCTTCTGTCTGCCCTACCCTACCTGCTTGTAACAAAATCTTGTGAATACTTAATATGACAATGAAGTAGGTACTTTTATAAGAATATCTTTTTTATCAGTATTTAAAATTCTTCTAGGTCTACCAATCACTGAAAAGTCTACGCAAACAGCCAGCTCTCTCCCACGGCCAGTATTACGTGGAAGCTCTATCGGAAAACACATTGATTCTTGTCAGATATCTCCTCACACACGACACGTATGCTTTGGTCTTCAACGTGGGCTCTTCGGCTGATACAGTAGACCTGGGGCAGATCAGCTACTTGACCGAGCCTTTAGAGGTTTACGCGTCCAGCGTGCATTCGGATAGAGTGGCTGGGTGAGTGACACACACACACATCTCATGCACATTCATGTCCTATTGTAGGGGCCAATACTACGATATAGCACTAACTCCTTCACCGTGAAATGATGATAGAGATAAGATAAGATGAGGATGTAGAGTAAAGATGAAGCGTCGATGACGAGATAAAGATGCGTAGATAATTAAGATATTTATTAAGTAAGATACAAGCGAGATGAGGCTGTGTATCTCTTACGTTGTCAAGATTAGACTTAGTTAGGTGAGTGTTTGGTAAATACTAAAAATAAATCATACAAAATAATGCACACCGTGCCGTGCGGCCTTCGAAAGTAGGCCGCAACGTTAGCAAAATAAAATGTTCGGTTGTAAACCGTACACCTATTCTTCAAACTTACTCAATCAACAGGGCCGTCTTTAACTTATTGGAGACTCTGGGCATGTTAGGAGAAGCCCCTGGCTATGACTTTGATAAAACACTATTTTGTTAAAATAACCGAAGAAAGTAGATAAGCAAGCTTCTAGATTTTTTTTCGTATTATAAAAAGTTTGCTTTTTTATATTTTGTTGATAAAATATCTCGAGAATAACGCATCAGAGATCGAGACATGATGTATATAATTTTTAGAGAATTAGTATACCATTGAATTGTATTTTTATATATTTGAATTTATCTAAGCATGCTGAAATCGGAAAGCCTAATTTTTGGGTAAGAGTAGATTAGCTTCGCGCATGCAAAAGCTATAAGCAAATTGCTATTGTAGTCAGTAATTTAGATTCAATTTATTTGAATCAAAAAAGTTTTTCGGCAATAATAGTGCCCAGTGGGTAAGAGGGGTCTGTCAATCAAAATATGGTCTTCATAACAGTCTTTAAAAAGTTTTTAAAAAGCGAAATGAAGTGGTCACTGCCAACCCTTTTGAGAAAGACGCACGTTGTTATAATGACTGCATATAAAATAATAATAATAATATATTTATTTCAGGACCATTCACATATCGTTACTTTACATTTATCGTTATTTTACATATCAAAAACATTAAAACAATATAAATTAAAAATAAAATCAAAATTAAATTCAAAATCAAAATTGAAAACAAAATATACCTAAATATAAAATCTGAAAATTTAAATCTAAATCTAAATCATCAAGAATAAATAATAAACTATAATTGTCACATTAGATAGAGTGTAACGCTGGAATGCATCAGCACCCACCTCTTCAGCATAGAGGAGTCCCAGCGTTCGGACAATACACGCAGGATTCCATTAGTGCTACCCAGTAGGCGGTAGAATGAATGCCTATGAACCTCAACCAGAAAATCCTCTTATCAACATAATACCTGTCCTAAATTAAAAGTAGGTACGTACGTAACTTCATAAAGATACGTATCTGATATTCTTATAAGACGAATCAAGCTTGTTACGACAATGTATAAATCTGTCCTTATGATTGCCAATTTACTTTGACAGGCACAAATGATGGACAATATTTTGGCCCGAATCTTATAAGGGTCCTAAAAAGCAGTATCAGAGACCTTTTTACGAAAATCGAGGATTATTTGTCTCGTGAATTCTGGCAATATATTGCAGTGTAACAAAATAACATCATGATTATCAACAGCTCATATACGTCCATAGTCGACCACGCTGGCCCAGTGCAGATTGGTCCACTTCACACACACCTTTGAATTTCTTCGGAGTGTGCAGGATTCCTCACGATGCTTTCCGTCACCGAAAGAGCGTGGAATAAACGTACATATGAATTAGAAATTCGAAAACACATTGGTACGTGGTAGGGATCGAACCCGCGTCTCTCGGATGGGAGGCAGCGGCCCTAGCTAGTACACCACCGACGCTCACACAAACAAAAATAACATTATTGATACAAATACAGGGTTTTAGGATGATAAATACATAGACCGCTCGTGTTAAGACCCTCTAAACTGGTTTTAAAAATTAAGAAATACATAACACCACTAATATTAAAAATGCGAAAATAT
The DNA here is from genome assembly GCA_951230895.1 of Carpatolechia fugitivella. Lineage (NCBI taxonomy): Eukaryota > Metazoa > Arthropoda > Insecta > Lepidoptera > Gelechiidae > Carpatolechia > Carpatolechia fugitivella. Next base: position 18,881,655 of record OX579647.1, read on the forward strand.
AATTGGATGTTTAAATGTTTGTTTTGTTTTCACGCCTTAGCTACTGATCGGATTTGGATGAAATTTAGAATGGAGATAGTGTGTACCCTGGATTAACGCATAGGTTACTTTATAGCGGAAAAGTTTCATTGGAAAATCTTACATAACGCGAGCGTAGCCGCGGGCAGACCGCTAGTTTCAACATAAAATTAAGTTTTATGTACTATCAACACATTTTACAAATAAATAAACCATAAATTCACTATTTCTTCGATTGGTCTTCTGATTGTTTCCGCTATGTGCAATATTTTTTAACTCGTGTGGAAATATTTAATTTCTTTGCCTCACGAGACAAGCATCGATTAAGGTGATAATAGCATCCCTTGTATCAATATTCGGGAAAACTTTAATTTTATTTTAGAGATTATTACTAACATAATCAGAGCGTCGGTGGTCTAGTGGCTAAAGCCGCTGCCACCCGTCCGGGAGACGTGGGTTCGATCCCCACCACGTACCAATGTTATTCAACGCTCTTGCGGTGAAGGAAAACGTCGTGATGAAACCTGCACACTCCTGCGAAGAAATTCAAAGGTTGTGTGCGAAGTCGACCAACCCGCACTGGGCCAGTGTGGTCGACTAAGGCCTAATAGCCCTAATTCAGGGTAGGCTCGAGCCCCTCGGTGGGAACGTATGAGCTTGAATTGTGTTTATATTCAAAATACATTTATTTTCTTACTTTTTTTCTTCTTGAAAATCTTCTACATTTGCACATGACCGACCATTAAAATCGCCGTAACCGCAATCTATTATATTGTAGCCTATCACTGGATAATAATGTGTTTTCTTCAATGATGTTACATATAATATAAAATGAGGTAGATGTCGCACTAGCGTGCAGAAACTGAGGTGTTTAAATTAAGCCAATGGCGTCAATTCTGACTGTCACACTCTAATCCTTAACTTAAGTCATTTCGTCCTTTTCACCTTTTAAAGATTGAAAAGGGACAGGAGACGGCCATCCTAATATTAGAGCTGTCAAACATCGAATTTGAACCTTATGGCCGTGTCGATTCCACAATATTTTAGAGAGCACTTAAAACATGCCACTTAAAAATCTCCAGCTATGCCCTTATTTTAGGTTATTCATTCATTCATTCATTCATTCATTCATTTATTTATTTAACCATTTATTGTACACAATAGATGACAAAAATACAAATACATTTGAAAAAACGACACAACAGGCCCGCTTATTGCTAGAGAAATATCTTCCAGCAGGCCTACGGAAGAGAAAAGAGATAGTAAGACGCAGATAAAACGTGCACAACTTTAAAAAATACAAAAGAACAAGACAATCACAAGAATTACTTATATAATATTATATATATATATATAAAAATAAACTAACACAATATACATACATACATACATAAAGTCACGCCTTTTTCCCGGAGGGGTAGGCAGAGACCACTTCCTTCCACTTGCTACGATCCAGACATACTTCTTTCGCTTCATTCACATTCATCAACCTCTTCATGCACGCTCGTCGGTTTAGGGTACTCCTGACCTGGCCTTTTTTAAGTACATCCCCGATCTGGTCGTGAAACGTACGCCTTGGCCTTCCCCTTCCAACATCTCCATTCACACTTGCCTCATAAATTTGTTTGGTTACTCTCTTCTCATCCATTCTTTCCAAGTGACCAAACCATCTTAACATACCTCTCTCTATTCTAGTCACTACATCATCTTTCACTCCACATTGTTCCCTTATCACACTATTCTTAATCCTGTCATTCAATTTTACACCAATCATACTTCTCAAAGCTCTCATTTCCACAGCACATACTTTACTTTCATGTTTCTTCTGCCATACCCAACTTTCGCTCCCAAACATTAGTGTCGGAACCAGCACCCCTCTATGAACCGCCAGACGGGCCTTTTTAGACACTTTCTGACTGTTCATAAAAGCGCACAATGCTCCGTTTACACTATTGCCGGCGTTCACTCTTCTTTCAATATCACTTTCACACCTCCCATCCCTAGTAAACATAGAACCCAAATATACAAACTCATTCACTTGCTCTAAACGTTCACTCCCAATCCTAATATCACACTCAGTCACACGTTCCTCTCTTTCAAACACCATAACTTTCGTTTTACTTATATTTACTTTCATTCCCTTTCTCTCCAAAGCGTCATTCAAAATAGTTACCATCTCCTGTAACTCCTGAGCCGAGGATGCAAGTAATACTTGATCATCAGCATACAGAAGGCATTTGACGAGTAACTCTTTCATTCTCAAACCACAATCAGTCTCTTTCAGATCCGTCAAGCATTTGTCCATGAAGAGGTTAAACAGCCACGGAGACGCCACACATCCCTGTCTAACACCCTTCTGGATATTAAACCAGTCCGTGTACGCCCCATTGATTCTGACACAAGCACTGGAATTCTCATATAGAGATTTCAATGCTCGTATCAGACTACCACCAACACCCTGCCATGACAAAGCTGACCACAATTCATTCCTCATCACTCTATCGTAGGCCTTTTCCAAATCCACGAATGCGCAATAAGCTTTTTGGCATTTAGCCAGACATTTCTCAGCTATACATCGTAAGGAAAAGACCTGATCCGTACATCCCATTCCCTTTCTGAATCCCGCTTGCACATCCCATATTTTTTCGTCCGTTTCTTTCATAACTCTTTCAATCAACACTTTCGCATACAGTTTCCCGACGACGCTAAGTAGGCTAATTCCACGGAAGTTCTTACAGTCCTGCTGTGACCCTTTTCCCTTGTACAGTGGTACTATTACAGCCTTGCACCAGTCATCTGGTACTCGGCCATTCCTCCAACACAAATTGAAAAGGCGGTACAACTGACTTGCAATCACTCCCTGCCCTGCTTTCAGCATTTCAACGGAAACCCTATCATACCCTGCAGCCTTACCTAATTTCATACTTTTCATTACTTTCATAATCTCATCCATACTTATTTCGCTTTCATCATCGCTAACATTCATTTCCTGAGGAGGTTCCGGCATCTGCTCTGAACTCTCTTCCTTTTCAAACAAGCTTTCAAAATGCTCCTTCCATCTCTTCAACACACACTCTTCTCCTTTTACAATACTTCCATCCTGGCTTCTGATTTGGTGTAGCTCCGAGGTAGTAGTTTTACCTCGAGCTGTCCTTATGGATTTCCAAAACACTTTTATGTTAGACCGGAAATTTTCAGAAAGCCTCTTATCAAACTCATCCTTCCATTCTTCTTTTTTCTTACGAACAGCTTCTTTCACTAAACCTTTCAGACGTCTATAACTCTTTCTTGCCTCATCCACTTCCTCCTTCGACGACATTCCTACTCTTTGGTTAGCTTTTATTGCTAACCAATCTAACCAAGCTTTCTTCTTTTCATTCACAACCATTTGTACATCTTTATCCATCCAAGCACTCTTCTGCATTCTTTCTTTTCTCCTTTTACTAACTCCACACACTTCTATAGCAACATTTACAACACCTTCCTTGAACGACTTCCATAACTCTTCTATCTCACATACTTCATCCAAATCAACAAATCTGTCATTCAATTTATTCAAATATTCCCCTCTTAGTTTTTCATCTTGCAAACATTCCACTTTCACACGTTCTAAGACATTTACGGGCTCACGCGCCTTGTGCCGCCATTTTTTAAATAGACCACTTATCCGGGATATTACCAGGAAGTGGTCTGTGTCGATGCCAACACCACGATACGCCCGAGTGTCCATCACTTGCTTTCTCAGTCTTTCATCTACAACCACAAAATCAATCATACTCCTTACACCTCCTTCCTCCCTTGTATACATGTGTATCTTTTTGTGAGCAAACATAGTGTTTGTCACAACAAGATTCCATTCCAAACATACCTCAAGCATACTTACTCCATTCTCATTTACTTTTTCATCACCAAACGCTCCAAGGACTCTTTCAAAACCATCACGCTTCACACCTACCCATCCGTTAAAATCACCTAGCATAATAATTCTTTCATTATCCTTGCATTTTTTCAATGTATCTCTCATACTGTCCCAAAACTCCTCACGTTCTATTTTGGCTTTTGTGGACCCACTCGAACCCACGTCCGTGGGTGCATAGACACCCAGAACAAATATTCGGGTAAGTCCGACCTTCAGCCTAATCCAGAGGAGTCTTGGACTTACACATTCATACTCTATAACACATTCAGCCATTCGTTCAGATAATATGACACCAACCCCTTGACTACCTCTGTTAGAGCTGGGGACCCCCGACCAATATGAAACATATGGTAGTTTTGTGGTGTCACATCCCTTTCGCTTCGTTTCATTCACACACAAAATATCTAGTTTTCTTTCGCTCATCATCTGATATACCTCATCTATCTTATCACACATTCCACCCCTTACATTCAACGTAGCAAAGCGGCTCTCAGTGGACCGCTTTTCGCTCCCGCCGGAAACGAGACGTGGCATGTTGCGACCCACACCGCCGCCATTTTGATTTTTAAATTGTTTATTGTAATAAATCATTGCGTTCCCACGAGCAGCAAGGGATATAAAATGTCGATCTTGACAGAGCCCCGCATGCCAAGACAAGGTAAGCCTTGATCTGGGGTCACCAGTCCCAGGGCAATTCGGCACGCTAAAAACTAGGCTTGCCCCTAGCCACGCATCCATCAGCACGGCAGACCTTGGATTGGCGGAGAGAAAGGAATTAGGAAGGGAAAGGAGGGAGACTTGAAAGGAAAATGATGTATTTGGATAGGAGTAACTAGGGTCTAGGGATACTACTGTCTCGGAAGATAAGGATTGAGTCAGCAGTAGCTCAGGAGGCCGGGGTTGCATACCCGTATACCATACCTCTACCTGCCGGACAAGCATGTAGGGATGAGTATCCTTGACACTCAACACAATATGATACTAAAATATAACCAAAAATATAAAACATAATATATTTTTAAAAATACAATAAATATAATACTTAAATAAATATAATAGATCAATCTGACAGCGAAAGATAATGCTCTCATAATCATTCGTTCAAATTAATGTCATTTGTTCATCACCTCTCTTTCATTGGTCATAAAAACGAAAAGGATAGCTGGATTTTAGAATTAGAGCATGACATCCCGAATTGAGGTAAAAAATCCAATCGCATAGTAGAATCAAGATGCTTGCCTGCCAGCATTAAAAAGGAATCAAATTTGAACACCGAACAGTATGAATATACGTCATTATTTACTAAAATATAATTGGTTTTCTTGGTTTCAGGGTCAGCATTCCTTCGAATACAATAATACTACAGGCAGGAGAGGCTCTGGTGCTTCGAGCAGCTCCCACATAGTTCCAATATTGTGCATAGCGACATCATCATCATCATTTCAGCCTGTTAAAGTCCACTGCTGAACATAGGCCTCTACAATCGCACTCCAGCGCGACCGGTCCATAGCCACCTGCATCCAACGAGACCCAGCGGTCCTCACCAGGTCGTCGGTCCATCTCGTAGGTGGCCGTCCCAGCATAGCGACATAAGAGTAAACATTTAAATAATAGTCTTACCATAGAATCTGTGAAATGGCAAAAAAAATAACTTTAAGATCATTACCATGGAAATGTCAACTTTCAGAAAAGTGATTGGTTTAAATTTTGTATTCCAATTAGTGCCGCGCCGCCGTACATTTCACAGATAAGTAGGTGGGTCTATAGCTAGGGATATAGATCGAAAATACTGATCGAAGTATATTGGTAACACATTTATTTCGGCCAATCACAGCAAGTTTTTGTGGTGCTGCCATCGATAACGAATATATTATTTTAATAACACACATATACTGCAAAACCCTAAAAGTGTTTATATATTTATTTATCTTCGGTACTTATTATGTTTCTTTGTCTACTATTTTATGTCGTACCTTATATAATGTACTTAGCAGTATTATTGCACGAGTATTAATTAAGTATATAGGTATCTTAAGGAAACCTTTATAATGTGAACCATAATTAAATATTATAGCCTTATTAAACTTGGTTTTTGTCAACAGTGCCCATAAAACATAAAAGAACTTTTGAAACAAGTGTCGGCAGAAATCTTCGTGGTTTCGATTTTAACGCTATACTCGTAAATACCTAATCTACCTTCCTACAACCTTTATTTTCGATTTTTACCGTAGTATAGAGGTTTTCCCACAGGAATAGTGTCGAGCAATCTGCCTTCTCACATATTAATTTGACAAATAGCCGTATAATATCCTCGCTCTGAACCCCATAGATCTTCAGCAGTCCAATAACAAAGCTACAGACAACAGCCTGCAATTAGTTCAGAGGACAATATGGCCGCCGGTGACGTCACGTCCGGTTAAGTAGTGATGGATAGCGACCGTTTTTGGTCACATTACTGGCGATCAAATGGATACTTAAACTGCGCTACTCGTATAACTCTAATAGTGCTTTAACGGGATTCAAAATAAATGTGGTTAATGTGGCCCGTAGTTCCCGCAACAGTTATAGAGCGATGGGCCAAAATGGTGGGGGGTATCTACGGACTAATGAGAGCTTTTTAGAGATACTTTATCCTTTTATTTCATATCACGAAACGTCCGATTTGAGTTCACACAGAAACCCGGTAGGGAAACAATTTTATTTTTACAAAATTTTCAGGTGCTATTTCCATATTTTTTTCAAATAATATTATAATATGAAAGAATTAGGCGAATCAGATCCGCTTTCAAGTAATATAATTTCTAACGAAGAGCATTAATTAACGTTTATATTATTATTAACCGTGTTTCTTTTTACTAGAGCGTTCAGTTATTGAAACAATCCCTGAAAAAAAATAAGCTTTCAGATGAAAAAATAATTTTTCTACTTATTCATCGTGTGGGTGGGACGATCGACCTCACAAATTCTCAAAAAGAATTACTTCTAGCACAGAGGATATAATAGTACATTATTATCTAACAGTTCGAGGCCCTAAATAAGTCTTTAACCTGAGGTTGTTCGTCGGATTGTTGCTTCCACGTCTATTTTGTTTTTTTTCTGTGGCCGTAGTGTTAATATAGTTCAATAGAAATGTGAAATTAGAACTAGTTTTCTTTTTATAATTTGACAGCTGTCAGTTGAAAACGATTCTCCCTCGGGCTGAAAAGTATTACCTTCAACCCGGTCCCCAGGCAACATCAGACCTACTTTCCGAGTTTGAGTATAATGAAAAAGTATCTGTGTCCTCCTGAGGAGTTTTGTTCAGTCTACACTGTGCCCATAGTAAATAGACCAACTAACCGCGCGGTCTTATACTAAAGAGCCATTCTATTAGCCTATATTCCTTGGGGAAAGTTGTTTGTTTTATTTTGATGTTTTTAATGAATGGAATTTACGGTTTATATTTAGAAGGTTTCGATTTCTACCATAGGTAAGAAAATTAAAATCGTATAATGTGTATAGTTTCCCCTCACTATAGCCAAGTTCAGGGCTGAAGCATGATTTTCTCATCAGTAAAACCAGTCATGTGGCGACTGGTGATCGTGGTGTTAGCTGTGGTGCATTGTGGGGGGGCCCAGTGGTGGGGATCCGCTGTCTACTACAGGATCCTGGTGGATTCCTTCAGAGATGGGGATGGAGATGGTCTTGGGGATATCAAAGGTGAGGTTGAAAGTATTTGAGGAGATACGAGTACTAACAATGTAGAAGGAATATTATATTTTCCGAATGAGTAACTAGTATATTCTTGTTCGAAGCAGTCAGGCCGTAGACCACGTTGGTCCAATGCGGCCGATTGGTTGACTTCACACACAACCTTTGTATTGTTTCTCAGAGTGTGCGGCTTTCTTCACGATGTTTTCTTCATCAGATACAGTCTTAAAAGAACATAATCAAAATACGTACACGTCGCCTAAAAAAAACAAATACGATTTACTTATCGGCATAATTGCTAGTATTTAGTGTACGTGTAATATTAACTTCTTCCCAATAAACACCAACTATACCACTGCCTTCCATCCGGGAGACACGGGTTCAATCCCCACCACGTACCAATGTGTTTTCGAATTTCAAATTCATATGTACGCTTATTCGACGTTCTTACGGTAAAGGAAAACATCGTGATGAAACCTGCACACTCATGCGAAGAAATTCAAAGGTTGTGTGTGAAGTCGATCAACCCGCACTGTGCCAGCGTGGTCCACTAAGGCCTAATCGTCGTAATTCAGGGTAGGCTCGAGCCCCTCGGTAGGGACGTATATGAGCTGTTGATGATAATTACTTGCTCATCGGTTAAGGACATACTACTTCCTATCTCCATTGTCAACGTAGAACGCTCGTTTTCGCAAGCCTACCACATCGGAAACTTCCATTTAAATAAAAAAAAAATAAAAAAATATCGCTTGCGATTTTATACATATATTCGCTCGCTTTTTTAGCTTTTAAGAAGTACATCTGTACGGTTTAAGACCGCACATAATTTAGTACCTTGTATTTTACTTAGTATTGTGCTTATACTGCAACCTACTATAGCTGTCGCAGTCTTTTACTTTATTTTAATTACTTATTATTAGAGTACGTTCATACGTCGTAGAGAAAAGTCACCATTATATCCTTTTTTGTCTGATTATATCTACCGTTTTACTGTAACTTCGTGTGTTTCTTCTCTGTGCTCCGGGGTTATGTGGAAATAGCGCCCATAGTCGCTACTTTGACGATCAAATACTAGCACTTGTACCGATTCTATAAATGTAAAAAAAATATATGCTAACAGAATATATTCTTAATTAAATTTTAAATCGAGTAGAATTTTTAAATACATTATAATAATTTAGATATAAGAAGCACAAGTTTTTAAAAAAAAGCAGCAAAAAAAATTTTACGCGTCCTTGATCTCGTAACTTAAAGCAATAACCATAGTTTTTTTTCGTTAATATAACTTGCCAATTACTGACTTAGATTTTAAATCAATTAAATTTTTTAAAAACTCTGCCGTTTTCTGTTAATAAGCAAAAGAGTTCAAGAAAAACGAGTTTTTCGCACGATTCCTGCGCGGTGTCGGACGTAACCACCGTGAAGCATCGCATGCTAATATGAACGTTATTTCAGTAATACGTCGGTTGAACTTTCAACTAAACCGCGTTGAGTTGCTAATATTTGCAATAACCCGGCCTTACTATACCAACTTAACATCTAACTCAAATGTACAAACTGTACAACATCGGTTAGTATACTAGTATCATTAATCCAGTGTGTATAGAGACACACACACACACACAAGAACGATACGTTTCATGTAAATGCAGAGCCAGTGATGTTGAATGACAAAGGAGAAGTAAATTGCCAGCTTCATTCAACGAACTGAAGGTTGAAGCCGGGCTGTGTAATTTTGAAAATAATTGGCTGATCGCATACACCAGGCATTTGTATTTAATTGAATGAGTGACTGGAAGGATGTTTTCAACATTTTTATTGTCAAATTCGATTCGTTTAATTATTTTTAGCATGAAGGAAGAAAAAATTTTACGCACCCGCCGCCCGCTAATAAAGAAAAATAAATGTCGTACTTTATTTTTTGTTTTTAATTGGGCATGTCATAAAATCTAACATGAATGTCTCTATCTTTTGTGTGATCTTCGAATACGTTACGTTAGAAAAAGATAGAGTTAAAAGACAAACCCCGTCTCCTACCGTCTCCTACCATCGGCGGCCGCATAGGTTTCGATACAAAATAGGCATGATTACTACTCGATGGGGGCGTGTAAAATTTTTTCTTCCTTCACGATTTTTAGGCCTTGCCTTAATGCACATATTTTAAATTATTTAAGTCAATTTATTTCTTTGTGAAATTCATGTCAAGTCAAGAGGAATAGACAAGACGACAGGAGGAATTACCCTAAGATATTTAGATAGTTTCAACCCATTATGTTCCAGGACTTACAAAACAGATGAGCTACGTCAAGGCTTTAGGAGTAGATGCTGTGATCATGTCTCCAATCGTCACCAAGAGTACCGACTGCTCTCAGCCGGGGGTCATGGATTTCTCGGAGATCGACCAGCGATACGGATCTTTGGATGGCTTCGTTGGCTTACTGGACAAGGCTAAGAAATTAGGTAAGAAGCATGGTGTCTTCTCATCAGCTTATTTCTAGAAGGACTTGGTCTACGCTTATTTGGATGTTTTTTAGGGTTCCGTAGTTAGAAAGGAACCCTTATAGTTTCGCCATGTCCGTCTGTCTGTGCGTCCGCGGCTTAGCTAAAAGACTATTAGTACTAGAAGGCTGTAATTTGGCATGGACGTACTCGTATGGTACATTTGCCGATAAAGCTGAAAAATATTTTTTTATTTTTTAGGGTTCCTCTGGTACACGTGAAGCGGGGTTATTATTTTTATCCACGACTACCTTAGGGGTGGGCCACACTTATCGACGGCGATCGACGGTTTGCCTATACAAAACGCGCGCGAAGTATGGAAATCCGTTCGCCGCGTGTCGATGCGAAAGGATTTCCATACTTTGCGCGCGTTTTGTATAGGCTAACCGTCGATCGCCGTCGATAAGTGTGGCCCGACCCTTATAGTGTGTGGTATCGTTGGATATGTTTTTTTTTTAAATAATGGGCGTTTGCTAAAACCATATTTTCGATGTTACGTATACTCGTTTCAGAAATATTTCGTTTTAAATTGCTTATTTTTGTTAGAGTTTGGTATCCCTCCCCCTCTCTACCAGCGAAACCGTTGTATTTGGAAATGTGAAAAAATTCACGGTAGTCTAATACAGGTTATCGAATAATAGACCAACTTATAAAATGTACTTGTACAAGTAAGAAATTCGGTACAAATCATCATCATCTCAGCCGGAAGACGTCCACTGCTGAACATAGGCCTCCGCCATAGGTTTCCACCGTGAACGGTCCTGCGCCACTTGCATCTACCAAATCCAGTACAAATATCATAGGAAAATATTTTGATGAATCTTAATTGTCTTAGACAGATACTGGACAACTACGGAACCCTACATTATGCTTGGCCTGACACGTGCTTGGCCGGTTATTTATGTCTGAACCTACTGATTATGATTTTATTTTGTGCTACCTAAGCTTTTTGCTGTCTGCCGTCAGCTTCGCTTCTGAAGGTTTCAGATGTTCATAAAAACACATAAACCTAATAATTTTGCCCAAAAAATATTATTATACTAGCTGACCCGGCAGACGTTGTCCTGCCATTTTTCCCTACACCTACCCTATCCATATTTTTTTACCGTTTAAACCTTCCCTGGACTTCCACGAATATTTCAAGACTAAAATTAGCCAAATCGGTTCAGCCGTTCTCGAGTTTTAGCGAGACTAACGAACCGCAATTCATTTTTATTATATAGAGAAGAAGATTATGTCCATGTCTCATATCTATCTAATTATCTGGGTGTCAAATGGTATTTAAAACGGTTAACACACACAGTCAGTTCAATTTTGACGGCTCCGTAGCCCAGCTGGTGGTAGTGTATCTGCCTCCGACGCACAGGGTCGCGGGTTCGAATCCCGCCCAGGGCAAACATTCGTGTGATGAGCACTTGTGTTTGCCTTGTGTCTGGTTGTTGTTTATCTATATAAGTATGTATTTATATATATTTATGTAATGTATATCAGTTGTCTGGTACCCATAGTACAAGCTCTGCTTAGTTATTGGGATCAGATGGCCGTGTGTGAAGATGTCCCCACATATTATTATTATTCTTAACTTCTTAAGTTGCCACGGTCAAGAGGGTAGAAGAGTGGAGTTTCCACAGGCAGTCCCTCGGTGGGGACGTGTACGAACTGTGGATAATAACAAAGATTTGTAAAGACTGACAATAGCATTATTATTCAAGACTCATATGAAGTAAATATGATCTAATTATAATGGTTTTTACAGAACTGAAGGTGGTGATCACTCTTCCTCTTCAAACTGTTAGCACAGCATCAGAGTGGTACAACTCTAGCGTAGATCGAGTGACTGGATACGAGGATAGACTCCTTTGGAAGGCAGGATCCGCTGATGATCCTCCACCGGTAAAAAATATAACCTTTCAAAATTTTCAGAAATAAATGAGCATCCAGATTAATTTTCTAAGAAAGTCATATATAAACTAGACATTATTGTGCTTCCGAATAGATACTCGTCCAATAAGCTTTCGTGCATGTATGTCGTAAGGGCATAGCGACTGACTTGACTCCCAAACAATTCTTGACTTCATCGTCTAGAAATAAAATCAGCGAACGGACAACCAACTCATCCAAATATTCATGAGCAGCTTGTAAAAAGCAACAACGAAACTGTATACCACAAATGGCCGTGGATACTTAAACTGTTTCACCTACATAATAGGCTGTAACGAGTAAGCACTAGGCCGCGAGATGTAACTTTAACGGCCTATAAAACGCCAACGCCGGCCACTCCATTACCAAACTTTGTGAACACATTAAAACCGAAGGTCTTTTTAAAGTTCAAAATATCTTATTACGGTCATTGTCTGCAGGATAGGATGGAAAGTATAATTTGTAAATTAATGCTTTCTACAGCATAAATGATGGATCTTAAGGAGGTCTCTTTAATGACTCTCAGGATTTCTATTATGCGGTCCGAAATCCAATAATTATACTTACTTAATAATAGTAATTTGGAGACGTTAGTGCGTGGTCGGATATTATATTCTTATGACACAACAACAAATAACTGTAAATTTTTCCACAGCCAGAAGACAACGTCACATGGAAATGGAACGAGATCCGCGGTGCATACTTCGCCACAGTAAACAATGAAGCAATACTCAACTTCTGCTCAGAGGCAGTAGCAGCAGCTTTATCTGCAGCTCAGTGCGCTTGGCTCAGAAGAGGGGTGTCTGGGATGCTTCTAAACCCTGACTTTCCGTCTGACCAACCCTGTGGGGAGAAGTTGCTGAAGAAAATGGCTGCAGAAGCTACTGTTTGCGCTAGGGCAGCCAATGTTGATGCTCCGTAAGTGAATTTTTTTAGAGATTTATAGATCTCACAGAAACATATATATACTTACGTACGTAGGAAATACATTCTGTTACAACAACACAGGAATTTATTTTTAAAGTTGATAAAAATAAATTCAGATAACCTACTGAAACTCTCATTGCAACTCTAATGAAATAGCTAAACTCTACTAGACATATCATCAATCGGTTTGTTTGATGCTTTGTCTGATTAAAATTAAAACAACCTGCAAATCATAAGTATCCAAAACACACACACACACACACACACACACACACAAATCGAAACACAGCGTTTCCACAGTCAAAAAGAGATTTTGATACAAAAGTGTCAAAATCTCTTTATCAAAATGACCGTTTCTTTTATTTCGCGAATCCTTTCTTAAAATTTGAATTTCATCCTGTATTTACCCTTGTAAACGCATTATGTGCCGGTGTGACAATAATAATAATATAAATGAGATTTTCCATTTTTTGGCACTTTGATTAATTTTAAACGCGTTTCATTTCGTGTCGGTGTTCCTCTCCATGAATTTTGTATCAAAAGGACGTGTTTTACAAGAGACTGCTGAGTGTTGATTATTTTTATCTTTTTGAAAAAGGTTACGTCCCGCGTTGCGTAAAAATTAAAATGGGCCGAATTTAATTCTGAACAAATTGTACATTCATCAGGTATTTTGGTAATTTTTGGCACCAAAATTATACATGCGCACAACAATGAATTAGTGTTAATTGCTGGTAAGTCAGTTGCCCATCGTAGAAAAGGATAGTACAGGGAACGCTATTCCAGATCTTTATAACATTAAAACTGCATGGTAATTGAATCAAGTGCTATTTGGATTTACCAAAAAGCCACAACCCTCATAAACGCAACGAGAAGGAAAATTTTAATAATTCAATGTAATTTTCAGAGCGATACTGGTAGAATCATCACTGCCATCTAACGAAGCGGCAAAGTACTACGCCGATGGTGGTGTGGGGGCAAGTAGCGTGCTGAGCAATGCTATGACTTCCACTGTGAGATCGGCTCCAGAAATGGCTCTAGCATTCTACGCAGCGTTGCTGAATGCTCCTCAGGATGGCGTTCCTACTTGGCTAGTGAGTACAGTATTACATGTGATATACTTAAAAAGAAATTTAGGATTATTATGGTGTGTTATTTTAGACAAAGTATGTATGTGGATACCGTACTTTATCCCGAAAACATTAAATAAACAACTAACTCGTATCAAAGAAAGGTCTTTAGACGCGCTAATTTAACAATTTGTTAATAAACTTGTCCTAAAATAAATAAACGAGTATCATCATTGAATTTGAGAGATAACCACAGAAAAGTCAAAGTCAAAATTATTTATTTCCAGAGGATGTTATTACATCACTTAGATCCGTCATTACATTTTTTTGGGTGAGTTCACTAACACAATGGCGGAATCTGTGGAGAAGAGCTCACCGAAGAAACTCCACAGTCGTCGCATCTTCTGCGTTTCCTTTTTTAAATTAAATATTGTCAATTACAAAATTAATATGTATGTATCGAAAAAGCCTGCTACTCAAACAATCTATTCCTATGGACAGAATTTATTAACTATGGAGATACCATTAGAGATTACCCATTAAGAAGATTATATCTTGGAGGGTTATCTAATAGCGAACAAATTTATTTACAGACAAGCGCCTCCAATCAAAATCGAATAACAACTCGCCATGGTACGGAGATGATCGACGCCATCAACCTCCTAGCCCTGACCCTTCCTGGAGCCGCCATCATCCACCAAGGAGATGAGCTCGGAGCAGCAGACACCATCCTCGAATGGGCTTCATCAGAAAAGTGCTGGCCAAGTCCAGTAATTCCATCTTCAGCCCCATTCCCCTGGGACGATACTGCTAATGGAGGGTTCACGCATGGGGAACCATGGATGCCTTTGACCCCGAATTATAGATATGCCAACGCTAAGGTGGAGTTCGCGAATGACGTCAGCCATGTTTCAGTGGTGAGGGTAGCTGCGGCTATGAGGAAGTCTCCAGCCATGGGGCAGCATTCTGAGGTAGGTTTATAGCTGTTATTTTACTTGAGTCGACATCCAATTACATTATCTAAACCTGTGAAGTGATAAAGATGGTGATGTAGTTTTAAAGGCACTATGGACAGTCAGGTGATCCAGTCGGCAATGTCCTTAACAAACCGAGGATACCCCACCCCAGCCTTACAAAGGAATTGATTATGTTACCAACAGAGATCGATCCCAGAACAAGAATACTATAGGTGGATAGATATAGCATTGCTAATAAAATTCTTGTATTTCAGATAAAACGGCTAAACAATGCCGTAGCCATCCTCAGATGGGGTGATACGGGCTCCCTCATCGCAGTTGCTAATGTAGCCAAGGAGCAGACGGAAGTCCAACTGGCCAGAATACCAGGCATTCCAGCCGAGATGACGGTGGCTGCGAGCTCTGCAGGTCTGATCTTGACATCAGATAATATTTTGTCTCCTAAACATATCTGAGGTCAGCCGATAATCTGTTGAAGGTCGAGTCAAGCAGAAGTAGAATCAAAGAAATTAAGCCTTCGCCTTCAGCCGATATGCTTTTTATGTACACTATTGCTGCGTACCTTCGGAAACATGGAAAACGTTCTAGATGGACTATTAGCGGCCATCCGTCTATGACCTGGTAATTTCTTAGCTTTCGTCAGAGGAAAGGTGGACTTTATAGGATTTACTTGTTGCAGGATCCAGCCAAGCAACCGGTACCCATGTGGCAACTGAGAAGACCTTGAAGCTATCTCCAGGAGAGACAGTTCTACTCGCTGGACCACCCAGGCATTGTGGAGGGCCAGGGCCGGTGGACAAGATTACCAGCAAGCTGTCTGAGGGCTGGCAGAAGATTAATAAGTACTTCAGTACTAAGTGATGGAATTGGAGAAATATTGTATAGTTTACAAGTTATTGGATTTTTTTAATATATTAAATGGACCCAGTATTTCACCCGCGATGTTGACAAACCTGAGCTTTTATTAATTTTGTTTAAATTTTATAATGCTGCTATGTGCTTTCTCAGAGTATCAAAACATGCAGTTTAGGTTAGGTTATAAGGTTTAATCTGACTGGGCTGTATACATACACGAAGTTCGTTTGTTTTATTGAATTGTCTTCGGTCCTATTGCCTCCGAGTAATGAATATACCTACAGAATCAATACAAGTAAATAGGTTACCTACATAGTTTGTGTTCACCCAGTTAGCCTATTACTTTTAGGTTGAAAGCTTAACCTAGAAAGACGCCGTGTGTACTCGTCCCACATACGTTACAGTGTACCGTGTACTCATTACTTCAAAGTACAACCGACAACACGTGAAGCTTACCCGTGCTGTACAAAAATGACCTTTAAAGCAAGGGAACAAGATGTAACTATATTTACGTATCGTAGACCGTACTACACCAAGAATATAAAGTGCGGAAAAGTATTGCCTCGCGGTCCTGAAATTACAGAGTAATTAAAGATAAAGAGGCTACACGGTCCGAGAGGAAAATATCTCGGTCCACGGAGATAGACCAAGAGCATAAAAGGAATCCAGAATTACTTTTGTGATAGGTAAGAAAATTATTATTCTGATGAAAGAATAAGAGGCAAAATATGCCGTACACAGAAAAAAGTAATAATAAACTTTATTTATGTAAATGACTCAATAGATGAAATTGAAATATAGTGAGTATATTATGTTTCAAATTTATATGCATTTCTTTATTTTACCTAGCAAATTACATTTCATAAATTTTACTAGAACAAAATTCAAATATTGGTAGTTTATAAAAGTTTATACTTTATACTAAAAAACAACATCATATTATCTCGCACCTTACTCCAGAACTTTACACAGAGAGCGCCTAAAAACACATACACGGCCCATAAAGTTCTCGTGGAACTCAAGACGAGGCCTCATAACCGCTTTATTACTCGTGCTTAGTATAGATTGCCGCTATTGGGCCATTCGGAGCCCTCCCGCCAAACACACGACCAAACTGAGCCGTAATGAATTGAATACGAAATCACCCACCCTTCCCTACCTTTCCTACTATTGTCTCTCTGACCTATTTCGAATGTAATAAGAGGGAATTTTACATAACCTGCACGGACTAGTTCCGAAAAATAACAGATTATGTACACGCAAACGTAATAATAGGTATGAGTGAAATTACGATACGCTAACGATCGGCGGTTTCCTTGATTTCCTTCGACGCACACATACACAACTAAACAACACATTAAAAGACGAATTCGGCAACGATTTAAACGCGGTAACCGTGTGGTACAACGTAACACAGAAGATTCTGATTTTGAATTTGGAATGAAGAAACGGTTTAATGAAAGTCAGGTAATTAAACGAAACATTTAAAAGATTTGTGTCAAAACCGCCATTGAAGACGCGCCGGTTTTCAACATCTCAAACGAAAAACTCTCTCAATTAATTAAACACAGAGTAGCACAAGAAACAGATAAATACACAGGTTATTACTTACAGAACTTGCTTTTCTCGGCATGGCTGTGGGCGAGGGCGGCGAGGATCGCGAGCAGCGTGAGAAGCGCGCGCGCCTTCATGGCGCGGCGGGCTGGCAGGGGCCCGGCGCGCCGCGGACTGCCGCCCTCGGCCGCCATTGCCGCGGCTATCGACCGCCCCACAGCGCCTGCGTGGGAGCCGACCCACGCCGTGGGGTTGCCACTTTTCGCCGACATTTTGGCGGGATAGGGGCTTTAGTTACAGCGCTGTGTACCTATACTATCCTAACTAAAGTAACCTAACTAAACTAAACTGAATAATTCAGAATTTGAAAGTTGAAACGAGTCCAACACCGGGGCTACTTCGCTTTTTTTTTCTTAAATTTATTGTAAGTTAAAGTTCTCTATTGATTTTCAATGTGTACATATATTTTTTAGGCGTCAAAACACGAAATTTAAAATAAAGAATTACTTTTCTCGAGCTCTTGCCGTGAACTTATACACGAACGTACTGGAAAAACTTTATTATTGAATTAATCTTGAATTATTTATAAATAAATTCTTATCTTTGGGTCACATTGTTGTCACTTAGGATTTAAACCGATTACGTGAACTATGAGATAATTTACTCTACATGTGACTGACATTTAGATAAACATCGTTGACTATTTTGCTAGGGTAATTTTTGCAGCGGGAAAATTTCCCTTATCCTTAGCAACACTGGACGGGTAGTATAGCGTACACACGCCGGCCGCTGCTGGTGACTCATGCTACTCCCAGCTGAATGAAATGCACTAATACCCGCTCTCAATCAATGCAGTTTGCAACTTTCATGCACTCCGCCGCATACACGGGAAACATGCTAAGTCGCGCGACGTGGCGACGACGTGGCGAGCTTACATGACTTGCATGCTCTGTATTGTTAGATACTCTTTGTAAGCTCGACCGGAAAATTTTCGTAGTTAAAACCCTAGATTAGGAGTGTTTGCTAGCAAGATGTAATGTCAGAACCTTCATTATTTCTGGTAAAAGCACAGCAGCTTCAGGTCGACCGAACATTGTTACTGACTGACTGATGGACTGTAAATTATTTTCATTAAGTGCGATTTCAGTGTCTCCGAAAGCACGTTGAGTTTTTGCTATTATCGCAGATGTTTGATGTCTCGGACAAAGCGATGCACGTAGCAAATATAACAAGAACCAGAAGTTAGAACTCAAAAGCTACTGTAACAAGTTAAGTAAAATAATCCAAATTAAGTTAAATTCAAATTCAATTCTCCAAAAAGTAGAGCTCCAATTAATAATAACTGGCCATTGGTTACAAATATCGCCTTTACTGAAATATAGGCTTTCGAAAGGTCAAGCTGTCACGTTTTTCGTTCAATTTACCAAATATAGTCCGTTCGTTCTAAAAGAAATTTAATGTAAGTCGGACAGTGCAACGACCGGGGCTCCTCGGCTAGACTGCAGTGGGATGGAAATAGGATAAAGATAAAGTTGGTACCTGGAGTCGGTCGACGTAAGCGATTTGTAACTAGCTATTTTTGGTGGAATAAGCCATTTGTCTGGTCCTAACTTGAGATAAGTTGCAAGAAACAGAACTTGGTAAGAATTGTGAACACATTGGTATAAAACTGAAGCAATTGTATCGAAAAGATTTCATAAAAGACAATTATCGATATTTGGTGCGAAAGATTCACCTTAAAATTACCTGCCATACCAGAGAGAAGACCGTTGTCCAGCTGTAAGTATGTTAGCTACATAAAGAACTCTTTACACTTTATGAGGTTCACTCTCACTTTCTATAATGAAATATCTTTATAATTATTATATATAACTCAATATTGCCTATTTGGCGGATCAGTATTTTTTTCCTTTCCAGTGACGATATAATGATGTTTCTTTTGACTGTTAATTTGCCATAATTAACTTAAGCCATCATTTTTAATTTTACTTGTCACAAACCAAACTCAAAAAAACTATCGTAGAAAAGTTCCCAAGTCAATAGCTTTTATGCTTCGACCTAGTTTCCTGCTAAAAATCTAGAAGATAATTTTCTTAATCATAAAAAAAAACAGTCACCAAATAGCCTGATAATGATGATGACCTCACATATTCTAGTGTTAGAGTCATGGAGCCGCATTTGAAGTCCACCCACCAAATACTACTAACTCAAATTGAGTTACAGATAACAATAACTTTACTCAAGTCTGTGCTCAAGTTTAGGTAATATTCATTCATTCAACTGTCCTTGGCTCCTCAAGTGGACCCCCACAGCTTAATTAATCATCATCATATTTGATCTATTGTCACTTGTACCAAGTAACCTCATTTTACAAAATACATAACTACATATAGGTACTGTGGAGATTGCATTGGTTACATGCAGTCTCCGCGCACTTTTCCCTTTGTTTGTTGTTGCTGGCACTCGATATTCGCCCTATATATCGTAAAAAGCTAATTAGACGTATGGAGTCAGAGAATGATGGGCTGAAGAAATAATGGTGTGGATTAGGGATTGAAATGAAGAAAAGATAATACAAAAATATTGTAATCTAATATTGGAGTCATTATTTAGCTACGGATTTATGCGCTAGAAGCGAGTGCCTCCCATCTTCAAAGAGCTACGTCCACCTGACATGGTGTAGACTTATGAAGAAATCGGTACCTCCAGTTACGTATTTTTTTTTCTTTGCTATATTATTTGCCTGATTATTTGCCTTGTAGAATCAACAGCAAATATCACAGCACGGATCGCAGCTATGAAGCAATTTAATTTTGTTACCTTTGTTTAGCTTCGACTGAACGCGGACGCAGAGGAAGACGTGTTTAATCTTAAA
The DNA here is from genome assembly GCA_951230895.1 of Carpatolechia fugitivella. NCBI lineage: Eukaryota > Metazoa > Arthropoda > Insecta > Lepidoptera > Gelechiidae > Carpatolechia > Carpatolechia fugitivella. Next base: position 18,901,959 of record OX579647.1, read on the forward strand.
TCCTTTTTATGCACCATATTAAGTTTTCCAGAAAAAAGTCTAAGAAAAGACTGTGAATAAAGAAATTAATATTGAATGAGATGGCCAATGCAGCGATTGCAGCCATTAGAATGATGATGAGATACCATGGAAAGGTCTCTCTGCATTGATGCCTTGGTGATGTACAATTGATATTATTTTGTTAAAAAAAGTTGAATTATGTCTGATAAGTATAACGGTCTGAATTCGTCCGCGGAGGACTTCTTCTCGCAATTCGAGATAATCGCCGCTATAAATAGTTGGAGTGACGATGTAAAAACGTTAGTGTTGGCTACTTATCTATGTGGGCCGGCTCTCAGCTATTATAATTTGACAAAATCGTCCTCTACGAAATATGAGGATATTAAAAAAGCGATTTGTTTAGAATTCCCGTCTCCTATAGACCATGCTTCGTTGTTTTATAAGTCTCGTCAAGATTATAATGAGCCTCTGATGGACTATGTGTATCGTGTGGAATCTCTTGCCGGAAAGACTAAGATTTCAGACCAGAAAATAATAATTAAGCAATGTTTGACTGGTATGTCATCTTTTTTTAAACGTAATTTCGGAACTCAATTATACAAAGATTTCGCTACCCTCAAACAAACCTGCATGGAGTATTCGATGCTCTTTATGGCCACACACACTGAATTATCGTTGCCAGTGAAGATAACCTCGACTCGATGTGGCGAGCCCAGCAGTTATACGAATTCAATGGGTGATGGTTATCCCAGTGAAAATATTGTCCAGCGTAGTGCGCAAGCCTCACCGCAGGAATTATACTCCACGCCGCAAAATAGATCTTCTAGTTGGCCGCCGAGGAGTCCATCTTCTCCACGTACTACTAACTTTGGATCAAACCGACCCCGCAATGATGCGAGATCGTCAAGACCCCAATACACTCAAAACCGGTATAATTTAAGAAGCGGTTCGCGTGATAACGTTGGAAATATACAGGGTAATGACCCAAACTTTCAGCGTCGCCAGTGAATGGGACTACATTGGTAGACGGTCATTTTAGTCGTCCCGTTTCTCCTATTATTTGTGTTGATTTGTACGGTGTAGTGCATAATGCGTTGATTGATTCAGGTGCCACAATTTCTGTGATTTCTTCTTCGTTTCTTGAAAAAGTGGATAAATTCATTCCGTCACACGCATATAATGATAACGCCTCTTGTTTGCGTACGGTGAATGGGATTAGGTTATTAGCTGAATGTTCTGTTATATTGGACATTACAATAAATAGCATTGTTTATAATCATGCATTTGTTGTTGTGTGCGATTTAGTACCTGATATAATTTTAGGGCAGGATTTTTTATATGCAGTAAAGGCCATTGTCAACTTTGATAAACAGTTCATTGAACTGGATGGGAATAAGGTATGGTTCAGAAATGATACAAAAATCGCGGCGTTTTCACTTGATTATGTTCAGTCCGGGACTGAGTCCGAACATTTATTGCCGTTACCGAAAGGTGATTATATCTATTTTCTTAATACGGTAGAATCAATAAATGAAAATTTGGACGATTTAAAAAAGGATACGATCCTAACGAATAACACGAAATGTAATAATTTTAATATTTCTGATGCTTTATTATCAGATCAGAAAAGTAAGTTGTCAGAATTACTGGGCAAATATGAAAAGCAGTTTGCGTTTGATTCGAAGAATTTAGGGGCATGTTCATTAATGGAAGTTGAAATAAATACTTCAGTCGAGACTCCTATTCATAAAGCTCCTTATAGAGTTTCACACCATCAACACAGTATAATTAGGGAACAAGTGAGTGAGATGTTGGAAAATGGAATCATTCGTGAGTCGCGAAGTGCATATGCATCCCCGGTTGTCTTGGTCAAGAAACCTGATGACACGTGGCGATTCTGCATTGATTATAGGTCATTGAATAAAAAAGTAATTACCGATTCATATCCTTTACCCAGAATAGATGACATAATTTTATATCTAGCTAAAGCCAAATATTTTGCGGATCTGGATTTAAATAGTGGATATTGGCAGTTGAGAATCAAGGAATCTGATAAGCATAAAACTGCTTTTGTTACCCCTTCGGGATTGTATGAATTTAACGTCATGCCGTTCGGCCTTAAAACAAGTGGTGCGATTTTCCAGCGGGTTATGGATAGTGTTTTAGGGGGCATGAAATATCGGAATGCTATTGTTTATATTGACAACATATTGGTTTATGGGGAAACATTTGAAGAATTTTCTTTATCTTTAAATGAAATCTTATATAGAATTAAAGAATGCAATTTGACACTTAAACCTAGTAAGTGCAAATTTGGTTTTGAAAAAGTTTCCGTTCTTGGTTATGAAATAACGGGTCAGGGAATTCGACCAGATCAATCACAGTTTGAAAAGATTATGAAGATCCAAGTGCCAAAATCGACTAAAGAACTTAAATCTATTTTAGGACTCTTTTCATATTATAGAAAATTCTTAGATAATTATGCGGATTTGGCTATGCCTCTAACAAGGTTGATGAAGATGGGTGTCAAATTTATTTGGACAGAACTACAGCAACATGCATTTTCTAAAATTCTTTCTCTTATTCAGAACCCCCCTTTATTAAGACATTTTTCGAATAGCGAAGGCATAGTTACAAGATTATTTGTCGATGCTAGTGATAAAGCATTAGGTGCTTGTTTATTGCAGGGTGATGATAAAATATTTCCGATTGCTTTCGCGTCGCGTAAGCTCTCTGATTGTGAGACCAGGTATACGATTACCGAAAAGGAATGTTTGGCTCTAGTGTGGGCTCTTAATTATTTTAAGCATTTACTATGGGGAATGAAATTTGACGTCGTGACGGATCACAAAGCTTTGGTATGGCTCCGTACTAAAAAGGATATGAATGGGCGTTTAGCTCGTTGGTCTTTAGCGATTCAACAATATGATTTTGATATAGTATATTGTTCGGGCAAAGATAACCAAATTGCTGATTTCCTAAGCAGGAATCCATTAATTGAGGATGTTGATGTTAAGGAGACCTCTCCTAAGGATGTAGTTGAGGATGGTTTAGAGTTATACAGGATTGAAGCTTCTCGTTTTGAATTTGATCAAAGCGTTGATAGTTTTTGCACTGAACAAGTTTCAAGGATTGCTTCTAGATCTCGGCTAAACTATAAAGGTTTTCTTACTAGAGACAATAAGCTCTTTCACAGGTGTAGGATAGGTAACAGATATGTTGATCGTTTGGTTGTTCCTCAAGCTTCATTTAATGACGTTATGAAGGAAATTCATGATGATCCTTGGAATGGAGCGCATTTTGGTCTTACGAAGACTTTATGTAAATTTAGGGACAGATATTTTATTCTTGATGCTGAAAAGAAAATTTCTAGATATATCGAAAGTTGTAAAGAATGTCAAGAGAGGAAGAGATCGTATTTGATTGCTCCGATGCAACCGATTGAAGTCAATCATCTTTTTGATAAAATAGCCCTTGACATATTAGGACCTCTTCCGACCTCGGATTTAGGAAACAAATACATCATAGTTTGTTTAGAGTATTTATCGAAATACGCGATAACTAGAGCAGTCCCAAGTGCAACTGCTCAGGCCGTTAGTGATTTTCTTACTCAAGAGATCTTCTGTAAATTTGGTATGGTAAATGAAGTCATTGTAGATCGTGGATCAATTTTCACATCACACATGGTTAAAAATACGATAGTTTTTTTTGATTCCACGTTATCGGTTGCTGCAACTAGGCATCCTCAGACCATTGGACTCGTGGAACGTTTTAATAGCACTATATCTCAGAGTTTAGCGATGTATACAAACGAGAGTCAAGCAGATTGGTGCATGTATTTGCCCATGTCAACGTACGCGTATAATATATCGAGACAGGCGTCATCAAATACGATTCCTTACACTATTGTTTTTGCTAGAGACCCAATTTTGCGTTCTGATGTTGATATTGTATCTAATCGTAATGATTTGGATATTGCTGCTCGCAATAATGCTAATATTAGAATGATCTCTTGTGCGTTGAGAAATATTCGTAAATCGCAAATGACTCAAAAGGAATATTATGACAGGAAAGTCAGGTTCGTAACGTTCGATCCAGGTAGCTTAGTCTTGGTATATAATCCTAAAAGAATAACAAATGTTGGTCAGAAGTTATCGCGTCCATATAAAGGTCCGTTTCGTGTTATTCGAAGGCTATCTAATAATAATTATTTACTACGTAAGATAGATGGAAGCTCCAGACGTGATTTAATATTTCACCATAATTCTCTGAAACCGTTCAGATTGCGTGTTTAAAAATATTATTTTATAGTAACTTGGCGTTTGTTTCCCTTGATCTGTCCTATGCCTTACTTTATTCACAACTCGTCATGAACTTCTATCGTCATTTGTAGTTGATATGTTATGTCAGCGTCTTTGTCAACAAATAATTATTATTGTCTCTATATATAAATTTATTTTTATTTTTGTATGATGGGTAACTTAATGTTTGTCTATATATGGCATAGTTTGATAACTTATTCTTACATTTTATTTTTTTTTGTTTGTCATGGACTTTTGACTTAAGCTATGGTATTTTCATTTAATCAACAATCGTTCGAGATATTCGTTTGGTTTGAGCATTACTTGTCGGATCTCATAATAGGACATATGCATCCTCATGAGATGTGCTTTTTCTTAGCACGATCGTATTGGTTTAGTATTTTATGAGTCGGTGGATTCGAGAACGCTTGTTGGTTTCATGTTATGCTTATTAGGTTTAGTCAAGTTCTATTAATTTTTGTTTTTCTCTCGAATGGATTAATCCAGCTCTTATTTGCAGATTCGTAATAAGTAGTTTATAAACATTTTATATATTAAAAAAAGAAACTTCATGAAGAAAAGAAGGTTTTAAAAATCTAGCTATTTAATGGGGTTGTTATTTTCTTTAAGGGGAGGGTGAGCTTAGTGTATAGGCCACTCATTTTAGATATGCTATCGAATATTTATAGTTCTTCGGAAAAGATCTTGTTATTCGGTTAATATTTAACGTAAGTGACGCATAGTGTAGGTGATCATTATTTTTCTACATATACGAATAGGCCTGAGCTCCTGTTCCAGACCTGCCGCTACTTCGATTTTTAGACTTTGTATTCGCGTTTTTCATTTGTTTTTGTCTTAGCTTAGGTTGAAATATTTAAGTTTAGATTAGGTGTGATCACTTAAAGTTTGTTTATTATGTTGAACGTTTTGTGTCGCTGTTAGTTGTTCTATTAATTCTTCAAAATTTATTTATTGTTCTTTTGGTTCATGTAGTGTACCATGAGTTGTACTTGAATGAATAATCTTTTGGCGTGGTTTTAATTATTCGTATTTGGTGAAACGTTGTTCCACCAGGTAGCTGTTAGCTATGGCTTCTTGTACAAATCATAGGGTTTGTTAAATGAAATATTATACGCACTTTTAGGTAATTAGTTAGGTTTATCTTTTGTGATCGGCTGATCATTTTCCTGTAGGAGGAGGGATGTGGAGATTGCATTGGTTACATGCAGTCTCCGCGCACTTTTCCCTTTGTTTGTTGTTGCTGGCACTCGATATTCGCCCTATATATCGTAAAAAGCTAATTAGACGTATGGAGTCAGAGAATGATGGGCTGAAGAAATAATGGTGTGGATTAGGGATTGAAATGAAGAAAAGATAATACAAAAATATTGTAATCTAATATTGGAGTCATTATTTAGCTACGGATTTATGCGCTAGAAGCGAGTGCCTCCCATCTTCAAAGAGCTACGTCCACCTGACAGTACATAGGTAGATGAAAAAATTCTACCTAGCACTAAGGCCGCCTTCTGTACACTTTTCTTTGTTGATTTCAAGGTTTTATATTGTTAAAATCCACTGAAATACTTGAAATCATTTCAAAATCCCAAATGTTTTATAATTATAAAAAAACAAGTTCATCTCAAAAATCTCAAGAATCTAGAATCTAGATGACCAAATACCCTTAAAAAAAACCACCAAATTACCAAAACATCCACCTAAAACCACAAAAAGATACAAAAAGTCACAGATAAGGACAAGTCCCTCTCTAAAGTCGGTATCTGGTCTCGAACCAGCGATCATTAGGTCTTCTCGACCGACGCCGACTCCTCAAGTTGACACCAGGCGCGTACCCTTGCCTCGCCACACCCCTCCCTCCCCCTTTCCGCGCCCCGGAACACTCCAATGCACTCGGCAAGAGAGTCACTCGAAGACTCAAGTACTCTTCAGCCACAAAGGTATCTTTTTGATAGGTTTTATCTACCTACAGCAGCGGGGTAAGGTGGGATTAGCTGGTTGATCGGGATTTAGGTTTTCCACCTCGTTTTGGGAATTACATTGAGAAGATTAAAAAAAAAATACAAGTAAATGACCATTTTTACTTAAGTCAAATAATTACTTAACTTAAATAATATAGTCCCTATAAATAGGTTCCTTTTGCTACGGCGTAGCGGGGTCGTAGCCATTCGTAGCTACCTCTAATACTAGTTATAGCTACAATTTTAAAGTGTAGTTATGCTTTTAGTAGTAGTACCTATAACAGCCTCCATAGTCGAGTGGTAGAACGTTCGGCTCTCATTCCGAAAGTCCAGGGTCCATCACACGAAAAATCATAACTTTCCATAGTTTGGTTCGGACATTGCAGGCTGAATCACCTGATGGTCTAAAAAGTGCCTGAAATCGTTCTAGGAATCTAATTCATGTGGCACTTATGATAATAATATGGTTGCATTATATGTATCTAGCTGGGTCATTTACTAGTAAATCACTATGATTTTGATTACACTTGATTAGCAGTTGATGACGCGAAATAGTATTAGGTTGAAACACAAAAGTAATTACGTTTTAGTGTTCTTTCAAATTACCGTGTAGCCCTGAATAGTACCCATGTCAGTGTTGCCGTTCGAAGAAACAGAAATCCACTAAACTCTTGTCAAATAAGCGCTATATTTTGGAAAATCGGACCTCAAAAAGAGCGCTAAATTCATCTAAATTTTAGCTATTGATAAGATAAGAAAATCAATCTTATTTAATGACTTTATGATAATTTTATGTAATTTTAAAATTAACTAAACAACTCCATCGAATTTTCGTGGTCACCTCATGTTCAGGAGCATTACCTACATCTCCCTTCAGAAAGCTGCCATTTTAAACACATGCAGGATAGTGAGAAATTTCATGCAAATCGACGATAATGAAACAACAGCACCTCATAGTCAGAATACTTAATAAATAATTACACACCATACTCTGCACTTACTTGGTTTTGGCCTGTAAGTGTAGTTTTTGCCAGCATTAATCTGAGATAAATAAGATTTTGAAGAAAGAAGGAAGAAACTGAAGAAGATTTCCCAAATAAAAAAAAATAGCAAAATACCCAGCCAGACCTACATTTGCCACCAACCCCTACTCTTCCCGTGGGTGTCGTAGGAGGCGACTTAGGGACTACACATTGAACAGGGAACGGGCAGCAGCGCTCTCTGATACAGTAGCCTTTTAATCTGCGATCTCCAACCCGCCTGCTAAGCGTGGAGATTATGGCAAAACCCTCCACTTAAGTGGAGGAGGCTCATAGTCCAGCAGTGGACTGTAACGGGCCGTTGATGATGATTGATGACCCAGCCAGCAGGCCCAGTCCAGCAGTTCCAGCAGGTAGTTTATTTGAGTTAAATAAATTTCAAGGGGTCGGGGATGTTTGTGGAGAAAAAATAAATATAAAGAGATATACAAAATCGCGAGGTCTACAGCTCACAGAGCCACTAGTCTATCTTTGTAATTAGGTCCTTAGAACGATCTTAGAACTTACCGATTACTATTTAATGAGGATATAGTATGTACGAGTTTACTCGACATTATTTACTTTTTTACATTTATTTTAGCCGATGTCGCGTTTGCCGTACATTGCACTTTGTACATTGCACATAATTGTTACCTAATTTATTTAGTTGAATAAAGACTCTCTACGGTGACGGCCACACAATAAGGTCGTTTCCTTTAACATTCCGCCCCGTAGATAAACAAGTGCAGTTAACCACAAGCACAGTTAATAAAAAATATATGTAGAGGCAAACAGCTGCTACATAGTATGTATGTAATAGTGACGTTAGTTTTCTATGAAAATAGTCTTTCAGATGAAAATCAAGTTAACTTCAAATTAGCAAAAGGGAAAAGAATATGAAATGACTAGTAGTTGTTGCATTATTTTGATTTACAAAGGAAACGCATTGCAAAAGTGGTCTGTCTAGTTTTTTGAATGTACGTGAATATTTTACCGTCGAAAAAGTACTTTGACAAATCTTAATTCGAACAAATATACTTATTATAAATTAATTAATTTATTAATTTTATTTCTTTCTTTTGTTACCAGCTTATATTCCCACGAAGCGGCTCGAATCAACCAACTCGAAATATCCCGCTTATTGATTAAATTAATTAGGTTAAATCCTTAGCTGTTTAATGAATGGCCTACATTGACTCACGTATCATACATACATAATTAACTGATCTTCATTCTACAAGTACATTGAAAAACCTTAACCCAGTCTAATGTAACAATAAACCTGGTTAGATATAATATAAGTTATAACTAATTTCCTGAATTTAAGTACATAGTATGTACATAGTACTCAAGTAGGTAACTATAAACCACGATGAGTAAAACAGTAAACCCTAGTTAAACATTAATCTAACCAACCGTCTCTTTCCTACACTCGACGAAACGCATCAAAAAAAAAAAATGGCCAAAAAATTAAAATCGGAACATTGCATTCGCCGTCTTACCACCGTTTATAAGCCGATTAATTTAACAAATCAATCAAGATTAACAACAAAAAGGTTGTTTAAGATAAAAAGGATCCATCGCCAGGATCAGCAGAGGTCTCGAATACCATCAGGCCGAAGGGATGGCCGTTTTTAGGTACCCCAGACCACCGCTGATGATAAAAACCCGGCGAAATTTCGGTCTTATTCGGCGTATCAGCTGGTATCAACAATTGTTTCGTGTTATCATCGCTATCAGTGATAACTGCGTGCTACATCGAAGCAAGCGTTTTAATCGTTTTACGTCATCAAGATATGTTTCTATGAATCCAGTGCCGAATGGTAGCCTAGTTGGTACTGTGTGTGCCTTCTGCGCAAAGATCTCGGGTTCAAATCCTCGCAGGGTAAAATTAAATTTGAATGAAAGTTTATAAAAAATGAATTTTTAATTTTGAAAGATTTGTTTGTAGTCCAATCCCCGGTCGACTAGCGCCTAGTTTTTTTTAGTTAAAAGCAATTTATGTGAAGATAGAGCTGAACCAATAAATATTGGTACGCCAGTTAATTACCTACTAATACCACATATTTCGCCGTGTGGTGACGGCAGAGTAGAATACATTTGTCACCAACCTCTACTCTTCCCGTGGGTGTCGTAAGAGGCGACTTAGAGACTACACATTGAACAGGGAACGGGCAGCAGCGCTCTCTGATACAGTAACCTTTCAATCTGTAATCTCCAACCCGCCTGCCAAGCGTGGAGATTATGGCAAAACCCTCCACTTAAGTGGAGGAGGCTCATAGTCCAGCAGTGGACTGTAACGGGCCGTTGATGATGTTTGATGACCACATATTTGTGGTCAAATGTCATTAATTAAGTTGGCTAACCGCAAACCGTATTGCCTATAAGGCATCCTTCACACGTTCAATTTCGTCAATCCACGGTGTAATATTGCCGTATAAGCCAAAATGCTTGAAATTGCCAAGTCATGAAAATCATCAAACTGTGCTGGATTTTCCGGATCTCGTTTTTAATACTCGGCTACTCTACAGTGGGCAAGTCCACCACAAGATCTGTACTGGTGAAGATCGCGGGAAGAAGTTGGATGCGGTCCAAGCCGGACCGATAAATAAAATAAAAATAGTTTATTTCTCTAACAAAAGTCCTAATTAATAAATTGGTCGACTGAGACCTCCATGTAGGCACAATTAGCCTGTGTTTGGAGGCCCCGCTCTTCTATGATTAGATTTTATATAAATAAATAACTTCCATCTAATTATCTTATAAACTAATAATAATACAACCAGTATTACAAAAAAGAAAAGAAACAAAGCTTTGTGAGACTTATAATTATCTTAAACAACAGTTTGTGTATGTGACTGTGTGTGTGTATGTGTGTGCGTGTGTGTATGTGTGTGTGTGTGTGTGTGATAAATGGGATAAATGGGAGATCCTTTGTAGAGCAGACGTTTTCAAGATAATGATGATGATGTTGCTTTAAAAGGTATAATTTTAAGTATTTTGGAAATATGAAGCGATATGCAGAAATCTAAAAACAACAATCGCTGTACACCCTTAAATTTGAAGTTTTAAATAAGATCGTTTGACAATCGTAAAGTCAATAACTGAGCGTATAGAGCGTGCCTTAAAACGTTGCACCAGATTGCATAATATACTGCATTTCAATCGTTTTATTGCACAGAGCTTAAACTTTCTAAATCAATGCACTGACGTTTTAATCTGGACACATGAAGTGTTAGTGTGAAAATCCAGAAAAAGATTCCTCATTAAAAAGCTTAGGATGCCTTAAAATATAAAAAAATAAGTTATATTTTTTTAATAAATAAGTTACATTAGGCATTGTACTATCAACTACTACACTGTTTCAGTTTATTTATTTAAAGATAAGACAAAGTATTTAAACAAAGTGATTACATAAGTAAGTTGTTTTTCTTTTCTAATTAATTACTATGCTCAGTTCCAAGACTAGCTAATGATCTTCTCAACGCATAACTAAACTACTGTTGATATACTGCGTCGGCGCGTGTATCATGATCTAGAAAATGTCGGATACGGTCCGCATTTTAATTAAGCGAGAAATACAAAGCCGTGGGTGTACACCAATCAGAGCAAATCCACGCAATGCTGTCTATAGAGCACCAACTCGACCAGTCTCGCTCTATTTCTCTAAACAATTAATCGGCTTCAAGCACTTCAGTGAATAGTGACCCTCCCCCGCTTCCGGCAGTTAAATTCAACCCAAACAATACAAAAGGAATTGATTCTGTAAAGACCTTTACTAAAACCCCTCACAGTTTTGTTTTGTAGAGCATACAATAGCAACAATATACAGAAATTCTATTTCATTCTCAATGGAGACAGAACGAACTAAATTGTACAACGAGTTCATCTCGGCAAACAAAGTGACGCGGCGACGAGACGTGCTGCGAACAATGCTCGATAAAATTGCATTTGAGTGAACAGAGAACTCAATAAAAGTGAAACAACGCAGAGCGTGCTCGCCGGAGAAACGCTCAGAATGCGACACATTACTGCTTTAACCCACTTCCAACAAAAAGCCTTTTGTAAAATAGAGCGCCCGACGCGAGCTGCAACAGATTTACTCCTAAGCCACAAATTGGATTAGCATGCGGCGCCTCGCGGCAGCGGCAGTAGCGCGCGACGCCCGCACTCAGCGGCATCATAACACCCATAGCATTCCCTTTATGTAATGTAACGAGCTCAATTGACAATTAATCAGTTCAGTTCAGTATCAGACGATATCGTGTCGTCGTCGCGTGCGCCGCTTTCCTCAGTGCGCGCGCTGCGAGCGGCCGAGCGCGACGCGATGGACACGCTGCCCGCGCCACTCGCCGACCAGCCGCCGCAAATGGCGCGCGTCGCGAACTGCATCGAAATCATCGAACCCAACGCCGACGACTGCCTCACCTCCCTTCCGCCAGAAGGAAACGTCAAACTGCGCAACTACCGGATGCTCAGTGAAAACTTGCGCGCGTACACGCCAACAGGTGATATTCACACTTCGCCCACGAAGGGGAAGCTAGTGTCCAAGTTCGAGGTGTGGGGGTGCCTGTCGCCGCCGCGCGCGAGGATCCTCGAGCTGCTGCGGCCGGAAGACCCGGGGCGGGACGCGCTGGAGGCCATCGTGCGGCCCGCGCCGCGCCGCGGCCTCGCGCGACCCCTCGACGACGACACCAGGCGCTTCCTCCAACGCGCCCTCCTCTCTCCGAGCCCACAAGGCTACTCGAACGCTGTCACTCCCGAACCTCAAGCCAACAGAACAGCTAGCCCCGAACCGAACCGAACAGAACCTCAATACGATCAAGAACCTAGTCAGCCGCCAAGAAACGACGCAGAGAGATCACTAGCTGATGAATTGAGAGAAGCTGAAGAGGACGAGCGATCAGGGAGGAGTATACGAAGGGAATTGTTGAGGGAATTTCGGAGACGCGGTGGGGGAGTGTCGGAGGCGTTCGAGCGGGAGCGGTTGGCGAAGCTGGCGCTGTCGGTGGAAGATGACGAGGGGGAGGATGAGACGGGCTTGTCTGCAGCGGCGAGGAGGCTGGACGCGCTGCTGGCCGAGTCGCGGGAGCTGCACGAGGAGCTGGCGACCATCCACGAAGACATCCAGGTGCTGGCTCGGCGCGTGGCGCGACGCGACTGACGCGTTGGTACTTGCTAGCGTCAATCCCCGCACCTTCGTGAGCCGACGCACATCGCACGCGGGCCAACTGCGAATCCTACAGGAAATATTTCATTCAGTATTTATTGAGTGATTGATACCGTCAGCAAATAAAAGCCATTTTGTTAGTGGCCTGAATGTTTTGTGCGTTGGCTCTACTTTACTCTTTTGCACTGTTTTCACTTTCATTTGAATTCCCAGTTCACAATTGGTTGGAATCGGATAAAAGTCACAACAATGTGTCGAATTTAAGCGAATGCATCGACGAAATACCGGAATAGGTGATGCATAACGAATTAATACGATTTCTATTTAATATTGTGCGTTCCTTGTACGTTTTATATGGCACTCACATGTTCCGTGCGTTTTATCGAATCTAGAAAGTTAAATTTAATAATTCCAGTATACAGTGTAAGTGATGGGCTCCATAAAATAATAGGGTACATTCAGCCTACGATTTTCAATTATAAATTCTATTGGAGTTTCGTCCTGGAAAAATATATACAATATACCTACTCTAGGAAGAAATTTAAAGGAAGGACCAATTCGCACTGGGGTACAAAGCCTGGTTGGTCGCCCTAGAATCGAGCTCTTCGGTTGCTACTATTGTTTCTTCGGTAGGGACGTATATTACTGGTGTCAAAGTCTAGGTAAGCGTGCCTCCTTGGACCCCATCGTCATTTTACTTTCATCAATTAGTTCTGTGGACACGCAGAACTAATTACAAACTAACAAGTACTGTTATTGATTTATTATTTATCATCACAAAGATATTATTTACTTCATTTTTATCGTAAACAGCCCCTTAATTGGCCTTATCAGTCAGTAATGTCGCTCGTGTCATGTGACACTGAAGTTCATTATCCTTCGCTTGTTGCAATAATAAACACAACGAAGTAAGGAGAAATGCTTCACTTTCTGAAACCAATCCCCATAGTCCCCGCCTATTCTCTTATCTTTCACAAGTTGTAAGAAGATTCTCTAGTTCCACATTTTTTTTCATTCTTACTAATGGGGGATTTTCCGACAGCCAATTAAAAAAATAGTTCATAAAACTTCGATAGACGGCGTTGACGATTCGTGGATCCGAAGAAATCCGGCGAGTCACCCAGGGCCATAAAAGGATAGGACGAAGTACACCTGTCGTCGTGTGCTGTCAGAAAATCCCCCATTGCCTAATATCATCACCAGAGTAGGTTTAAACTTCCAGCTTCCGATCCGGAGATTCTTAGTTCAATTCAAATCCTGGTGGGGCACTGTAGATCACAATAACTTTGTGAGACTATCCTCAGTATAATTAGAATATTTCAGCTTGAATCATCTGATTTTCCAAAATGTTAGATGATTATGCGGTTCGGAAGGCACGATAAGCCGTCGGTCTCGGCTACTATCTACGGAAATACTTTTATAAGGTATTGTAGAGGCCTTTAGCGGCGCTATAACTCTGACACCCGCGGGTCTAATCGTACAATTAATTCAGTAGGGCCCGGTAGGGGTCATTCTTCTCTGACGCGCTTCTCGCCCTGGCAATGTTCTGGGCCGAGGTCCGAGCCCGTCTGAGGGCGCCCCCAGAGACGTTGTCATAAATTCCTAAGGGGTACGAGCCTTCCGCTCCCCCGCAAGTCCGCGCCCGCTATATTACCACTCTGGTAGAAATAGCGATTAGTTAGTTAAAAAAACTGACACCAGGGTTTGTAAGGTCGGTCGATGACCTTACAGGCCTAGATATGATGATGGATGACTTGTTTAGCAATTATAGACATAATTGTAGTTTTGCGCGGCTCGTCTCGCGTCGCTAACTAATCGTGTTAGCATGGATTAAGCCGACACTTTCCGTGTTTTATTATTTGGAACTAACAAATCAACCATGTATTTAGTGGCCTGCCTACCTCTCGGGGAGAGAGGCGTGACTTTGTGTATGTATGGACTTAGTGACCCCAAAATCCCGTGATAAGTTGAGTGACTATTTATTATTAAGTCAAAACAGTAACTGAAAAATCAAAGCGAAAAGCAAGGCGTGACGTCACACCGTGCTGTGATCGTTTTTGTACTGTTTTACTAGATTTTTAAATTGCGATAGATTAAGTCAAAGTCAAAGTCAAAGTCAAAATTATTTATTTCCATAGGATGTTATTTCATCACTTAGATCCGTCATTACATTTTTTTTTATTAATGACGATTATTTGATTTTGACATTAGATTTATCCTTCGCAGTCTTGTATTATTCGAATAATTTTGGGCATCCTGTTTCCTAATAGGAATTGATGTATAGAAGTTCACAATGCAATGGCCTCAATTCGGGATGTCATGCTCTAATTCTAATTTAAAAATCCAGGTATCCTTTTCGTTTTCATGACCAATGAAAGAGAGGTGATGAACGAATGATATTAATTTGAACGAATGATAACTTAAAATAAGCATAGCATAGCACTGGCATAGCTGTCAGTTTAAGAGATTTTAAGGGCGTATTCCGATTCAGAGTTTCAGCGCTGTCAGCGATCAGAAAAGCAAAAAAACGTATGAGTTTTGACAGCTGACAGTAATTCGGAACGCGATTACGGGTACTTTAATCGATTTCAGCGCGTCTTGGAACGCAGGGTAAGTCGCATGTTTTACTGACTAAATTGCAAAATGGAGAAGCCATAAATTAAAAAAAAAAAGGTGCTCTCTAAAATTGTGCAATCGACACGGCCATAAAGTTCAAATTCGATGTTTGACAGCTCTAATATTAGGATGGCCATCTGCTGTCCTTTTTCAATATTTAAAAGGTAAAAAGGACGGACTAACTCAAATTAAGGATTAGAGCGTGACATCCCGAATCGAGGCCAATGAGTATTACTTTTTAATACAGTCAGCTACCGAATTGTAGTTAGAAACAACCAAATAGGTCCAGATCTCTCGTACAAGTATGGAGATAGGAGGCCAAGCAAGATCGGCCACTAAGTCGCCATCTTGCTTGATCTCTATCTAAAAACCTTGTAGTCATTTTCTAGTTATAATATTATACCTATTGTATGGCTTTAAAAACTTTTAAGAAGTAACTATCTGTTCATCATGAACTATAATAATAAGCAATAATTGTAGGTTATGTTAGGAAGTTACTGAGCCGACAGGAAAACAATGTTATCCCCAATGACATGTAATTTGAAGTTATTTCCTTCAACAAATACTTGATTAATTACAAATCAATTACAATAATAATAGGAAACTGTCTAAAAATAAACGAAATTCTTTGAACTACAGTTCCTTAAAGTTCCTGGACTACAGTTAGTTAATAATTCTATCTAATACTTTAAACGAGCAATTGTTGTATAATGTAAGGTATATAAGGTTAAAGGTATACATAAAGGTATAATATAAATATATTATATAATAAGAAACTCTGAAAAGCCTCGAAGGATTTCTATGACATTTAGTATGTTAGAATGTTTAGGGGGCGATAAATTGATCTAGCTAGGTTTGATTGAATGGAGCGGGTTTTCTCTGTGTTTTCAGGCTTAAATAATTGCTACGCCATATCATTAGAATAGAAAGGTAATTTCGCCACGATGTACTCGCATAACGTTGCATTAGCTCAGTGGGGAAACCGCGAGTCTGCAAATTCTATATATTTTGGTTTGAGTCGTGACTTCGAGTCTCTATAAATAAATATATATTTTTTGTTCATTTTTCTTAATTTATTTTTATGTACTTACTCACTTTTTTATTCTTTAATTTAGTTATTTAAATACAAAAATGACAGAAATTAAAATTTCTATGTTTTTTTTTCGTATAATATAGTCAGAAAGTTTTCCAACAGATGGCACGCGCTAAGCTCGGTTGCCCAATGAGGAACACTGAGAGACTAATTGTCCTATAGTTGCCACAGTCTTTGATCCCGGCTAGTAACTAGAATAACTGATAGATAGCTGGCTAAATAACTTTGTAACCCACCATCATTTCAGGCAAACGAAGAACCATGCATAATTGAAAGTAAAGTAAACAAAAAGTAAAGTAAATATATTCTTTGACCCAAATGAAGTAATGAATCAATTAATAACACGCACCAATAATTATTCAAACCACGGTGATGTATCGGACAAGTTCAGATGTTGTTTAATAAAATTGTTTGATATTATTTTTTATGTAATTGTAAATTTTTAACGGTAAAATAATTCATTTTTAAAAAATTTAGTGTAGTGTAACGCTAGGCACTGTTTTCTTACTCCACAATGCTACGAAGGAACATTATTTTAGGTTTTGATTTCCGAATTCACTGTTATTTAAGTTGTGTGAAGTCATCCAAACAGCAATGGACCAGTATGGTTAATAATTAAAATGTAGGCTTGAGCCCCTCAGTGAAGGGTTAACACGTTTTGTATGGCTGGTAGGTAACGAGTGTCATTTAACATTCTATTATTTCTTTTGTTTCCAGGCACAGTGCGTGCGTGCATGTCGGTGCGCGGCGGCTGCGCGCGCGCTTGAGGAGGATGCGCGCGCGCTGCGGTACTTGGACGACGTGGTGGCATTGTTGCGCGGGGAGGAGCACGCGGCGAAGAACGCGAAGAAGTGGCCCTTCGTGCTGGACAGGCGAGACCCCGCTCGGAACTACGTGGTCTGAGATACGGTGAGTTTTAAGTAAAGGTCAATTTTTATACTTGCACAAGTACAATTCATCGTGTGACAGCTGGCGCCATCTATCCAACAACAATCACATTGCCGAGTTAACTTAAACCATCAATCAAACTCGGCAAGTACTAACTAGCTGTCATAACAGACCGGGCTTCTATTTTACGTTTTGCATGTTGGTAGAAGGCCCGGTAGGGGTCATTCTTCTCCGACGCGTTTTTCGCGCTGGCAACGTTCTGGGCCGAGGTCTGAGGCCGTCTGAGGGCGCCCCCAGATACGTTGTCATAAATTCCTAAGGGGTACGAGCCTTCCGCTCCCCCGCAAGTCCGCGCCCGCTATATTACCACTCTGGTAGAAATAGCGGTTAGTCCGTTCAAAAAAATAACTTACACTAGTAATTAAAATATGCAAGCACTTTGCATTTCGACTCTCCTTACGTATGTTTTATTACTCGTATTATAACGAAGCTAGAAAATCCGACAAATCTATACAGATAAATATAAATAAATAAATATCTCACACACGGCCATCTGATCCCAAACTATTAAGCAAAGCATTGTACTATGGGTATCAGACAGCTGATATACGTTACTTAAATATATAAATACATACATATACAGGGTGTAAATAAATTAGCTGACACTATTTTAAAGGATCAACCTACCCATGAAAGTGAACAACTTTCCCCAAGAAACATGCACTGTCGGACGACAAAAAGAAATTGTCTTTTCATACAAAACCGTGCAGCCAGCTAATCGATTTACTATGAAAGATGTGTATTTTGTCGTCCGACAGCCCATGTTTCTTGGGGAAAGTTGTTCAGTTTCATGGGTAGGTTGATTCTTTAAAATAGTGTCAGCTAATTTATTTACACCTTATAAAGATAAACAACAACCAAACAAGGCAAACACAAGTGCTCGTCACACGAATGTTGCTCTGGTCGGGATTCGAACCCGCGACCCTGTGCTTCGCAGGCAGGCATACTACCAACTAGGCTACGGGGCCGTCAGCCAGTCTATGTGGTCGAGTGGACAGGTAAGGGCGTTTGAGTGCCGATCCGGAGGTTCTGGGTTCAAATCCGGTATGACACTGTCAGTCCAGCTTTTAGTGGCATTCTACTAAAAAAAGAGCTAAGTGTCTTAGCTACTAAATTACTTTGCTTTTTCTAACTGAAGCCTGCTGAAAACTTACACAACCCCTTCCTCAGTCACTGTTCCTATAAATAGAGCAATTACACAGTCAATAAAGCGCGAAATAAAATATTATACTAGCGGTCCGCCCACGGCTACGCTCGCGCTATGTAAGATTTTCCCGTGGGAATAAGGTTACAAACTATCTTCATTCCAAATTTCATCTAAATCCGTCCAGTAGTTTAGGCGTGAAAGCGGAACAAACATCTAAAAATCCAAATATTATATTTTCACATTTACAATATTAGTGTGATTTCCCATGTTGACGACTATTCGGTAGGACAGGTAGGAACTGAAATCTTTTTCGTTAAGTAAATTCATTGCAATTTTTTTCAGAATGGAAATTATACTGCTTGTTTACCAAGCCTTTATAAAACATACAGTGCCTTTTAATGTAGCTTGGTTGAAATTCCAAAATAGTTTTTAATTAGTGCACTAATTGCTACACGGCAATTATAGGCGGTCGGGAATAAATTAGCCGTTATACGAAGGGCTGTTACGTGACCGTGTTATAGCACAAGGTTGCCTATGGACTCTTCTCGTTCTCCTTCTTCTTCATAAACGTGACCATACAATCCCTAGAGCCCCCAAAAGCCACTGACTTTGCTCTTGTAACGAACACTTCCTTAGTCTCAATTTATCATTCAATAGTACATTACTGCCGCAGCCGCAAAATTAGTTGGACGAGGGCACGTTTAAAGTCCGAGCCGAGGGAGGGATTTACTGCGGCTGAGGCTTGTATATTGTTGCTTATCTCTAAAATATGCGAGGAAATTATAAAATACTTTAAAAGATGTGGAATCTTGGATTTATATGTCGTACGTCAAAAATAGAATTGTAAAAATCTTAATTTGAATAAAATGATTTTGGTTTTAATTTTTTTATTTTACTAAAATCTATAAGCTCCAATCTTTTGCCTTTTAACCTCTTCTTTCATCCATTGTTATATATTTCCCTAATTCAATGATAACTCAATCATGAATAATAAGAAAAAATAGTACGATAAAAATAGAAGAGACGAAAGTTACAAACCGCCATATTGTGCGCTTTTCTTTTTTTTGTTTTGTGCCAGTGTCATACAGAGCATACAGCCAACTCCAATTACTACGATTCGTGTACAATTCATAATATATAGGTATTATGCTGTAATTAAAAACATGAAATGAAATTTCTAGATGAAAATTACTTTGCTGGCCTAGGCCGCTGTTTTGTAGGGGCAATGTTTCGCCAAAAATGAGTCACTATGCGTAGTGTTGAAATTTTTTTAAGCGTGTCGGAGAAAAAATATTTTAAAAATACAGATTTTTTTGTCATACCCCATTAGAGAAGCCTTAAGAGACATACTGAATTACTGGTGTGTAGGTAGAATATTTTAGGCACCTCCGAGTACTCCGAGAGATCCATCGTCTATGATTCAAATTACCTGGTTACTGACAAATACAACGATACCGAGTTTTAAAATGCTTGTAACGCCATCTCTCGGATACGATTGGAAACAATTTAAGCCTCTATTCTTTTTGAAATGGTTATTTTTTGTGTGATATGCATTACAACACCGCGAATATGCAATTTCCTAGTGTCCATTACCCCAGCAGGAAAGTGCGTCCTAGGCTGAATTTGTACAACTAGTTACTAGTGGCGCTGTGAGCTGTAGACCTCGCGAGTCTGTATATATCTTTTCAATTTTTTTTTTCTCGACAAACATCCCCTACTAGATTTTTTTTATTTTTAAAGTTTATTTTATTTATTTTATTTTAATTTTAATTTTAGTTTTTATTTTATTTTAAGAAATGTGACCTGTAGAGGAAAACAGCCTCAGCGGTAGACCTTGTAAGCTGGCAACCCCCATAACTCCGTCATTTTTTTAAATTTCCAAAAACTGACTCGACAAAAAATTCGATTAATTTATCGAACCTGCTCACAAAATTTCACGAGAATCGGTTGAGAAACGCGACCTGTAGAGTGAAACAAACAAACAAACAAATCCACAAACAAACAGATGGACATACAAAAGCAAATTTGGCCAAGCTGAAACAGAGCCGCTTCGCTCGCTCGGTCAATTAGTGCGCATTATGCTGTAAATGTGCGCCAAATAAAAAAATAGTACGTTTTATCGTTTTTTTTTCAATAGCAGACGTTGGCGGTGATACAGATTTTGTATTTCTGGCCTCTGATTGTCGAGTTCTCTTGAATATGATTGGTGCAATAAACGCGGGACTTTTTTCTCTATCCAATGACATTTAAAAGTAAATAACGGAATAAATGCATATTCGCGGTGTTTTAATATAAGCGACGACGTTAAGGTACAACATGTTACATTTAAAACCTCTCATGGTACAGAAGGCAGCACACGCGGGTGGGCACTTGCCTTACGAATATCGCCCCTGCTACGTGATAAAGGTGCTCTCACGGTCAACGTGTCCAGCCACGTGCGCTGGCTACTGTACCTATACCAGTCCATGTACCTTGACAACTTTTGTTCCACAACATTTATTCATCTTTGATTTTCAATCACAACTTACTCGTATGACTCCGAAGATTCATGAAAATAAACAAAAATTATAGAATTATTGAACCCTCACGAAGAAACTCCACAAACGCAGCATGACACGAATTAAAGCGCTTGTTTTTAGGTACATACATATCTGTATTGCTGTTCGTTTGTTTCGCTAAAACTCGAGAATGGCCAGACCGATTTGGCTAATTTTGATCTTGAAATATTTGTGGAAGTTCAGGGAAGGTTTAAACGGTGAGAAACATAAATAATAATTAGCAGAAAAGATTAAAAACGACAATTTTAGTTTTCCAATACAAAATGGTCTTGCCACCCCTAGCAAAGTGTGTCGCGTGCATGGCACCGCTCTCGTTATGAAGCCGCCTAGATACTATGGTTCTGCACTGCTGTCTCTTGGCAGCTGCTACAGAATTGGCAAACGCTTTCGAAGTGGTATTAGTACGTGGTGGGGATCGAACCCGCAACCGCCGGACGGAAGACAGCTGCCCTAGCCACTACACCAGCGTCGCTTTTCACTCTGTTGACGAATGTTCCGCCCGACACCACAGTTTAAACACCTGCGCGGGCGGTGATCGATGGCCGAGTTAAACTGCAGTTAGCGGTGACTGCCGGTCTAACAGCTGGTTAGATTACAGGTGTTGCCGGTGATAATGATCCTATAAGCTACTAGCTGGTGTAAGTTTCCATTGTGATCTTCGGTGGGAAGAGGAAAACTAGACATAAAAGATTAAAGTTGATGCTTATTTGTAAAAGAAATGGTGAATGGTATTTTTTTTTTGTTAAGTACTTCCGTTTACCTAATATTTTATTTATTATATGTTTGTAATTCGATTAAGTTTGAACATTACAACATTATCTGAATTAACCCAGTAACTTTTTACATCAAGCTTTTACAACAAGAACACATCGAAAACAACGATAAAATTCCCATAAATTCCCATAAAAGTTTTTTCTTTTTCAAGTTGCTTATTTCACATTCCGTCTCGATTAATTAATCCTGCATATGCTACGAATACCGAATTTTATAAGTAGCTTTCAATTGTGTGAGATTTTCCCGTCGGAATAAAACTTTTTTCCGTAAAAAGTATCTTACGTGTTAATCCAGGGCATACTACTATCTCCATCTCAAATTTCATTCAAATCCGTTCTATACTTCAGGTGTGAAAGCGAAACAAACATCCAAACGTACTTTCATATTTCATTGACCGAGCGAGCGACGCGTCTCTGTTTCAGCTTGGCCAAATTTGCTTTTGTATGTACATCTGTCCATCTATTTGTTTGTTTGTTTGTTTCACTCTACAGGTCGCGTTTCTCAACCGATTCTCGTGAAATTTTGTGAGCAGGTTTGATAAATTAATCGATTTTTTTTGTCCAGTCAGTTTTTGGAAATTTTAAAAAATGACGGAGTTATGGGGGTTGCCAGCTTACAAGGTCTACCGCTGGAGACTGTTTTCATCTACAGGTCACATTTCTTAACCAATAAAATAGAATAAGATAAAATAAAATAAATTTTTAAATAAAAATTAAAAAATCAAGGGGTCGGGAATGTTTGTGGAGAAAAAATAAAAATAAATATGAAAAGATATACAGACTCGCGAGGTCTACAGCTCACAGAGCCACTGGTAATATCAGTGTGATAGTACTTATCTCTGCAAAGCTCTACAATAATTTCAGCCTGTCTTTCATCATTATTCTGCCTGCAGACAGCAACATTTGTTTAAACATTGTCTACAGTATTCCAGACCAGACTAAACCGTGAATGTAAATTTCACTCAAATTATATAAAGCGTTTTAGCAAACGAGCCGCGGCGACTGTTTCGCTGAACTAATTTTTCAGTTTCCATTGCTTTTTTATGATAAACTAATTTTCAGAATGTGTATGCTGCAAAGACTTGGTCCCGATATAATATTTTGCAGTGTCTTCTAGATTTTCAGCATTTATACCTACAACGAAGTAGGCAGGTTTATGAAGTATTTCAGATGGACTTTATTTAATCAGTTTTCATCATCATCTCAGCCGGAAGACGTCCACTGCTAAACATAGGCCTCCCCCATAGGTTTCCAAAGTGAACGCAAGTACTTGCATCCACCGGCGCCCAGCAACCTTCACCAAGTCATCTGTCCACCTTGTGGGAGGCCGTCCAACACTACGCCTTGTCCCGTGGCCGCCATTCGAGAACCTTTCTTCCCCATCGGTTATCGGTTCGTCGAGCTATATGGCCTGCCCATTGCCACTTCAACTTACTTATCCTGAAAGCTATGTCGAGGACATTGATTGGTCTTTCTACGTATCTTACAGTATAAATCAATGAATTGATTTTTCGTGACACCCATGCTAGGTAGAGGTTTTCATAGATATCCAGACAGCTGATGGACATACATTAATAAATACTCAATTAAGATAAAGAACACCCAAATACAAGGCAAACACAGTAATCATCGCAGGAATGTAGCCCTGCAGGGTCAGCATAACCACCGTAGATAAAATAAACCCGCGCGACATACAAAGTGACCGCCACTAACATCCAAGCTTTTTGTCGCACGTAGAAAAGAACTGCGTTATTATTGGCAGTTACGTTTTATGTCGCACGGTTTAATATGTCTAGGGTCGTTATTCTGACCCTGCTGGATGGAATACGAACCCGCGACCCTGAGCTTCGTAGGCAAGCATACTTCCAAGTAGGCCACGGAGCCGATGTAACTGCATTGTACTAACAATCAATTTGTTAGAAGAAATGCAATCTGTCTGCATCTAAAATGCGACTTTGCAAGTAGATTGCCGATTGTACCTCTAGCCCATCTGAATAACAAATGTAACGTATCTGTAAGTGCATCGAATAAATATTTTCGAAAGAAATATTAAACCTAACTTGCAAGTAAGGTCGACCAAGAAAGTGGTTTACCATTTTTAATTCAATTTCCTAGCTATCGAAAATTTCAATAAGGTTTACTCGATATCTGACAGATCGTTCTGCAAACGAAAATAATCTTTGTTGTTCTATAATTTGCAACTGACATGCAACCTTAGGGTGATGAACCAATTTATTGGTCGACTACAACTGAAAATATAACTAATACTAAGTAATTATTAAGGATTGTGTACCTACATACTCGTATTTGAAAGTAAAATGGAAGAATAACCTACTAGACGTACCTAATGAAGAATAACCTACTAGACGTACCTTATGAAGAATAACCTACTAGACGTACCTTATGAAGAATAACCTACTAGACGTACCTTATGAAGAATAACCTACTAGACGTACCTTATGAAGAATAACCTACTAGACGTACCTTATAAAGAATAACCCACTAGACGTACCTTATGAAGAATAACCTACTAGACGTACCTTATAAAGAATAACCCACTAGACGTACCTTATGAAGAATAACCTACTAGACGTACCTTATGAAGAATAACCTACTAGACGTACCTTATGAAGAATAACCTACTAGACGTACCTTATAAAGAATAACCCGCTAGACGTACCTTATGAAGAATAACCTACTAGACGTACCTTATAAAGAATAACCCACTAGACGTACCTTATAAAGAATAACCCACTAGACGTACCTTATGAAGAATAACCCAATAGACGTACCTTATGAAGAATAACCTACTAGACGGTACCTTATCTACTTTTTTTTTACTATGGTACAGAATACTATGGGAAAACTTCTAAAGGGGGTACCCTATGTGAACACTAGCGCTACTTGGATAAAAAATCATAACTTAGTGAAAACACAAAATATCAAAAATATGAAACGATCAAATTGTTTCATTAGTCTTGTTGTATTTTTAGAATTGATAAATTCAGTCATCTATTCTTAATTGTAGTAACAGATAGCGAAATTGTATAAGATTTTATAAAATTCGGTATTTCTTAAAAATACTAAAGTACCTACACTTTAAAATGATCGTCCACTTTTTTAGTATATTTAGTTTTTTCGGAGTTATGATTTTTTTTCGAAATGGCGCTAGTGCGCTAATAGACCACTTACGTTCGCGACCGTGTGATTCTGTCTTGAGTAAAAATTGCGATTTAGACGAGATGCTACTATAGACCTTTTACGTTTGTGACCGTTCGATACTAAATCAAACTACCGCTATGATGATACATGAGAGCAAGAAAAATAGACTGCTCTCAAGTAATAGCCCTACCCGTTTCGGAACGAACTCTAACATTATTTTTTGTCGTACAACCTGACGGCAGACGTAATGATCTGTATGTAAATGCGGTACCGTCCAGGACCGGTAATTAGCTACCGGTACCGTCCCGCGAGCAGCGGTACCGTCCCGTCCGGGCGCGGCGTTACGGGACTCGCACGAAATACAACCCCGCGGAGCCCTGCGCTGAAATAATAACAGTTTTTTTTCTGTTTTTTTGTTTTAATTTTACTATAAAAGTATTTTTCTGTTGGCTATGTTTTAATTGTAAATGTTTTACGGCCATAAAGTCAATTTGATAAAAAAGTAACTGCATTTTTTAAAGTATTAGCTCTACAAAAATACACTTGTAAAGCGTAGTTCGTTAAGGAATACCCGAATATTCGTAGTCGGCTTTAAAATTGTAATATGAAAATTCAGTGTAATATAAAACTGCCGCTCTAGTAGTCTAGGCTATATCCACTGTGAATCTATATACGGTCGGGGTCAGAAAATGTTTACCAGTTTTCAAATTAGATTCCATATCACACTGTTTTCACTAGTCTAAAATGCCATATCAAGTTACTTATTACCTTTTAAAAGTTATTATTCAATATGACGCACTGATTAACAACAAAGAGATTTATTGATCACTTTTTGATGACGAAACTCATTTCTTTACTTTTGAAATGACATTTATTAAAAAATATGATTGTTTGAATGTCGTTTGGACAAGAGTGAAATTTTAAGAAAGATGCCTATTTTTATAACGAAATAAAATGGCAAGTTTAACCCAGGAGCAAAAAGCTGAAATAATATTTCTCTTCGAAGGTGGACAATAGGGCTACTGCGATTAATTATGTGTCGCTTTTGGACGAAGTGATGCTGCCTACTGTGCGCGTAGTGTATCCTGCAACAGAATTCCTACACATTGCCTACGTTCAAGATAATGCATGGATACACACGGCCCGTGCTACTATGGCGTGGTTCAACCTGCACCGTGACATTCGACTCATTCAACGGCCCGCTCGGTCTGCTGATTTAAACCCAATTGAAAATTTATGGAGGTTAATGGTTCAACGCTGGGACTGTCAAAATGAAAGAAACCCTCATGGAATGGAAAGAAACAATCATGCTCTTAGATCAGACTGTGCTCGGGTATGGGATGATATCAGACTAGAGGGAATGATCTATGCGCACGCCTTGTCGCATCAATGCGAGATAGTGGAGATAGACTACGTGCCGTCATAGCTGCTGGGGCAAGGTTATACTAGATATTAACCTGTGTGCTCGGGGGCACTGACATTTGACACCATCCTTTCGCTCGTGTCAAATTTCGCGATAAAAAATGGCGGTGATTTTCGCAAGGACTAGGGTTTGATAAATATAAATTACAAGTAATTTTGAGAGATAACATTCATGCTATTACTAAAATCTAATTCCAGAATATATTACGATCTATTTCCAATTTTTTTATACGTTAGTTATCATTTTGTTATATAATTACAGGTACGGAAACTTCAGGGTCTAGAAACTTTGCTGACATAATGTAAATAAAATAGAATTACGAGAAATACATAATGTATCAGAAAAATAAATTTACTCTCAATAAATCTGTAATAAATACGTGTTGCAAACGTTTATTGTTATATTTGAGTCCACATACATTTTTTTCATGAAAACAGCTATCAAAGTTTATGGCCCTATTGGTCCTATATCAAACATATGTCGTGCGACTCGTATTTTCAAACTCATGAAAATCAGCATTAGGCGTTAGTAATGAAAGAAATCTTGAATAGTATTCATGAATAATCATCCATCTTACGATATGGGTACTTGTTGTTATAAATACTTCAAGGAATCTAACAAAAATTGAAAAAGCTTGCCATAACCTCTAAACACCTAACTATTACTTCACTGGCCTATAAAAAAACGAAGAAAAGCTATCTGACGAAATAAAACATGGAAATGAAGAAACAAATGATCCATAATTCATTTCACATTGTAATATTCAATGCATAGAACATAATTCATTAGAATTATCGTAAAATAAACACGACAAAATTGTACTGAAAAATGGTTGACAATAGTGAGGTGCACACTAACTTGTAATATCGATAATCGGCTGTGGTACGAAAAGTTACTATTAGTTATTGGACATAGTGAAACGACTTGTATTTTTTTTTTATTACGCATAGATCTAGAAACTGAACAATTTTTAGGAAGAAACATGGGGCGAAAAAAAAGGACTCGCATACAAAATTCAAATAAGTTGATCGATTTGGTACCTATATGAGATTAAAATGTTTTTGATGGTCTATCCATTGTTTTTCCAGGAAAGTTGTTCAGTTTCATGTTCTTGGCGACAAATGAAGGTTTATAAAAAAAATGCATATACTGGATTATTCATATTTATTCATATTTGTTATTATTTAGGTTACTTACACCGTCATAATAATGCATACTATAACCACGTCACAAACACAAAGGTAAACCTCGACTCGTGCATTAGTCTAGAAAGAAAATATTTTACAGTACAAGGAAAAAAAAACACATTTTGATTAAAATACAGAAAATATATTTTTTATTCAAATTTATCACATATATAGTTGACATAGTATTATTTTGTCATGCTTGAAAAAATAAAACCAATCATTCTTATTATTTACATAATCATCAAAACTCTAATACACATGCAATTTGGTTCCCTATCTACTCGCATAACAATTTTTGTAATAATTTAATTTGGCATAGCGTTTTTAAAACTAATATTATTTAATCATAATATTTTTCAAGGGCCACCCCGCCGCACGCTAACCTACAGACCACTATGCCATTACCACACCACCACCACCACCATTTAGACCATTATGCATTTTTTATTATGTCATTATGCCAAAGAACGATTATACCAAAAAAATTATGGAATAAAAAAATGCTACATTCATAATGACAAAGTAAATTAGGAATAAAAAAATATGCGAGTAAAAGGTATCCGATGCAATTTTATGGGAAGACATCCCGTCCCAAAGCAGGGAAGAAGGAGCTTATTTTTAAAAATATCATTTGGGGTCGGCGCAGTATGGTTTTTTCTTCCATACATCCCTGTCAGCCGTCATTTCGACACTCGCATTCTTCCTGAACATATCCTCTTTTACACAATCCATCCATCTTTTCTTTTGTCGTTCTCTCCCAACATATCCATCCACATTCAAATTCAATACCTTCAGTGGTCGCATGTTGTTCCACATCATCATCATCATCATCATTTCAGCCTGTTAACGTCCACTGCTAAACATAGGCCTCTCCAATTGCACTCCAGCACGACCGGTCCATAGCCACCTGCATCCAACGAAAAAAGAAAAAAAAAAAAGAAAAAAAAAAAAACGATTTTATAAAAAAGTGCCAATTATGTGAGAGCTCTCAATTAGAAACCTGAGCCTTACCTGGTTGAACATAAAAAAAAGAGTAACAATAACAAACAAAGTAGTACTGAGAGTAATACCTACAGTCCCAAATCTTATCAGTTTATGCTGGCAATTGATAAATACGCACTGGCAGTTTACTATGATTCTAGAATTGTATTTTCAAATGATTTCGAGACATTTCTGTTTTGAAACTTGTTTTGTCTCAGTCAAATTTTGGAAACCAACGGGCTACGATATAATAGCTATAAAGTTCAATTTATATTATAGCTTTATTCTTTGTCAAAAACTCTCTTTTCATTTCACACACCTCCATCACCACAATACAATGAGCATCGACTCATGAGTTTTCAGACTGGAATTTGTGTCAAAGCTTATGGAACACTTGTTTTGAGAACTACCACACTGGCTGGCTAGGCAACAGTATGGTAGGTTTCAAAACAACCGACCAAACAAAGTGCCACCTCACAGCTCCTGCACTCGTACACCGGCTTTTTGCGGCACACGACACAAGTGCGTCGGCCCAAGTTGGACCTATGCGCCACTCTATCTCGCATTTCTTGCGTCACTTCTACACGTGAGATAAAGTGGCGCTCGGTAAGCCGACGGGGCACGAGTGCAGGATTACGCGGGATGGGCTGGCGTACAGTGCGAGGGACATTCGCAAGGTGGCGTTCCATAATCTCCGACACCAATTCCAGTCGGAAAACTAACGAGTCAATGCTCCTGTTTAACGATTTTTCCAATAAAATGCGAGAATTTTGAATTGTAATATTCAAAATTCTCTTTAACATTTTTTTGGACCATTTTTTGCATTGTTTTCTTTCAACCAGGTAAGGCTCAAGTTTCTGATCCATAAGATCAACCCCCCCCCATATTGTGGTTGTAGTCGTCGATGAGCGCGAGTTTGTACTGAGCTGAATGCCCTGGTCTCGCCACCTTCTGAACCTGGGAGACATCGTGGTAAGTTGAGATACAGGTCGTGCGTTTACGATCCTGTATCGCAACAGTCATGACGTCCCCGGCATGGCGCGCAATGAACTCCCCTTCCCTCAGCGGACACCTCTGTACGGAAATGGGTACCTGCTTGCGATTTGCACGCAGAGTACCCACGCAATCTGTTCCCTTGTTTTTTAAGTGTCGCGCCAAGTTGGGGGAGTTAAAAAAATTGTCCATGAAGAGGACATGTCCCAGGTTCAGAAGAGGGCGGATCAGGCGCATCACAGTGCTCATGCTCGAGCCTAATGGACTGTTGGTCGTCCGCGCTCCTACGTACACAAAGAACGACCACAAATACCCCGTCGAGCTCTCACATAATTGGTATGTCTTTACACCGAACCGAGCTGCCTTCGTTCTAATATATTGTTTGAAGGCCAATGGCCCCTTCCACAGAGTCAATGACTCGTCAATAGAGATGTTTTGCTCTAGTGTATACAGCTGCTTGAACTTCGCGTTCATGTGATCCACCACAGGTCTTATTGGGTGGATCGGATCGCTGTGATCTCTATTGGTCGAGTCATTGAGGTGAAAGGCGGCATTGACATTCCAATATCTCGATTCGGTGAAAAGTTTTCGAAAAATCTCGGTCTTTAGGAGTGGCGACGATGAGAAACACGACTTTACTGAAGGCATGTGAATAACACCTAACATCATCCAAAAACAGAAAAGTATCAAAATTTCATCCTCGTTCGTCTCATACCATTCGTGCTGGAACCTTGCACGCTGAATGGACTGAGCGTACCGATTGCTTTCCGTAGCTATATGGGAGACAATAGCAATATAAAATCATAAAATCATCCCAATAGCTACGGAAAGCATCATAAGGGCTTGTAACAGCCCTTGTTGGCCCAGTTGATTCAGCGCGAAAGGTTTCCTTCCTTCCTTCCCACGTGCTCATTTCCTCCCACACAAACTCTTGCGGCTCCAACAACACTCTATCTTCTTCATTAATCTCCTCATTCTCGCCCTCAACATTCCCTCGCATTCTATCACGCACTCGTTGCTCTTGTCTCTCACGCTCCGGTCGATTAGCCAAAAACTGGCTAATCGCCATTCGCACTGGCTCGGGGAGCTCTTCGTCAGAGACGAACCTTTCTCTGTAAGGCTCCCCGCGCCTCCAATCATTCCTTTCATTCCTACCTCTGCCTCCACCTCGCCGACCACCTCTACCTCCGATTCTCCCACCACCTCGTCCTTGGCGCGGTGCTGCAACGGCAGCACGGGGCTGCACTGGCAAAATGTCAAATCTGCAAGTATAAAAAATATTATTAAAAGCGTGTATGTGTTAGGAAAACGAAGCTCAAGAATTTCCAGTCGTAACAGAAAAGGGATAAGACCGCAATGATATCAGTTCGTTCATATGAAAAAATTGTATTTTGTTTACCTATGTTCAGCCCCGAAAGCACCTGCAGCTGCTGCAGCCTGATGAGGTGGTGCCAGTAATCTAAAAATATAATAAGTTTACACAAGTCCAATTAGTATGAAAAAAAAATAGGAAAAATAGCATCAGCAGGTGGAGGCGATTGTCTTTTTGACCTAGAAGGCCAAAACATTGATCACACAGAGTAGTGATATGTACTCGCGCTCATCGACGACTACAACCACAATATGGGGGGGCCCATATTGTGGTTGTAGTCGTCGATGAGCGCGAGTTTGTACTGAGCTGAATGCCCTGGTCTCGCCACCTTCTGAACCTGGGAGACATCGTGGTAAGTTGAGATACAGGTCGTGCGTTTACGATCCTGTATCGCAACAGTCATGACGTCCCCGGCATGGCGCGCAATGAACTCCCCTTCCCTCAGCGGACACCTCTGTACGGAAATGGGTACCTGCTTGCGATTTGCACGCAGAGTACCCACGCAATCTGTTCCCTTGTTTTTTAAGTGTCGCGCCAAGTTGGGGGAGTTAAAAAAATTGTCCATGAAGAGGACATGTCCCAGGTTCAGAAGAGGGCGGATCAGGCGCATCACAGTGCTCATGCTCGAGCCTAATGGACTGTTGGTCGTCCGCGCTCCTACGTACACAAAGAACGACCACAAATACCCCGTCGAGCTCTCACATAATTGGTATGTCTTTACACCGAACCGAGCTGCCTTCGTTCTAATATATTGTTTGAAGGCCAATGGCCCCTTCCACAGAGTCAATGACTCGTCAATAGAGATGTTTTGCTCTAGTGTATACAGCTGCTTGAACTTCGCGTTCATGTGATCCACCACAGGTCTTATTGGGTGGATCGGATCGCTGTGATCTCTATTGGTCGAGTCATTGAGGTGAAAGGCGGCATTGACATTCCAATATCTCGATTCGGTGAAAAGTTTTCGAAAAATCTCGGTCTTTAGGAGTGGCGACGATGAGAAACACGACTTTACTGAAGGCATGTGAATAACACCTAACATCATCCAAAAACAGAAAAGTATCAAAATTTCATCCTCGTTCGTCTCATACCATTCGTGCTGGAACCTTGCACGCTGAATGGACTGAGCGTACCGATTGCTTTCCGTAGCTATATGGGAGACAATAGCAATATAAAATCATAAAATCATCCCAATAGCTACGGAAAGCATCATAAGGGCTTGTAACAGCCCTTGTTGGCCCAGTTGATTCAGCGCGAAAGGTTTCCTTCCTTCCTTCCCACGTGCTCATTTCCTCCCACACAAACTCTTGCGGCTCCAACAACACTCTATCTTCTTCATTAATCTCCTCATTCTCGCCCTCAACATTCCCTCGCATTCTATCACGCACTCGTTGCTCTTGTCTCTCACGCTCCGGTCGATTAGCCAAAAACTGGCTAATCGCCATTCGCACTGGCTCGGGGAGCTCTTCGTCAGAGACGAACCTTTCTCTGTAAGGCTCCCCGCGCCTCCAATCATTCCTTTCATTCCTACCTCTGCCTCCACCTCGCCGACCACCTCTACCTCCGATTCTCCCACCACCTCGTCCTTGGCGCGGTGCTGCAACGGCAGCACGGGGCTGCACTGGCAAAATGTCAAATCTGCAAGTATAAAAAATATTATTAAAAGCGTGTATGTGTTAGGAAAACGAAGCTCAAGAATTTCCAGTCGTAACAGAAAAGGGATAAGACCGCAATGATATCAGTTCGTTCATATGAAAAAATTGTATTTTGTTTACCTATGTTCAGCCCCGAAAGCACCTGCAGCTGCTGCAGCCTGATGAGGTGGTGCCAGTAATCTAAAAATATAATAAGTTTACACAAGTCCAATTAGTATGAAAAAAAAATAGGAAAAATAGCATCAGCAGGTGGAGGCGATTGTCTTTTTGACCTAGAAGGCCAAAACATTGATCACACAGAGTAGTGATATGTACAAAAATAATAAAAATAATTAACAGACCTAAAACTTACCTAGGGCTCATTTCTTCTTCTACCTCGGCGGCCGCGGGAGGCGTTGATCTTAACGATCTAAAACGAAAAATTTACTATAGGAGTAATGAAGAGATGAATATAAAATATTATCAAATAACAGAACTAAAACTCACAAAGGGCTAACATTTCGTAGCACCCGCTGGTAAGCGGCCTCTACCTCCTCTTCATCAGACGGCTGGTCTCTTTCACTAAAACGTCAAGAACAATTTTACACTGTTGTAATATGTAAAAAAAATAGCTTTGAATAATAAACATTCAAATTACAAAATACAAATTTTGGTATTTTAAATTATTAGTGGTATTTGACTTACAAATCATCACCGTCTGCCGCATCCAAGGGGGCCAGAGAGCCGTCAGCAGCCATCACGAATATCGGCATATTCTATAAAATAAATAAATAAATGGGCATAAGCTAATAATACCTACAAGAAACCAGATATATTTATAAATAGCTTAGTACATACGAGGACCTCGTGCTGTGGCTGCTCTACTTCCTGCACCTCCTCCTCCACCTCCTCCACAAATATATCCTCTTCATCCTCATCCGGATTCTCCTCCTCATCGAATAGGATATCGGAGAATCGTCCGGGTAGGGGTGTATTAGGATTCCACATCTGTATTATGAAATGATATTACAAAACTTGGCAGCTATATAACACACAGTGATTGAAGTTACATGATTGAACTACTTCTCTTCTACGATTTTGAAATATTAGTAATATTATTTCATTAAAAAATATGTTTATAATTTTTTATGAAAAAAGGCATAAAAATTTTTTCTAACACCCTGTATTTACTTTATCGGCAAAAATAATTGATTCTGTTTGTGATAATAGTATGCTAACAAATAAAGAAAACATTTTTTTTTTATTTGAGTAAAACTAAAAGTATCGATAAAAATTATCGACTGGGTTTTGGACGCATTACGATTATTTATTTATTTATTTTTTGTAACAAAAAATGGCGCACATTTCAAGCAAAAAATTGTTCTGAATTTGTTTATTGCCAAATATTTACAAAATACCATTCTGATTTATAAAGAATTATAACTCAAATGAGAATATATGATAGCAAGCCCCTTTTTATCTGTATGGTAGATCCCAGATAGCTTTTATTTTCGAAATACGACCAAATAAATCGCAAAAAAAAATGGGCTGTGAAGTACAACTTTTATTCAAAGTGAGTTTGATTGTATCAAAGAGCACTATTTTCATAAATATACAAGTTTTATATGTAAAGGAATAACCAGAGAACATGTATAAATACTTTACTTACCTTTTCTTTCCGTAAATACCGTACAAAACACAATAAAAACGCACTAAAAATTTTTCGAGCCCGCGAAAATTCGTAAAACTTTCAGTTGTCATATTTTTATTTTTTTCTTCCAAACAAAAGCTGTTTGTGTTGCCATTTTAATGAAAATATTATTATAAAGCCCGCCATACACCTCCCAACCACTAAAATCGGATATCTTTCGTCAAAAAAGTATTTCTTTCTCACCGCATACGCGAGAAGTACCATAGCACAAATGTGTGCTCTTACGAGCCAACGGTTGGCGGCCATATTAGCACACATTTGTGCTCTTACGATAAAGATTTTTTGAGTTTCTATTTTATTATTTCTTCATATTCTTAGTTAAAAACTTTGGCGAAGGATAGTTTGACGCCTATAGGTAGGCGGAACAAGATGTTGTGGGAAAAGGGTTACCACCCGTTTGGCCGGGTGGTATAGCCAGGAGACCGAGGTCCAACTGGTGTTGTCCTTACTTCATTAGCGCGTTTCAGGCCGCACATCGTGATTGGTCAGTTGCTTTCCTTAGTTTTCCACTGCGAGCATCTATATTGGTAGCACAGATGCCACTACGAAACAAAAATCTTAGTATTTTTTTCAAAATAATTGCTCTATATATCAAACCTTGATAGTAGTCAGTCCACCTCCTAAAGCGACCGATTCTCATATTATTAGAAAAATTATAATCTATGGTCAATCAAATTGATATGAAATAGACATTTCGACCTTGTGACTCAAATGTGTGCAGGCAATTGTAATACTTAAGGTGGTAAACATTTTCTGTCCGCGATCGTACAATCTAAGATGAACACAAATAATACGATATTATGTTTGTTTGTTGCAGGTCTGAGCTCCGACCTGGCCCTATCTCTACCCCCGTCTCTGTCTTTCAGTGCCGGGAGGAGTGAGATGCAGATAGCGAACTGAATCAACGAATGGTGTTCGTGATGGGTGACGTCAATGTCGGGTTATTATACGGTGCAATATTTATAAGTACATTACGTACGATTAAATTATGTAAATTTTCTCAACTAATAAAGAAGATATGAAAAGGCATTTGTGGGCCCCGTTTTTACAAATAATATGAACCGCCCTGACAAATTCGCTAAAAAATCGATTATCTTTTAACTATGTCTGTATTTTTATACCACTTAATATAAGGTAGACTGGACTAGAATTATTAAGTTCGGAATTTCTGAATACGGGGCCGGTTCTCAAAGTGGACACTGGAATTTGGTTTGGCAGCTACTTTGTTAAATAGTACCCTGCTGTACCATCAATGGTACAAGCCAACTGGTCAGTCAAAGTCTTCGCTTAACTTCTTTAATTAGGCTAGCATTGTGTATAATACTCACTTACCCATATATTCAACTAGTGGCTCTGTGAGCTGTAGACCTCGCGAGTCTGTAAGCCTCTTTATATTTATCTTTATTTTTTTCTCCACAACGATCCCTGACCCCTTGAAATTTATTGAATATTTTATTTTTATTATTTATTATTATTATTTTCTTTTTAATTTATTTTATTTTACTTGATTGAGCAATGTGACCTGTAGAGGAAAACAGCTTCAGCGGTTGACCTTGTAAGCTGGCAACTCCCAACACTCCGTCATTTTTTTAAATTTCCAAAAAAATGACTCGACAAAAATATTTGATTAATTTATCGAACCTGCTCACGAAATTTGACGAGAATCGGTTCAGAGACGCGACCTGTAGAGTGGAACCAACAGACAGATGGATAGACAGACAGACAGATAGACATACAAAAGACGCTTCGCCCGCTCGGTCAATTGCAGAATTTTTCAATGTGATTGTAGTAAACTTATTTTAGAAACATACTCAAACCTACATATTGACCAGGCTTTAGACATACATAATTGAAAATTAGTTTTAGCGTAAATAGGTAGCTATCTTATGCTTATTATGTAAGCCACTTGTTTTTTTTTTATTTATTTATTTATTGATACATCACTTACAGCTACAGCTAAAACTTGTACAGGTATAGATGATGACCTCTTTAAAATCGTTGAGTGTAGTGTAAATAATTTTTATTTAATAATTAGGTTTGCATGCGTTATTGTTTTTATAATGGTATCTTTTGAGACTGAGTGAGTGACGGTTAGTGATCATATTATCTCATTTGTTTAGAAGACTAA
This sequence comes from Carpatolechia fugitivella, assembly GCA_951230895.1. Classification (NCBI taxonomy): domain Eukaryota; kingdom Metazoa; phylum Arthropoda; class Insecta; order Lepidoptera; family Gelechiidae; genus Carpatolechia; species Carpatolechia fugitivella. The sequence goes on from OX579647.1 coordinate 18,938,148, forward strand.
ATGTAATAATATAAAAACGCTATGATTCTTTGCGACTAGACAGATGAACTGTATTGTAAAACGCATTTTGGGTCGCAAAATTTAGGTTTAGTTCTAGCGATGCACAGACAAACTCCCGTCCGAACAAGCTGCATCCCAACGGTGCAGTTGGGTTAGAATGTAGTCAAACTGCAGCGAGAACACAGTGCATTACCTACAGAAACGTTTTAAGACTAAACTATAATTAATAACACACATATCTACCAGGTTATTACCACGATTTTGGTTTCAACATCAACGGCCCGTTACAGTCCACTGCTGGACTATGAGCCTCCTCCACTTAATGTTTGATTTTGCCATAATCTCTAATAATTCTAATAATTTTAATCTGCGATCTCCAACCCGCCTGAGATCGCAGATTAAAAGATTACTGTATCAGAGAGCGCTGCTGCCCGTTCCCTGTTCAATGTGTAGTCCCTAAGTCGCCTCTTACGACACCCACGGGAAGAGTAGGGGTTGGTGACAAATGCATTCTACTCTGCCGTCACCACACGGCGATTTTTTTAAGTTCTGCCGTGATCATGACTATTGCAACATAGTCAAAATATCGGTAAGCTCATTAATAATCTTATTTTAAACCAAAATCGTGGTAATAACCCGGTAGATATGTGTGTTATGAATATTAACAACCGCGAAAACTTAAAAGTGCTTATAAAATATGATTGTCCGAACCTACGATAAGCTCTTGTTCGTCTCTCGTAGGTACTATACTTAGATTTGTTTTCAATTGCCCTTCTAACCTTCTTCAAAAGCGTCTAAAATTCCTCTTTTGTTTAAATCTTATTTATTTATCAAATTTTAAGATGTCTGTCACTGAGATTAAGTAATATTAAGTGAATGTAATATCAAGTCAAGTGTCTCCAACAAAGGCCGAAATGCGATCTGTCTGTCGTCTCAAGACTTATTAAAAACTTGGCAAATAATGCGGTGGTTTCATTTCAACATCATTTTGAACAATAATTAATGAGATTAATATTATAAATATGTATTAAGTATATTATGTTACAACTGGATTTGATGTAAGGTCAAAGATATAATGCTAAGGTTATTTGAAGAGACGTTTAATGTTTTGTGTTGGCAGTCTAGAGGCCAAGTCTAGAGGGCAGAGTGACCACTTTTATCAGAGCTTTCAAACCCAAACTCAATCTGTAACAAATAACCACTATACTCGTAAATGCTTTTCAGAGCACGGAAAACAATACCAAAATCTAAACGAAAAAACTCATTCATTCGATATTTAATAAAAGGTATTTATATTCATTTTATGTATGTATATGGACTCGAGAGATGCGTTGGCTCGCACAGCCGTCGTTGTATTATATGGACGCGACAAAAGCATTGGCTAGAACAACAATCTCGTCCAAACACTTTGGCCACACGGTTGAGCGCGCGACGCACCTATCGCGCTCATTCAAGTGGGCGTTATATTTCCGAGTATAAAGGGTAGCAGTCATCTCTTACGGCCATCTTTGTCCTGGCTAGACCTGAGGCGGCTTGTTCTTCGTAATCGCTCAAAATACGAAGTTACCACTGCGCCGCGAGCGCTCTTTTGTTTATATGTAGAGAAATTTGAGGGTTTATCGTTATCAGTTGGCAATTTAGATCAGTAAATTTTAGTTTTTAATTTTGTGAAATGTATCTTGGACAGCAGTTAGTCTTGGTAAATAAAATAAAAGTAAAGTAATTAGTAAATTATTATAATTAAACGTTTTAATTAGAAAAATATAAATTGGATTTCCGCCGGACTCATTAGTACCATTGACGGTACAAGAGGGACTATTTTTAGATGAATCATCTTCAAATATAGATAATTGTTGTACGCAGTTATAGAACCTTACAACCCAGGTGGAAGAAAAGAGGCAATGGGGCCCCTGTTGTCTGTATTGATTGCGACAGTAGTTCATCATGAGACATCTAAACAGTAATTTGGTGCACGTCAGCTTGACTAATGCTGCCCTCTGCCCCCCACAGGTCCGGACCTAAGTGTTTAAAAAGGGGGTATAAACAACTATCGTATGTTTTGAGTTGTTCATATTAATAGGATAACTAGGATAAGTGTATTTTTATATTCTTTATCATCGTGTGTGCATTAGCCACCGAAAAATTATAATATTTGATCAGTGAAAGCAGATTCAAGGACATCAACACCATTATCTCAGCCTGAAGACGTCCACTGCTGAACGAACATATGCCTCAGGTTTCCAACGTGAAAAGAAAACTAAGATCGTGTTTTGATCCTGGGGTGGCAAGATTTGGTTTCCGCATTTGATAGTGGCCTGACACTGGATGACAATGATTTGAACTAAAAAGATAATCAACTAAATCATTAAACTTAGTTGTAAAATTATAGAAATGAAGTTCGCAATCAGGTTTGAAAATCTAAAAATACGGAGTGTGCTGAGTAAATTAACAAAATTAAGTAAATTCTTTACTCTTTATTTTATGGGGTCACCTAGATATCACCCATCAGAAGGAAACATTAGTGGATCAGAGACCAGAGTGGACCGACAGATCTTGTTGCTCTCCCTTTCTAATTTGCGTGTGACATCAGCTACCTTATTCTTAGCCCGCGTAAGATCTCAAGGGGGGCTTAAACAGCTCTAGCTCTGTGCCTGTCCTTAGAGGGTCGCTAATCTCTGCGGGTGACAGAATGTGACGGAGGCTCGCCCGAATGCACAGGGCCGTAATTGGATCGTGTGACCCGACCAAGTTCGGAGAGTTTTTACCGCCCATTAAATAAAGGCTTAAACCTCTCCATTGATTTAATAGGCTTATCGAAATGGATGCTTTAAGGTGAGCTTTTGGGCAGTGTAAAAAAGCGTTGGATTTTTGTTGGTTAATCGGCACAAAACGATTTTTTTTATAGTAAAGGTTGTGGGGTTATAGGGGTGGGGAATGGAATTTAGGGTAAGTTGTGTGAAAAGGAACATTATCTGAGTCTTATGTGAAGCAACAACGATATTTCATGTGATCAGGATGACATGATGAAGGAGACCAGGGGTATACTTACTCAGTTTCTTCTATTTATTTTTATAATTTCATTATTTTTCCTTTTTTTATGATGGAACAACATCAACAACAGCTCATAATATACGTCCCCACCGAAGGAAAATATTTTTAGATAATCACCTTGAAAATTTAGAAGGCAGATAAGGCAGTGTTTGTAGTTCAGTAACGCTACTCGCTTCGCTTGCCGCTCCGCTCATTTGCAGACGCTACCTTACTTGGTTACGAGTGTGCTAATTGCTCGCCGCGGTTTCGGGAGTGGAGTGTTTTTAAACTGCTGTCTATTCCTGATTTATATTTCCACGTTAAATTAATTAACTCGAAGAGTTCAGGAAGTTTCTAAGCCTATCGAGCTTGTGGGTTTTATATGAAAAACCAGCGGTCTGCCCGTGGCTACGCTTGCGTTGCGTAAGATTTTCCCGTGGGAATAAGACTATACCGTAAAATTTAAGGTAAGTAAGTAAGGAAGGATTATTGATAAACAATGGCGATATCGTCGCAGGGCTCCCAGCATGGCATGTAACGGCGGGTTGCCCAAGCTTAGCGAGCAATCGCGTGTTTCGTAACGGCTAATTGTGTAGTGTACCGCCGCGCCGGGCCCGAACCCTGGGCCGCGCGGCGCTCACTGCTCAGTGCCTCGCGACCGCCCGGCCAGCCAGGCGAAAGCTGACGAGTAAATTAAATAAATAATACGTTAATAACACACATATCTACCGGGTTATTACCACGATAAACCAAAATCGTGGTAATAACCCGGTAGATATGTGTGTTATTAATATTTACAACCGCGAAAACCTAAAAGTGTAAATAATACGTTGTCTGTAACGAAAATACAATATTTTTTAATTATAGCTAAAATTTATAATACTAAATAAAATATTGATAGAATGGTTTTGTGCCGGCTAGCTCCGTGCGTCGCGTCTGGCCGGTTGTAAATATTAATGTTCGATACTTTAGTATAGGTAATTCCACTATTAGGACTGGTCTATTGAGACTCTGGCCGGCTTGGCTCCAAAGTTTATCAAGCCCTCCCACCACGCACCTGGTGAATCTGTAACGCCAGGCAAGAGTAAAAGATTACTTTGCATGTAGTAGAGATTCTAAACGGATAAAAAATAGTAGTTATCAATAACTAAAGTTCCTTTGAATAATATTATTAACAATGATAAAATATTAAGAATAGAAAAAAACAAAAAAGTAACAGAAATACCGATAGAGTAGATAACTTGCGAATTTACTGTACCACTTAAAGCAGCGTAATGCGCATGCTCTACATTTTATGTGAAATGAGATCGCGTTTTTCTTCAGTTATCCTATCTACTGTGGTGTTAACATATTTGACAGTTTTATTAAAAACATAAAAAATATTAAGATTATCAGATCAATTAATTTCTATCTCTATTACCTACTCATTTTATCCCATGGTTAGCGTGAGCAGGCTTTAATTTACCGTCTGATTAGGTAATCAGAATTGAGGTTATTCAGGTGAATAACCAAACCCTTTAACTGGCAGACAATAACGAGCTCGCCCTCTTGTTGAACCACTTCCCTTAAACAAACCCGCGCTGAACTAAAAGCATGATAAACTTCCCTAAAATAACTGCCCCAGTTTACATACAGTTTAAACTTCAGATTAAACAACGTCCAGTCAAATTACCACACCAATTATTAAAGTGGAACTCTCAAAGGGTTTTCAAGCACCTAATTACTTGGCTACTTAAATATTGTATGACTAAAATAGAAATTTATTTGTATAACTTGTTCGTTAAATAACGAAAAACCTTCGGGTAGTGCAGCATATGAAACTAAACTACCTTTTGTCCACAACATATTATTTTTTTTCCTGTATTTTCATACAAATTGAGTCAGCTGATTAGTTTGTATAGAAAGCAAATTAATATATTTGAGAGTAGATGTCTGCCCGCGGCTACACTCGCGTTATATAAGATTTTCCCGTGGGAATAAGACTTTTTCCCATAAATACTATGTGTTAATCAAGGATACAAACTATCTTCATTCTAAATTTCATCCAAATCCGTTCTGTAGTTTAGGCGTGAAAGCGGAACAAACATCCAAATATATTTTCACATTTACCTTATAATACTACGTATTAGTGTGATTTGAGCTGAGCGCATGTTTGCAATATATTGCGTAGGAAAAATAAAACCCTTTCTTATTGCCCCAGGCTTCTATCTAAAACAAATTTTCGTGAATCAATTAACGTGATATTATATTTAATTTTCTTCCAATAGTAAAACAACATCTAGTTAAAGAGTCAATTTGGTTTCAGTCCTTGGATAACAAGTGCAATTGCAATGTGATGCAATTCAGTAAAAGTGAAACGTGCTAGTGGTTATTGAGGACCATCAACAGTGATGCGGCTTTCTCGTCAGTGACATGGCTTTCAAGATATTTTGCACTTTTCGCTCACATTCCGCTTTTAGCTTACACACCAGTGTGCAAAATAGCTTATAGAAACATGTTTTTTTCTTCTCCCACGTAGTAAAGCAAGGCGATATTTTAGCATGTTGTTCATAATTCACTTTCTCGCTATAGAATTTGTTTTATACTTAGTACATGTATGTTATCTTCTACTTAGGGCCGTTCGTTTGGTTGTGAACACTTGTGCTAATGGCGACTGGTAAAAATCATGACCTAACAATACAAAAATAATTTGTTTTAAAACCAGCATCACACACATCATCGACTATCAAACTACATAAGAACACCCTAATCTTAGTCTAGTCGTGTTAATGTTACATGAGGAAGTTATTATAGTCCCATAATCACCTTTAACTTCGTAGCAGTCAACCCCAGCTACCGCTACGGGCTACGGCGTAGTACCCGTAGCGGATTGCTACGAAAGTCCAGTACCGATTGTATTGACTGGCCGTCTTTTTCTAGCTGGGCAGCTGGCTTTCAAGCTGGTGCTCCAGGTGACGTTATAATAACTCATAGAAAGCTTTATATCTTCTGTGGTATGGTAGGTAAGCATGTTAGTTGCGTTTGAACCGTCAACCGGAGATTTTCATATCTCACCGGAAGGATAAAACTTTTGGTTGTTCCCTCTTTATCAAAAACATTCATAGAAAACAAAGTTGCAAATATCACTCTCTAGCGCTTCAGTGCGCATTTATGTCAAAGTACATAGATATAACTGCTCCACGAAACTCATAAAGGAATTATGTGAACAAAGTAATTCAGGTGTGTGGGAGAAATTACAGAACGGACAAATTAACCCTCGCACGGAACAAAGCGTAATAATCGCGACAAACGACCGGGAACAAGAGATATTGCAGCGAGAGGGATGTTGCGAGTGACGTCTCTATCCCTGAAAAACATAAAAAAAAAATACTAGACTACTTAACTGAATTTTCAGTACTGCAGGCTGTCGGTCGAAACCAAGGGTCGAAACTGATGTAGCAAAATAGGTAGAAACTTATGTCAGCTTTTAGTTTACTGACCGTTTTCCATACGAGTGCTAGTCAGTATTGACCGTCAGTCTCTACAAAGTTATTAATCATCAATCATTAGGATATAAAAGATGTGAACAAGAAGGATCGTTAAAAATTTTAAACTTTCTTTAGACTGCGTCTCGGGAAACGTAGTGTGGGACGCCCCCCTGCCAGGTGGACTGACCTGAGGAAGGTCACTGGTGGTGGCTGGATGAGGAAAGCGGGTGATCGTGCGCTTTGGCGTGCTCGAAGGGAGGCCTACGTCTAGCAGTGGACTGCAATAGGCTGATTGATGATTGATTGATTTAGTAATACATATTTTCCTGCTTAAACTATTGCCTAGGAAATTTTCTTTCGATCGGATTTTAACTATACGAGTATCCGAAAGAACCCCTTCCCTACCTCCACATCAAAGGATCAACCGAAAAATGTTTTGAAATAATTCACGGCTAAGCCCGCGCTCGCTGGATTCACGAATCAGCCATAATATAATATGATGAATTAAATTTAAAAAATAAGATATTTTTTTATCGAAGTAAGATTTAACTAAATCATTTTTCGACGTCAAAGCTAGATGGCCCGTTCACTACAAGTTACGCTCACTGTCGAAAAGAACGGCCGGAAGAAACTCCACAGGATTCGCATCTTCTGTACTTTTTTATTTTTTAAAATAAAAAATTATTTGTTTCCAATAATCAATCAATATTCTTAATGTTTCCTGTGCCGGCTGGAGCATCCAAACACAAGCCTCCTTATCAATCAAATAGTCATTAATTAATTTATAGTAACACTTTTTCCATAAAGTCTATTTTACAAGATACTTTTTCCAGGAAGACTTAAAATACTGTCAGGCGTACACAGAGCCCCACAAATAAATTAGTTAGTCTATCAATCAGCCTATTGCAGTCCACTGCTGGACGTAGGCCTCCCCAAGGGTACGCCAAAGCGCACGATCACCCGCTTTCCTCATCCAGCCACCACCAGCGACCTTCTTCAGGTCATCAATCCACCTGGCAGGGGGGCGTCCCACACCACACCTCCCGAGACGCGGCCTCCACTCGAGAACCCGTCTGCTCCAACGCTCATCGGTTCTGCGACAGACGTGGCCAGCCCACTGCCACTTCAGCTTGCTACATTTCTGGACAATATCCACCACCTTGGTCCTCTGCCGGATGATTTCGTTTCGGATTTTATGCCGTAGCGAAATACCAAGCATAGATCTTTCCATAGCTCGCTGAGTGACATGTAGCCGGTGGGCCAGCTTCACCGTCATGTTCCACGTCTCGGCTCCGTATGTCGAAACGGGTAGGACACACTGGTTATAAACCCTGCTTTTCAGGCATTGCAGTTAGTCTATAGTGGTGAATATTTACTAATTTATTCTTATTTCTAGTATTACGATCGTGAATGTCAGAATGTTTACTAAATCCGTGATATTTTATGGGGAAACTTCTTTATTTCACCTTTAATAAGTTCTCTGAGTCCCATTATTATTACTATTGTTGAGCACTGTATAATTTTTCCAGAATACATACGTAAAATCACACTCAACAACAACGCCGAAAGGGGCGAGCATTATTTTTCTTTTAGAAAATATTTCACATTATTTAGTCTATGTCCCGGGAGGTTCATCTGATCACAGGCATGCAGTCAGGTATTTCTTGAAAATATTGATATTTTGGCAAGCAAGTACAAAGTAGTTGGTTGAATTTGGCACAAAAACCTAAAAAACTACTAATGTCGCGTGCTGTAGTCCAATTTGGTTACGGAAGCCAGAGTTTTGACATTAAAAGTTTGTCACATTACAGCTGTAGAACCAACGTTATAAACTTTGAGAACCGCCGGCGCTAGTTGGCAGTACAATTTGTAGGTAAATTTCCGGAATTTTGAAGTAGAACTATTTCGTGAAATAATTAATTAGAACTAAACAAAAAAGAAAGGAATTTATCAGGACTAAGAAAATATGTAAGCATTATGAGACATTTTACGGGCTTACCGAGATAATATTTTTGTTGAGAAGATCCGATATTTCGGCGCTATTGCAAGCACCATGGCCGCGGGTAGACTCATAAATGTTATGATAATGACCGCGAAAGTTTAAAATTATATGTGTAAGCTTTTTTTAAAAGCGTGGTAAGATTTTTTCCTTACTCGTCATATTGAATGAATGGTTAAAAAACCCGCTAAGTACAAAACAGATTGTGGATTCTGTACTTTAAAAATGAACCGTATCTAATTTTTACTATCGGCCCCTGTAAGATCTCAAAATAACATACAGATTTTTATAACACTGTGCTAGGTAGAGAGATCTTCAGAGGAATATTAAATTCTTCCTGTAATATTTACATAAAGCTCTCGGGACCCTTTCATCAAGTACAAACTGATTAAGAATTCAGGCTGTTCGGGGAGTGACCTGGGACCTCCAAGACCTCTTGGTACCAGGTAAGAAACGACCTGTAAATATGGAACTTCAATAGAAGTACCTGAAAAATTAACTACTTCAAAAGAGAACGTATTAGAGAATTTAATTTTTTTTAAAATTTTTTCATAGTTCATATGAAAGTATACAAAAATAGAATACTGACAGTCAAAACAGAATCGAGATTGATCGAAAAACAAACTAGATACAACATTATTAAACAAATATATCTATCCCTTTTACGAATACAAAATTTGAAAGATGCTATACCGTTTAGTTTTAAGATTTTTAATATTCTTCATAAGTAGAATATTAGAATCTGTGACACTCACTCTGGTAACAGTTTACACAGCGGTCTGGCTAGTGTAATAAGTAGCAGTGAATAGGTACATAGTAGCTTGGACACAACTTAGCATTTATTATTGAAAATTTCCAGTTGGATTTGTATCTCTAGTACGAGTACGTCTGTAGATAACGTTTAGCCTACACCAGTCCACTGCTGGACAAAGGCCTCTACCACTGTACGCCATTTTGCGCAAATCCCTGATTTTTGGTTTTCATCCTATAGATATTATTATTATCATCTCACTAAAGGCTGTCCAACAAGTTTTGGCGAGTCCCAAAGAAAGTAACTTAGTTTAGTATGTAGTAGGTCATGGGGAGGTATAGTAATTTCTATAGTTTAGCTACAGTTGGGGGAACTATCGAAACTTTGTTACGTTGTGGCCTGGAACCTTACCACGTGGTTTGCAGCGTTAGTAGCGGGGAGATGGCAGACCACCAACGCTGGATGACATAATAAGGAATGTCGATCTGTAATCTAAAATAATCGGCAAGTTCGTGTCAGACCACGCACAAGGGAGGCTGTTACTGTAAATATCCCCAACTCAAATACTATACAAATTTAATCAAACTACGTTGTCATCAACAGCTCATACGTCCCCACCGAGGGGCTCGAGCCTACCCTGAATTAGAGCGATTAGGCCTTAGTCGACCACGCTGGCCCAGTGCGGGTTGGTCGACTTCACACACAACCTTTGAATTTCTTCGCAGGAGTGTGCAGGTTTCATCACGATGTTTTCCTTCACCGTAAGAGCGTCAAAGAAACGTACTATGAAATCGTAATTCGAAAACATATTAGTGATAGAAATTACTACGTTGAATGTTTTATAATTTCTTCATAATTTCAGAAATTCCAATCCACTTAAAAAGAAAAGAAAATAGAAAGAGTTTCAGCTACTTATAGAAAAGCCGTGTGGTGACGGCAGAGTAGAATACAATATTTGTCACCAACCCCTACTCTTCCCGTGGGTGTCGTAAGAGGCGACTTAGGGACTACACATTGAACAGGGAACGGGCAGCAGCGGTCTCTGATACAGTAACCTTTTAATCTGCGTTCTCCAACCCGCCTGCCAAGCGTGGAGATTATGGTAAAACCAAACACTTAGGTGGAGGAGGCTCATAGTCCAGCAGTGGACTGTAACGGGCCATTGATAATGCTAGAAAATACGTACTGAAAGGGTTTTCACTGTATCATATACAAAACATTATTTTACTATGTAACAACCCGCAATGAAGCAACTATTTCCCTACTTTATTCGCAACGACACTATCAGTTGGGTCGCGACGCGGATCACGCGGAACCCCAGCGGAACATCCGCACATCCGCGATCCGCAGCGGTTTGCGTGCACGCAGCCGCGTCGCGTGTGTGGAAGCGCGCGATCGGGGACTGATAGCACAGAATTAGAACATTTCCGCTCTTAATCCTGTACGCAAATAATAAACTGTATTACTATTGGTGCTCGAGGAATATCTTTGTTTAGGAAGTTTTGATATACAGGCGCAGTACTCATTGTGGGGTTAAAAATGCCTTTCTGCCTTGCCTTAAGTAATGAACTGCTTAGAAAATGATAACACAACTTGAATACTTAGTAAACACCAGCCCCTGCTGCATAACGACCGTAGATAAAATAAATCGCGCGACATAAAACGTGGCCGCTAATAGTAACGTAGTTCTTATCTTCGCGCGATATAAACTTGTATACTATTGGCGGTCGCTTTACATGTAGCGCGGATTATTTTGTCGACGTTCGGCATGCAGCGGGAGTAGGCCTTTGTTACGATGATGCGGCCCTTTTGCCGGCTTTTGAGCCATTATTTTTAATTTCCATCATTGAAAAATGTTAAATATTTTGCCTAAATCTATTTTATTTTATAGAAATAGTTGAAAGTTAATTATAATAAAGTAATTAAAAAAATATATATTCTTTGATTAATACTTAACTTTATGTTATTTCAATTTAACATTGCGCTGTAATTGAGTGGATGTATAGAAAGATGGAACATAGTTCAATAGAAATGTGAAATTAGAACCAGTTTTTTTTTTTTATAATTTGCCAGAATGACAGAATATGAATGAATGAATGACAGCTGTCAGTTGAAAGTGATTCTCCCTCCGGGCTGAAAAGTATTACTTGCAATCTGCTCCTCAGGCAACTTCCGAACTATTTTCAGAATAATTTATTTTTTCTAGAATAGTAGCTTAAAATTATAATCAATGTATTAGATACTTACACATAGACAGTTAATACTCTAAAATAATAATGTATGCCCTAAGTATAAGTAGTTTATGTAATTTTAATTAATAGTATAACTTATCCTACTCTGTTTTCCTTGTGTACACCGTCCCACAGTTCCAATTACTTCCAATGCAACTTTATTGTACCCTAAGGTTGCCTGGAAGAAATTGCTACCTTAGCAATAAGGCCACCTATCTGTACACCCCTTCATCTATCTTTTTACTACTTACTTACTTTCAAGCTATATCCTTGTACTTTCTTAGTACGATGGCTCAGTGACCCAGAGGATCTTACAGTCAATACACACAACTTTAAAAATAAAGCTTACATTGGCAATATAACCACTCTACTACTATTTAATTATGTTAATACGGAATTAAATTATTAATTTTGATACCGGTATCTTGGTAGGGCTCCAAAGCCCCCTTAGTCAAAAGGGCTCGAGACCCTCACCGCTTACGGTAAGGACTCAGTACAATATGATCCATATTTAATATCAGTCATTAATTCGCTGGTTCCGAGGCAAAATTTTACGGGGCCCATGGCAGTGGCGCCCGCAGGCTGCAGGGAGGGATTCAGGTTGGAGTTTCAAATATTTTACTTTTTGTTACGACCGTAAATAACTTCTTAAATGACAGTTTGAGATTTGCTATTATCGACCAACAACGTAGTGAGTGCGTACTATTATTTTGTTTATAATAGCAGATTATCCTGAGTGCCTGCCTGCCTACTCTATAGGTAAGAGCGATTTTAATAAGTAGGTACATACCATAATTTCTTAGAGCTCAACTCTAAAACGTTGTTAATAAGATGCAATAGTTATTTGGACATTACTTTCTAGAACCAGCCCTGTGTGGTATAAATAAACGATTCGTTTGCCCGTAGTTTTTTATTTCGTCATGCATAGAATAGAACAGATTGCGGAAAACGTAAACGATATGTCTAAATTGTGTTATCAAAATATTGTCGGTGGTTGTGGTTCAAAATAATAACAGTAGCATTTAAAAAAATAACAAAAGAAAATATAAAAGTTGTATGTAATACTTCATTACATCCAAACTGCCACACGCTAATGTACAGGCACATTTTTCGAGTGACGCATATTAGTTTTTTAAATATTGTGGCTTTACATTACCGTTACCGAATAAAAATAAAATTAAAAATACATATGAAACAACCGCGGTGTTAATTAGTGCCATCTAGCGACAAGTAGATGTAGTATTTTATAGATTCCTATGCGACGGCGGCGCTCCGGTTCTGTACCCTCCTGTGACAGGTGTTGTACTCATTAGTACAGTATCTATACAACAAGTAGCGCTGCTTAGTGCTATCTAGAAACATTTGTACTAAATAGTTTACTATCTCTACAACAGATGGCTCTGCTTTGTGCCCTCAGGTGACGAATTAATAGTGCAATGTTTTCATAAAAGATGGCGCTAACAACAATGAATCACAATTTATTTTGAAATCAGTTTTAATTATAAACACGTAATTTTTACTTTCTTTCAGTAAGTAAGTAAGTAAGTAAATAATTTATTTCCTTTACAAATATGTTTACAAAATTTGTTGTTTGCTATAATATTAGACTAATGAGCTATTAATATTTGTAAAGGCTGGAGCCTAAACTAGGATAACCTGTATTTTAGGACTCCAGGCCTCCATTTACAGTAACATATGGTTAATATTATTATAGAATGTAGGTATGGTGACAACATTGACTTTGAAAGGAAAAAGGAAAAAATGATCTAATCAAAGAAAAATAAAAATGAAAACTGGAGATGAAAAAATAAAAATATGAATAACAAAATGAATGTTTCGTGCGTATATAAATAAATAAATAAATAAAAATAAATAAAAAAAATAAAAATCGTTTATTTCGGACACAAAATCCATAAATCATATATATATGTGTGTGTGTGTATGCGTGTGTGTCGGTGAGTGTGCGAGTATGTGTGTGTGTGTGTCGGTGAGTGTGCGTGTATGCGTGTATGTGTGTGTGTGTGTGTGTGTCCAAAGCTAAACAACAACAACAAACAACTATGCAACAACTTCAAGAAGTTTTTCGGTCTCTTGATAATTTAAAGTTAGCAACCAAGTAACTACTGCATTCTTGCATTGGTAATTGTTCATAGGATACATTTTATTTATTAGGTTACACTTATTATATAATTATGAGCCAAGGAAAGTGAAGTATCTTTTTGCAAAGGAAGTTCTATGACCTCTGTCATGACAAACAAGATCGAGCCTTCTTTTGATTTGAAAGAATGATGGTTCATATGTTAGAAGACTGTGTTTTTTGGTAACAGTGGTGGCGATAAATAGTTGTCGTACTGTTAGGACCTTGCATTCATCATATAGCTTAGAGGTCGGATATAAGAAGGGTCGAAAAGTTAAGACTTTTAAAACTGCACGTTGAGCAACCTCTAATTTTTTTAACGTGGTTTTAGGAACGCCACCCCAGATAATATTACAATAGGATAATATTGACTGGCACATCGCATAATATACCATTTTTAAAATTTTTAGGTCAGCTGAATGTCTTAGTTTTTTAAATAAAAATATTAATTTTCTAGTTCGGGATGAAAGTAACTTAATATGTGTATGGAAATTAAGATTCTGATCTATAATGACTCCAAGATATTTGGTGTTTAGGACATTTTCAAGACAAGGACAAGAGCACTGTAAAGGTAAGTCAGCTTGACATGAATGGGCTATTAAGTTTAGGTTGTGGTGACGAGATTCTGTATTACGGATGGAAAACAGTATATAGTTAGTTTTGCTACTATTTATAGTAAGTAAATTTCTTCCAAGCCAACGCAAAACTATGTCCAATCCCTCTTGAGCTATATGAAAAAGTTCTTGAAGGGAGTCAGCTTGAAAGATCAGAGCTGTGTCATCGGCGAAAGAGACGATTTTGCCATTACGGAGGGGGATGCAACATAATTCATTGATGAAAGCCAAAAATAGGGATGGGCCGAGGATGCTTCCTTGCGGAACGCCATAGGTAACGGGTAGGGCATCGCTCGTTACATTGTCAATTTTAACGATTTGACTACGGTTTGATAAATAACTATTAAATAAGTTTAGAGTCTCACCTCTAACTCCTAACTGCTCTAATTTCTCTGTAAGCAGAGGAATCGAGACCGTGTCAAATGCCTTTGCGAGATCTAAAAATATAGACAGACATTTTTTACCTTCATCCAGATTGGTGACAACAAAATTAGTTAGGTCATATACGGCATCAGCGGTTGATTTTTTGGCCCGAAATCCATACTGCTGGGATGCAAGTAGATTGTTGCTTTCGAGATAATTAATTAACCTTTTATTCATGATTCGTTCCAATATCTTTGATAGAGAAGGTAATATAGAAATCGGTCGGTAATTAGAGACACGGTCTCGATCCCCCGCTTTGAAGATGGGCTTTATAACAGCTTTTTTAAACACATCTGGGAAAATGCCGGTAGCCAGACTCAACCTGCAAACATGAGTGAGTGATGGAATAATGAAGTTTTTATATTTCTTTAGAAACCAAGAGGGGATACCATCCCAGCCCGTGGCATAGTACCTTGATACAAGCATGAAAATAAAATGTTATTCACTTCATTTTTAACGAGTCTTTTTATTTCTATCTTTCTTATGTACGAGGAGGGATCAAAAAGTAGTGAGAATGAAATAGAATATAATGACTATTGATAACTTAATAATTTATTTTTCTACATAGTCTCCGAGTCTCTCTACACACCGAGTTCAGCGCTTTTCCAAGGCTTCAATCCCTTGAAAAAAAAAAGTTTTGTCTTGGTCCTGCAAAAAGCTCTCCACGGCATCCATCCATCACCTCGTTATCGTGTTCGTACCTGTTTCCCCTTAAGTATTCTTTCAATTTGGGGAACAGATAAAACTCGCTAGGCGCCAGATCTGGTGAATAAGGGGGGTGGTCTACCAATTCGAAGCCAGCTTGCTGAATGGCAGCCATCGCAACTGCCGACCTGTGCGCGGGTGCGTTGTCGTGATGAAACAGCACGCCCCTTCGAAGTTTCCCTCTCCTTTTCTCTTTGATGGCATTCCTCAACTTGGGGATTAAAGCAGCATAATATTGGCCTGTAATAGTGGTTCCACGCTCCAGGTAATCAATCAACAATATCCCTTCTGAGTCCCAAAATATTGAGGCCATAACCTTGCCAGCCGATGCCACGGCACGAAACTTCTTCGGGGTCGGTGATGATGGCCGTTTCCATTGCGAAGATTGCTGTTTTGTCTAAGAATCAAAATGATGGACCCATGTTTCGTCCATTGTTACGAAATGAGACAAAAAGTTCTCAGAATCTTCTTGAAACTTGTCCAACAATATCTTCGAAATGTCAAGTCGATTTTGTTTCTGACTGTCGGTTAACATTCTCGGCACCATCTTGCGGAAACTTTTCTCATATTCAAAGATTGTTTCAATATGGATTGAATACTTCCATATGAAATGCCCGTTTCTTGAATTAAGTATCGGATGGTAACTCTTCGATCGCTCAATACAATTTTCTCGACTTTCGCAACATTTTCTTGGGTGACTGACGTCGATGGACGGCCGCAACGATGTTCGTCTTCCGTGCTCGTTCTCCCTACTCGAAATTGAGAAGCCCACCTTGCGACAGTAGAATACGGCGGAGCAGAATCTCCTAATGTTGCCTCCAAATCGCAATGATTCTCTTGAGTCGTTAACTTTTTTAAACAGAGGTATTTAATAACGGCTCGCACTTCGTTTTTCTCTATTTTCGAGAACACGTTCCGACACGAAGCGAACAAATGACTACATTCAGAAAAAAACAAAAGAGAATCGAAGATTTTTTTTCTTTATTAATATTACAAATATGTATCTGAGCTATGCCTGCCAGTATTTTTTTTTTCTTACCAAGGAGTATGTCGTTCTCACTACTTTTTGATCCCTCCTCGTATATAGAAAAGGTAGCGCACCCTGCGAACTAAACACCTGCATGCTTCTCACACTTCTACAATCCACGCACGCTACTCCACGACGGCAAATGCCGCCGCTTTTGCCGCCCGCGTCGGCATTTGCCGTCACTTGCGGCCATGTCGCTGACGAGTGCGGTCGCCAACGCCGCTGCGGCCGCCGCCGCCGCCGGACAAGGCAAGAAAGCCGCGCAGGTACAACTCCAAGCCGAACTCAACACCGACGATGAGTGGAACAAGTTCTTACAGAGAGACGGGTTGCTGGGTGAGTCAAACAGTCAGAAAAAAAAAGAAAAACATTTAAATCTTTCACAGGCGCGCCTCCACATTTTTCGTATGAATTTGCACTGGGAAGATTCAAATATTACTTCATCAACAGCTCATATACGTCCCCACCGAGGGGCTCTATTTAGAGTGATTAGGCCTTAGTCAACCACGCTGGCCCAGTGCAGGTTGGTCGACTTCACACACAATCATTGAATTTCTTCGCAGGAGTGTGCAGGTTTCATCACGTTTTCCTTCACCATAAGAGCGTCGAATAAACACATGAATATTACTTAATACGCCACAGCCAACAACGGCTACAACACGCAGAAGTTAACTTAGCACCTCTTACATGAAGCGCCATAGTGGCGAGCGAGGTTCCAAGTTAATTATTAAGTCAAATGCCTCTAATGCAACAACTAATGTTCAGAAGCGATAGTAAAAATTAAATGGCGACAATTATAACATTGCGAACCCTCTACATCAGTCAAATACTTATTGTTCCCAGTGGTAGACGTGTACACGGAGTGGTGTGGCCCCTGCATCGGCATGGTGGGCAACCTCAAGAAGATCAAGGTGGAGATCGGCGGAGACAACTTGCACCTAGCTGTGGTGAGGCATCTTGACAATTCTGTCACTCAATGCACTGGCCGCTGGCTGGGGTACGAAGGTTCTCGAGTGGTGAATGACCACGCACCGGAAGACGCAACGTAGTCAAGTCCACAAGGTTGACCTGCTGTGAGAAACTGCTAGATGCGGGCAGTACAGGACCGGTCAATGTGGAGATCCATGAGGGAAGCCTTTGTCCAGTGGACTTATTTTGACTGATATGTTGTGTCGTCAATATTTCGATATAACATCTCACATCAGCCGAAAGATGTCCATTGTTGGACAAAGGCCTTCCTTTCCCTGGGTTCTCCACAAATAAATCCTATAAGTACAAAGAAATTAAAAATTCTTAAACGATACCAGAACTTTTAAAGTTAATACTAGAGCGTTGCTAAATAATAAAGTTTTGTGGTTTTGTCAGGCAAAGGCAGACACGATAGAATGCCTGAAGAGGTTCCGTAACCGCAGCGAGCCCACATGGATGTTCCTGGCGGTATGTTCCTATCATCAACCAACATCATCATTTACCATATTGCAACATAAACACGTTCCTACCAATCTTACTTTATTTTTTCTATTATTTTCCAGTTATTATTGTTTTTATCTTGAACCTTACATTTTTCGAAAAAACTTCATTCAAATCTTTGTCGTGTCAGCTCATATAAAATATTATTTGTAATAGTAGGTACATAAGCCTCAATGCATAAAACACACCAAAGCTTTTATTTTTCAATAGAGCAATATTAGCTAATAATAATTAGCGTATAAATCGTGTTGTGCTACAGGTAGATATCTACTAGATTTTATCTTAATAGTTTGATCATTAAACAAATTAAGCAACTAAGTTTATGAAGTTCGTGCTACTTGGCACGCAAATTCATCGCTTTTGTAAAATGATAGAACAATTATATAATCTGAAAGGTAGTTAAATTCGAATTATTCACGCGCTTAAACTTTACTAAGTTTTGACGTGAAAACGCTATCCACCACGAATTTCGATATATCGTAAGCACCAAAGAAACTTATCGGAAAATCAACCTTGTCTCTTTGAATTGGCATCGTCATTCGAAAACAAAGTTCCCGTTCTTTGTTATTGGAGTAATATACAGATACAGGGTACCTCAGTTTGTTTTTTAATTTTTAATACGCGAACGTTTTTAAAGGCACGAGTTGTAAAAAGTTGGTATCTTGTACAAAAAAACAATTAATGGGCTGGTATAACTAGGTTTTTGAAATAAAAAAGACTGTAAAAAGCCCAACTGGATCTGACCAACGATTTTAGCAGAAAATGCCAAAATGTTCTATACAAAATTACAAAAAATACTGTGTTTTTATTTTTATTATATCTTTACAAATGACTGAGTTATTAACGATCAAAGTGCACACTTCCGCACGAGGCGAGTGGTAGCTGTGACGTCATATGCACGCAACGTTCCTATTACACCGCCCGCAACCGCCTGTATATGACGTCACCCGCTCGGAACTTCTCGCGGTCATAACTTTGGTAATATTGCATGTATTGAAGTGAAATAAAATGTAATGTAATGTACATGATATAAACTTTAATATAAGGCATGTTTTAATGTGAAATAAGAACCTATCGGTGTTCTCCATTCCGAGTGTGTCAATTTATAGGAAAACTGCGCATGGCATGTCATTCTTTTGTATTTTCATGAGCCTAATAAATAAATTTATTTATTTATTTGGCTCTTCTACAATGTGTACACCTTAACTACATAGAAGAAAATGCTACCTAAAACTAAGTGCCACATCACTTACAGAAAAGCACAGAAAATAAATAATAAAAACAACATCACATCACGTAAGAATACTTCTCATCTTTACGTTTCTTTTATATAACGTATTGAGAGAAGTATCAACAGCTGTTTTGTTTTTTTTTTTTTTTAACATCCTGTATACACCTAGTCAGCATGTGCCATGTGTAGTGTCTAGTGGCTGAATGGCACGAGGCACGGCTATCGACCAAGCAACCCACTGTCTCTACCACATCCTACTTCTTATTGTTACCACAGAATAGGGAGTTTATCGCATAGTTTTACGTTAGAAAAAATATTGTAGACTAGACCTTGGTTTTATAGTAGAATTGAAGGTTCACAAAAATCAAAATAATAATCGAGTTATGCAGCGGTTACGCTTTCGGATGCTAATCTACAGGTCTTTGCTGTTGCAGTTCTTGCAGCACCTACTTTACCGTCCCAGAAGCGATTTAAACACCTCGCTACTTTACGCGATTTGTTCTTTATTTAAAGTTGAGCAAAAGATACATAATCCTCCATTGTGCACTACTGCTGCGAGAGGACCAAAAGCTACCGAAGCGCGGAAAACGCTTTACTTAGTAGCGTCATCAATCTATCTCGGCATTCTTCAGTCACCTAAACGACGGAAGTTTGCATGAATTTGAAGCTATTCGTTGAGTCACTAGATAATGTCAAGTTTTTGACTGATATATTGCAAGCATTTTGTCACGCAAGGCACATGCTGTGCTTTTTTTCCTGAAATGCAATATTCCTTAAAAATAATGGGGTCACGAAAATGTGACTACTATGGTAGGTTAGGTTAAGTTAGGTAATAATAAAAACATGTTTGTATAAGTAACGGCAAAAATCTTAGATGTCGTAATTAATCGCTAGCAACATCTAAAATTCAGTTCGTAGCCTGTATGGAAAATAGAATCATTTTAGACACGGCTGGCTGACGCCAGTAACTGACTCAATATAAGCCAGCCTTCACACTTCCGCCTCAGAATAAAAACTCCTTCGCTGCAAGGAGTTTAAATCTATGCCCTCCGCTGTCCGTAGGCCGGTCAGCTGGTGAACGTAATCTTCGGCGCGGACGCCCCTCGCATCGCGCGCACCATCGAGCTGGAGCTGCACAACGAGGAGCTGGCCAAGAAAGGCGAGCGCGAGCGGCCGCAGCGCAAGCCGCACGAGCTCACGCCGCCCGAACAAGTCAGTCCGGATAACATCACTTGAGTAAAAATCCTGGCCGAAAATAATGCACATTGGGTTTTCGGCTATGTAGAGCATTGTCTGTTGCACGTAGCGCTAACAGATTACAATACTCTCTTTCTAAGATTATGTACCACCACTTTATCGTATAATAGGGGCGAGTCTAAACAGAAAACAGAAGTTCCGAATTCAAACAACTTTAAAATACTTAGTAGATATGCCGTTTCTACTTCATTGCTCGAGCCATATTTGTTCGCCCACTATTCACAATCATCGTGATTTATATCAAGATTGCAAAATATGCTAAACATAATATTTGGGAAATTTTTATCTATTGCATTGCATATACAGTTGCAATGTCTGTCTTTACTCGTACCACAGAATGTTTTATTTATACATTTGAAAATAGTCCCGAATTTCATCTGATTATCTCCAACATATTTTCCTTCATTTCTAGGAGATAGCCGACAGAGAAGCAAAGCTTGCACAAGAGCGCAATGAGAAGGAAGCGGCCGCGGTGGAAGCGGCGAGGCTGGCGCGGCGAGAAGCGAGGGCGGTCAAGCTGGAGTCGCACTTCAACGACGTCTGCCCGGCGCTGGTCACGCCACATGCCCAGAAGAACTTGAGGAAGATATCCGACGCTCTGGAGCCGCAAGGTAAGCAGTAAAGATACTTGGATATAAGAAGGGAATCTTGCAACAGAAGGCAAAGCAATAAGCGGCTGCGGTGGAAGCGGCGAGAAGCGAAGGCAGTCAAGGTAAAGTCGCACTTCAACGACGTCTGCGCGGCGCTGGTCACGCCACATGCCCAGAAGAACTTGAGGAAGATATCCGACCCTCTGGAGCCGCAAGGTAAGCAGTAAAGTAGAAGTTTGATTTACTGAAAAACAGTTATAGTTGAGTTTAATTTTATAGCCGGGAGTCCGGGATCGCGGGTTCGATCCCCACCAATACCAATCTGTTTTCAAATTTCAAATTCATATTTACGTTTATTTGATGATCTTTCGTGGTGAAGGAAACATCGTGAAGAAGAACCTGCACACTCCTGAGAAGAAATTCAAAAGTTGTGTGTGAAGTCGACAAACGAGCACTGGGCCAGCGTGGTGGACTAAAGCCTGATTGCCCTAATTCAAGGTAGGCTCGAGCCCATTGATCGGGACGTATTAGTGATTAATATCCGAATCTACGTACTCTTTCCAGGAGTATTAATAGCAGACAAGCTGCCTATAGTCCTGGGCAAAGACGGCGCCAAGAGACTAGCGGTAGAAGACCAGACCTTGGGGTCCGACGCATCAGTGGCGGCGTTGGCCGAGAGACCGGCGCTCGCGCTGCTGCTGAAGAAACAGCCGGATAAAGAAGGAGACGTCATCGGTAGGTTGATTCTTTCATTTCTTTAGAATTGAATGGAAAGTCCTACTTATGATCCTACTTTAGATGACTCCTGGATGAATGCTTTATGCCATGCTTTCAACTCTAACAAACAGCCTACATCAGTGGGTCTAAATCTAAATCATGAAGTTTTACATATAAGAGATCAACGTCTCATTCATTGTTTCATGTAACGTTGAGAATTTATTTATCCTAGGTAGCCGTCAAAACCAACGGCTTAGCGTGCATGTCCAATCGCAAAAAATCCATGTTTCCAGAGATTGTCCGGCGAATGTTGTTCGGCGACGGGATAGAAGTGGCGGAGGGCGAGACTCCCAAGAAGACGGTAGCTGAAGAGCTGTGGCAGGACAATGTTCCTGGAGTGTTCGCGCCAACAGACCGCCACCAGCGGGCCGCCGCGCTCGACCTGCTCTTCCCCAAGGTTTGGCGTTTCTCGGATTACTATTGGATCAAGTTGTGTTCAATCTGACGCAAATTCGCTCGTTTGGTACCGTCAAGTATTTTATCGTCGTTTATACATCTTCCTATGTTACTGCATGACGACATTTTTGCTGACTCTATATTGGTGCTCAGCAAATTTTGTTTATGTCATGCTGAGGGTTTATAAGAGTTGTATTTTATTTTATTAACAATTTTTATTTTCTAGTTTTAAGTTTACAGTGCCTTAGTTTTAACAGACTGTCATGCTGTAAATTTTCTTTAATAATAAATAAATAAATAAATAAATCTTGTACAGTCAGCCGATAAAGTTCTCTCGGGTAATTGTTTATGCTTTGTCATGAAGGTTAATAAGCTAAAAAAGTAAAAAAAAAAGTAAATATTATTTATTCAGCTAAACATCTTCAATTAAATACAATGCACACTGATTCTCACACTAGGATACCCTGTGTTGTGAGTAATCAGCCCCTTCCTTGGGACAAATTGGGACAGATTATTTACACTGTACAATTAAAATCTAAATGTAATAAAATTAATTAATAACATAAACATAAGTGATGATGATTATGTGATACATGTGGGGGTATGAGGGTGTGTGTGTGTGTGTGTGTGTGTGTGTGTGTGTGTGTGTGTGTGTGTGTGTAGGTATGTATGTATGTATTTAGGGGGGTGTGTGTGTGTATGAGGGAGGGTGTGTGTATTCAGTGTGGTGATTACTTTATTATTTCCAACAACATTTCCGTTTCGTCATAGTAATAATTGGACGTAGTTACACGAAAAGGATCCAATCCACAACATTGTCAAAAATGACTTTAGTACACAAAACTGACCGCAAATAATACCAATCGTCCCATAAATATACTATTAACAATAAAAATGTTTTAATGTTTCTCACAAAATATAACACGTAAAATTATCTTGAAACAAATACCTTCAATATCTGAAAAGTAACTTCAAACTTCAATATCTGAAAAGTAACTTTGTGTGGATTGGATCCTTTTCGTGTAACTACGTCCAATTTATACAAATATATAAAATCATATGTAAAAATATACATAATCATCTGAGAAAATTTAATTGGTTTCGAGCGCGGTAAAGGTAACTCATCAGCTGACTGTACACGTCGTGTGTCGTCGTGAGAAAGTTTCTCTCCCATTTCATTTATTTCATAAGTCTTTTTGAGCTTTATTTATAGACTAGACAGTTCTGCCGTGATCATGACTATTCCAACATAGTCGAAATATCGGTAAGCTCATTAAAAAGAAACCAAAATCGTGGTAATAACCCGGTAGATATGTGTGTTATTTATTTATAAATTTATAATGTCAAGAATTATCAAACACCAGTGAAAATTTATGAAATAAATGGATTAGTTTTTTAATTCTCCACCTCCAGATGGTGAGCACTCTAATCGAGCCTCCACCCGCAGCGGAGCCCCCTCACGTGGCCCTAGTCTTCGGAGCCTGGCAGCGCCGAGCGGTCATCGCCGCCGCCTCCCTACCCAAAGTCGCCCCAAGAGTAATTCACTACGGGTTCTTCGCTGATGGCAATGTGGAGGAGCCTAAGTTGCTGTGCAAGAAGATTGACCAGTACGAAGCGAGGCCTGAGAAAGACTAGTAAGTATTGATGACATGCGCGTGCCCTGCCACCTGCACGCAGAAAGAACTGATAAATGCTTTCCATTCCGCCATCCAAGTGGCCTTGTTCTGGGCTACAACACTTTAAATTTTCTAATATTTGCTATTGATTCGCAAAAAATAAGATATCTGGTAGCTCTTTCGTTAGCCAATGTTTCCTGTTGTCAAAAAGAAAGAGCCTAATTTGCTATAAGATTGAACAGTACAAAGCGAGACATGAGAAAAACTATGCCTACTATCCTATTTATTTATTTAGGATCATCAACATCATATATATTACACATTAATGGAATAGTAACAATAGAGTTTTAGACTGATACATATGACACTTAAAGATAAATCCTAGTAGCATTTTCGTAATTGTTCACACTATGGGTTTTCGCTGGTGCTGATGTTAAGTTGTTGAAAAAGACGAAACGAAGTTTGAGAAACACTAGTAAGTATTCATTAAATCCTAGTAGCTCCTTCACTGTCTAACTAAGGTGTCCCTAAGAGGACTTTGCTGATGCCGGAATGAACTTATACGCTTCAGAGAATAGGCCAATTACGGTTACAAAAAGTGATTCGTCATTCATCGTATGTCTTGTGTTATTTCTAGCGGAGAAACAATAATAGTAATGGCGGCAGTAGGTCTGGCCGAGCCCGAATTAGCCGGCCCGGAGGACGAGATTCCCGACGGCCCTCCCAAGGAACTACTGGCGCTCGGGCCGCTCCATGTTAGTGGAGACTTCGTCGTGGGCAAGGAGGAGTGCGCCAGACTGTTCCCGCCAGGGTACAGCGTGCCCGAACACAAGCCCAAGCAGAAGGTTAAAAAGAAGAAGAAGGTAAGATCACAGATCATGAAGGTTCAGGGTTGGTAATGCTTAGTCTAAGAAGTCTAAGCATTACCAACCCTGAACCTTCATGCAAATATAGAGTTTCAGATCTGTATCGACAGATCTGAAACTCTGTATTTGCACGCTGACAGACTAGCTAATGACGATGAGGATCTTTCTGACCGTTTTCACCATGTTGATGATGACCACTTTGACTCCTAGTAGATGGGGTCCATTAGACGAAAGCGGTCGGATACGCAGGACTAGCAAATTTTCGACTTCAGAGCCGACTATATCTTTGACGCGATTTACGTCTACCAACTGCCAAAACAGAATTGTGAAACGCATTTCATAATCCCTATCGACTGACTAATAAATCTCCATAAAAACACATATTTCATATTTGAAACCTTACAGAAGCGTCACGAAGCCAAAGAGGAGACAATCGAGGACAACATGGAAGCCGCACCTTTAGAGTCTCTCGACGCGACTGAGATCGGAGCGGAGGAGGAAGGAGGGGAGGGGGAGGAGCCGGGAGAGGGGGAGGAAGGGGGCGAGGGGGAAGAAGCGGAGGAGGGGGAGGAACAAGCCGTCGCGGATAAGGCCACGTCGCCGCCGCCTCTCACCCCGCATTGAAGAGTCACGGAGTTGTTGGTCAATCTACTCCAGAGCTTTTGTTAGAGCAAATGTCATGTTTTGTTCAAATTGGTCGGTGCATATCGCGTATTCAATCTCTCGCATGTGTCGCTTAGCTTGCTCATATTTTGTTTACGAAGGAAAGAAGCGTAACTTTGATTGAGCAGAGTCAGTAGCTTTATCACGTCATTTCTTTAAAAGTTTATAAACCAAAAAATAGATTATCAATCCCACTACAGAAATCGCAAGATTCTACTAAATCTGGTCGAACTAAGTTTTAGAATGTTTGTTTTATACTGAGGTTGATTGACGCGAAAATACATTTAGCCTTTCAAAATGTTTTCTTGCGTGAGATTTGTTATAGTTTCAGGTAAATAAAATTAAATGTTGTCAATATCTAGATAAATTAGGCATGTAATATTTCAAAATAATGAATGTTTTCAATACATTTTTGTTGTTTTTTATGTTAAATTTTAATATATTAAATAATATACAGTGATAATATTGCATGGAATAATTTCTTACGTTTAAATAGTAGGAATCTCCAGATATCAGAGTTTCATCCGCTTTATTTCTTCTATCTTGAAGTCGGTTCTGAAAAATAAAGAGGAATATATGCAAGATGATTTGCTGATTGCTAGAAAGTATAATGCCATCAAAAACATAACTTGTAAAAAAACCAAGTCTCGCACGCTACTTAGTGTACCGTAAAAAGTTGTGAGATCCATGTAATACCAAGTCGGTTAATTTATTCAGTCCCTACTTAAGAGTCCTTCTGTCTTAAGTTATTACGTAATTAGCTCACCTAACAACATCTTATAGTGACCTGATCAATATTAAAAATCTCTTATGTTTTAAATAAATACATACTCGTAGATTGACCGGCCAGATATCTAACCGTCGACCAACCCACACTGGATCAGCGCAGTTGACGACTAAGGCCTTTGATCGCCCTAATTCAGGGTAGGCTCGAGCCTCTCGGTGGTGGCGTGTATGAGCTGTTGATGACTATTTAACCAGGTAATTTTCACCGTGGGTTAATAAAAACAAAATAATCTAACAGCATCTAATTGCATGGCAAGCAGTATTTTTGTTTGTTTACGGTTTTTTGTTTGTGGCTTTTAATTTTTATCGTGAAATCAATTTTAAAAACCCAGTAGAAGCACGTTACATTGATGGTATGGACCGACACGACGTATATTGTATAACAGGACGGGAGCTTTTAGTGCAGCACTGACCAGTTTCTTTTCAATACGATTGCTACGCTGTCACCGACGACGTGAGTCCTAAACGTCAGCGTAAAACTAAATTGATCCTGACTGTCTGGGAGACGCGACCAATGTGATTTCGAATACGTACAATATTTATTTATTTATTTATTTATTTATTAATAATAGGAAGACCAACAGCTAAAGTTAACTTGATAGTAAAATACATTAATACCAAAAAGCCATTTACAGGTCTCCACATGTAGGTGCCAGAACATAAAAAAAACACATAAGGTCATACACTCATAGGCCTGAATACTAGCTCGCAAACAGATTGTTCAGTTACAAAAAAATTGTCTATTTAGCAGACGTCTCGCCGAATCGGAACCAGTATTAAACAGGTCCAGGTCAAATTCTTGGCACAATTTATTAAAATTGCTGCTTGCACGCAAAAGAATAATGGCACGCTCCAAGGTCAGTAGGGCCCGAGCCCTTTTACCTGCGTGCGAGCCTGTCGCGCACTTCTAGCGGCACGAGGCCGGTGGCGGGGCGCAGCGTGTCGGGCGCGTGGCTGGCACGCTCCAAGGCCAGTAGGGCCCGAGCCCTCTTACCTGCGTGCGAGCCTGTCGCGCACTTCTTGCAGCGCGAGGCCGGTGGCGAGGCGCAGCGTGTTGGGCGCGTGGCTGGCACGCTCCAAGGCCAGTAGGGCCCGAGCCCTCTTACCTGCGTGCAAGCCTGTCGCGCACTTCTTGCAGCGCGAGGCCGGTGGCGGGGCGCAGCGTGTCGGGGGCGTGGCTGGCACGCTCCAAGGCCAGTAGGGCCCAAGCCCTCTTACCTGCGTGCAAGCATGTCGCGCACCTCTTGCGGCGCGAGCCTGGCGGCGGGGCGCAGCTCATCGGGCGCGTGGCTGGCGCGCTCCAAGGCCAGTAGGGCCCGAGCCCTCTTACCTGCGTGCGAGCATGTCGCGCACCTCTTGCGGCGCGAGCCTGGCGGCGGGGCGCAGCGCGTCGGGCGCGTGGCTGGCGCGCTCCAAGGCCAGTAGGGCCCGAGCCCTCTTACCTGCGTGCGAGCATGTCGCGCACCTCTTGCGGCGTGAGCCTGGCGGCGGGGCGCAGCGCGTCGGGCGCGTGGCTGGCGCGCTCCAAGGCCAGTAAGGCCCGAGCCCTCTTACCTGCGTGCGAGCATGTCGCGCACCTCTTGCGGCGCGAGCCTGGCGGCGGGGCGCAGCTCATCGGGCGCGTGGCTGGCGCGCTCCAAGGCCAGTAGGGCCCGAGCCCTCTTACCTGCGTGCGAGCATGTCGCGCACCTCTTGCGGCGCGAGCCTGGCGGCGGGGCGCAGCGCGTCGGGCGCGTGGCTGGCGCGCTCCAAGGCCAGTAAGGCCCGAGCCCTCTTACCTGCGTGCGAGCATGTCGCGCACCTCTTGCGGCGCGAGCCTGGCGGCGGGGCGCAGCGCGTCGGGCGCGTGGCTGGCGCGCTCCAAGGCCAGTAGGGCTGCGGCCTGCGTCAGTCGCGCGCACTTTTCTCGCGCTCCCGCCGCGCTTCCTCCCGCCCACGAGGCGAGGCGGCGCGCTCGGCGTTCTACCACCAAACCGCTCGCCTAAAAACAGTATAGAATAGATAAATCAAACGAAAATAGAAAAGCTAAATCGCTTATCCGACATCCAAGTAAGCATGCGATCTCTTCTACAGTCTGCGCGCTGCACCAAATTACATACAGCATGATTTTGCAACCCTAGCCAAATTTACATAATATGATGTTCAGACCATCAAAGCAACAACTTTTCCCAAGGAACATGGGTTGAAAACCCCCAAAAAAATTTCGACCTCCCATACAAATTAATAAAGTTGATTGTGTATTTTGTATGATTCGATTTATGATACATATATGTAATGTACGTATGATACAAAATCATGCTGTATTGGTGTAAAGCGCAGAGTAAAAAACGCACACCACAGTAACTTTAGAAACTAAGTTAAGAATTATTGAGAACAAAGAAAATTGAGAATCGACTACCACGAAAGGATCTGTCTGCTTCGGACAAAACCTTAACAGATCGACGAAAGAAACGCTAGGGTATAAAAGGTACATTTGAAAAGTGCCTCAAGTGGGGACTAACAAATAGTATTCTAAATTCTATGAACATTTAACTTTTGGAAATGCGTTTGACTGACTGAAGTACACATATTAAAAGCAAAACAATACATGAACTTTTTTACATAAACCTAATAAGTGCCGAGCGTCGGTGGTCTAGTGGCTAGGGTCGCTGCCTCCCGTCCGGAAGACGCGGGTTCGATCCCCACCACGTACTAATGTGTTATTGAATTTCGAATACGTTTATTCGACGCTCTTACGGTTAAGAAAAACATTTCGTGAGGAAACCTGCACACTCCTGCGTAGAAATTCAAAGGTTGTGTGTGAACTCGACCAACACGCACTGGGCCAGCGTGGTCGACTAAGACCTTATCACCTAATTCAGGGTAGGCTCGAGCCCCTCGGCGGGCACGTGTATGAGTTGATGATGATGACACTCACCCTGTCATAATGATGGTTGAGCATCTTGGTTTGTGCCATGGTGGCGATAAGGCCCACCACTCCACACAGCAACTCCTCGGCAGACCTGGTCGACAGCTGGTTGCGAATGTTCTCACTCATCGCGTCTAGAGCGTTTGGCAGTAAGTCTGCGTCGTCTTCCATCTCGTCTAGAGACAAACATAATATACATACAGTACGTTACATGTAAAGCGAAAAGAGGGGTGCATGCAATCCATGAAATTGAACAAAATTCTCTAAGGAACATTGGATACTAGGCAGTAGGCATCCATAAATACAGTTACGCAACATACGCTTGATCAAGAGAATCGGCGAATCTATAGGTAGACTAAACCGTGCTCATAGACAAAACCAAAAGTAAAAATAGTTGACATACGAATTGCAACTAAAAAGAGCTCTTCTCCACAGATTCCGCCATTGTGTTAGTGAACTCACCCAAAAAAATGTAATGACGGATCTAAGTGATGTAATAACATCCTATGGAAATAAATTAATTTGACTTTGACTTTGACTCAATAACAAGCGAAATTGTCTGGTGGACTAACAGAGCCTGTCGAAGAAACATAACGAATAAAGGCATTTTATAGTCGGGTTATTATAGGATGGGTTCTGACAGCTTCAAATTTTTTCATACGACGTTAACAACTTTTTAAATAATATTCAGTTTAAAAACCATAATAGCTACAATATTAAAAAAAAAAGTAACTTCACCTCTTATTTTATCATTAAACAGTATGTAATTTTACTTAACAAATAAATAAATAAACGAAATAATATTAAAAAGTTTTTAAAATTTTAATCTGTCAGAGCTCATCCTATAGTAACCCAAGTATAGTTGAAGTAATTATTTAGTTCGATCAATAACTGATTACGGATAGTTTCAAAGTTACCACCTGTCAATCTTGCGATAAGTTACTACCGGTCAGTCTTGCGCTAGCTCTCAAGGCTGGTCCTAATATTGCCTACCTTCATCAAAGCCGGGATCAGCGATGGCCTCAGCCCAAGCCACAGCTTGCGGCTTAAGCGCAGCTTTTATTCCCGCCAATGCCAACTCCTGCGCCGCCCTGAACGCCGCTGCCGCCGACCCAAGCCCACTGGCGCAGGACTGAAGCTTCTCCCTCTCGCTCGGCGAGCGGAACAACGGCTCGGCGTCCGCGCAAGCTTCCGCCGCCAAACGCTCCGACCATTCCGCGCCAGCCTCCGCTTCGTTCATGTGCGCCTGGTCGATAGACACCATTTAATATGAAACTAATGACAAGTCTGACGGCCCGTAGGGTTAAAAACTGAGAATTGAGACCACTGTGATTATTCCTAAAGATGTTGGTTGGTTTAACAAATGTCAACGACAATCGCACACATTTAGGAGCACTCAAAGTTATACAGTGGTTATCCCAAACTCTTTCTCTAAGTATATTATCTAAATAATAAAAAAAAACAACATGACGATTTGCGTTACTGTCTCCAGTTTGCCTTAGGATTAATGAGGTCGGCCCTTACAACACCAAAACACTTAACCCCTTCCTCGCCGCTTTCTCTTAGCTCCGCCACAGATAATATAATACTACGTACAGATGCCTCATCTCATACAAAAAAACTGTACCCTCAAAACTCGGGCTATTCTTCGGGCTATTTTGTTTCCTCTATTAGCTCACTAGATGGTGCTACGTGCGCACTGACCTACAAAATTGCGCAGATACGCCATCTAGTGCCAAGTTGACGACCTTGAGAGCGCCTTTATTATAAATATACTTATTAAGCTCTCTGTCCCTTACTCCAAGTCTATGTCAATAGAGAGAGACGATATCATTCGTCGACTGTGCGAACATTCGTTCCCCACGCGAACACTACTGCAGCGCCCTCTGATGTAGTAATCCAGCAGCTCTAGACGGGGGCGAGCGAACCAATGGCAAGCTGTCCCGCCAAAAAACCTCCGCCGCCATGCTTGCGAGCCCGCGCGCTCTGGCTCATTGGCGATTTGTTTGTCGCATTGTGCGGACGTTATTTTCTTTCTTAAAATTTGTTGAATTTTTCCGTTAAAAAGTTTTTTCCGAAAATTTATTTTGCGGTTACGATGTTTTCCCCGCGGAACAGTGACGACGTTTATTCAAGTGATTCATCGTATTACGACTATCGGGACAGGAGTCCTGGTCGTGATCGTAGTCCACACCGATTTGGGGATCGTAATCCATCCCCGGATCCTAGACGGAGGCAGCGTCGACATCGTTCCAGGACAAACCGGATAAGTAGACTTGAATATTCCTTTGAAAAACTTTCTAAACAGTTTTCAGAAATGCACGCTTTACTTATTTCTAATAAGAAGTGTAATGATGACGAAGTTCTCTCGATCGGGGTCGCGAGTGATCTCGAGAGAGAATTTTCGATTACACACACCCAAGACGAGCCGACCTCAAATCGTACGGATGCGAATCCGGGACCTTGCGGGGTAGACCGAAAAATTTCTGATCAAAATGTTGAGTTAAAATTTGAAACTACTCTCAAAAGTGAAACTAATCGTACCTCTGAAGCTCATTTAGCTTTGATTAACAAATTACAACATTTTAATTCTCCTGATTGGTCTCAAGTTCGTTTTTCTGAAGCGCAGAAAATTTATTCTTCTACCCCGGCTTTCGTGGAATTAGAAAGTAATGACTTGGTGAAATCTTTTGATCGTAATCTTTCGTGGAAAGTTGCCGAGCGCTCGTTAGCTGCCATTTCACACGGTCTCGTAATTCAAAATGATGCTCTAAAAGAAGGTTTAGAGCAATTAATTTCGTGGCTGAACGAGCGATCGGAGACATCAACTAGTGACATTTGCGCGAAAATTAACGAAATTTTTTCCCGAGATGATTCGCCTTATTTGAAGGTGAATTTACATCTTTTGCAAATGGTTTGCGGGCGTCGCGCCGACGTCATTCAACAGCGACGTGACGCGATTCTCAATTATACTCAAAATCAATATTTGAGGGACGCGTTACGTAAAATTCCACCGTCTAGTGATCATTTATTTGAAGATGTAAAGTTTTCCGATTTCATCGCGAAACAGGGAGGTATCGGGAAAGTGTTCGCTAATACTAGACCGTCTGCGCAAGTCGGTTCCAAACACTCGCTTCCTGCGCAAGGAGGCAGTGCTCAAGGTGCACGCAAAGTAGCGGCCGCGCGCAGCGCGCCGCCGACCCGCAGTGCGCCCGGCACCAGCTACGCTCCCGCCGCGCCTGCGCGGGGGCGTAAGCGCCGGTGGGAGGAAGCCTTTCGTCCCGGGCCATCGCGCCCCAAGCGTGATCGAGCGCCTGCGCATTCGTCACGGCGATATTCTAGATGGGACGAATGACTATTCGGCCCAAAATTTTCAAGCAGGTCTAATCAAACACCGGATAGACGTTTGGAGGAAATTAGGGGCTCCTCCGTACATAATAAAAGTGATACAGGGTTATCGGATTCCGTTCGTAGTGAAACCGCCATTAATTAATCCTTCTCAAGTTCCGTTAAAATTGCACACTCAATATTCAAAAAAAATGGTAAATCAAATTACGCAATTGATAAAACAACGGGTCATAGAGCGGGCTCCGATAACTCCAAGTTTTGTTTCCAAAATTTTTCTTGTGAAGAAAAAAGGACCGAAGCCAAGCTTTCGTCCGGTTTTCAATTTGAAATCGTTAAACAAATTCGTTTACGTCAGCAAATTTCAGCTTGTGAATATGTACAAGGTGCCCGATTTCCTCCAACCTCAAGATTATCTTACAAAAATCGATCTTTCCAATGCGTATTTCCATCTGCCGATTTTAGAATGCCATCGTCCTTTTCTAAGACTGATCTTTGCAGGAAAGCTATGGCAAATGACATGTCTACCTTTCGGTCTAGCGACTGCGCCAAAGGTTTTTGCCAGTGTAACGAACTGGATTGCACAGTATCTCCGCGACCAAGGGGTAAGGATTATTGTCTATCTCGACGATTATTTAATAGCAAGTCAATCGCAGATTCAACTTCAGGACCACACCAACTTGGTTGTCCGAACGTTGCAGAGTTTAGGTTGGACACTGAACTTCGACAAATCGATTCTCAGCCCTCAGCGAGCGATAGAGTATCTGGGAATTCATTGGGACCCATGGAGAAATCTGAAGGTGCTGCCTCGAGACAAGGTAGTCCATTTACAATCAAAGACTGTAAACATGCTTCGCACCGAAACAGCTTCACTAAGACAGGTACAGAGTCTCCTCGGGTCGTGGAATTTTGCCAGCTTTGTAGTACCAAGAGGCCGTCTCAATTCTCGCGCCTTATTAATGTTTTGCCATCAAATGATGCGGCACGACCTCAAAACTGCCAAAATACCTTACCATGTCTGTCGAGATCTAGAGTGGTGGCTTCACCATTGTACGAGCTAGCGTACAATACTTAGTTTTAACTTGCTTTGACGTCACTCATGACATGACCTACTTTATGAACTTGTAATTTTTAATTATTCAGTGCAATAAAGACGCTCCGCTGTATCGGTCGGTTTTTCATTGTTTATCACCACTTTGACGTATTACTTGCATTTCCTACCGTTATAGCTTGACTTTTGACTATCTTTAAATGAACGTGTGCAACTAGCCCGTTCATTTTGGTCCTTCGAGCCGGATTTCTCGTTGGATTGAAGATTTGGTGTTTAACTTTGTGTCTCACACGTTCGTAAAACGCATCGGCTTAGTTGGCCTCCCAGAAGCGGGTCTCACCAGCTGAGTTGAGACGGGCGTAACGATCGTGCAACGAGTGCAAAGACATCAAAGGATACCAGCGCCTCCGGTAACTACTACACTCAGTGACTTGTGAAGTGATCTACTGAGGATTATTTCACGCGCCGTGACAACAGCGGCTCCTCTGACGACGCATATTCTGCTCTCTTTTCTGACGTCTAGTGTTGGTAATATCACACTTGCCTACAATGGAACTTCTTTCTCGCCAAAAGGAGATCATCGACTCCATCAAGAGAGTTCAGTTAAACTTCAATAAGGACTCAGCTGTTAGGAAGACTGAAGCGTATCTCCGTAAGCGAATCAGTGTCCTTGATAGCCTCTGGGAAGAGTTTGAGTTGAATCATTCCAACATTCTGCTCAGCAACCTTGACGCCTCGGATGAATACATATCAAAAAATATTCATAAGGACACTAAGGCTCTATACGAAAAAATAAAAGCCTTGATTAAAAACTGCTCTCCGTCGGCTGACGATTCTGACTCAAAACGACCTTCTATTGACGATCTTCTCAGCGAACAACGTACCAACTTCCGTGCTTTAGGTCGCCAAATTAACAACATTGAAATCGACAAAATCTCGGAAAAGTGGGAGCTGGAAGATGAATTGAAAGGCTTGCAGTCTCGATGGAGCAATATTGACAATTTACACCTCAAAATTGACAACATCTTGGGTGGTGAAGATGCGGCTTATGACGATGAATTTTCCGCGTACGAGGAAAAATTCAAAGCCATGAAACGGTTCCTGAATAAGAAAATATCTTGTACGGCTCACCAGTTCGAATCAACACCAAAGATAGAAGTACCTATTTTCTCGGGCGATTACACACAGTGGCCTACGTTCTTGGACCTTTACAAGACCAGTATTCACGACAACCCTACTCTGAGCAGCTCACAGAAGATGCAGCACCTGAAGGGGAAGTTGAAGGGCGAAGCTCACCGCCTCATTCAGCATCTTACAGTCTCCGAAGATAACTACAAGACTGCCTGGGATATTTTGTATCACCGTTTCAATAATATCCAACTTTTATTTAACAAATACATTGACGTGTTTCTGAACCAACGCGCTATTGACAAGCAAACATCGGCTGAAATCAAGCGCGTGCACGACACTACGATGGAATGCGTTCACGCTATCCACAACCTAGGGGTAGACACCTCCACCTGGGACCCACTGCTGGTCCACCTCACGCTTCAGAAACTTGACTCTGAAACAAAAAGTGACTACAAGGAATCGCGAAAAGCACCACGCGAACTCCCTGATTTTGACGAGCTTATGACATTTTTGGAAGCTAAATTTACTGCGCTTGAGCCAACACACCAGAGAGAGAAGGGAAATGGGTCGACGAAAACATCTCAGTCACAAAAGGCCAAAGAATATTCGTCCTATGGTAATGGCAATAAAGCATTTATTAGCAAAGCAGCTCACGTGACTTCAACTAGTAAACAATGCGTTCTATGTAAATCATATCACGCGCTCTACCAATGTCGCAAATTTTGCGCCCTGACAACAGACGCAAAATGGAAGTTGGTTGCGAAATTTCAACTATGTAAAAATTGCCTATATGTTCACGAACGCAACATATGCAATTCTACCAAGCGTTGTAAACACTGCAACGAAGAGCATCATTCCTCGCTACACGACGCGGTCAATGACTCGGCCGAGGCGACCGAGTCGACTTCGAACCCCAAACCTCAGCGTCAGCGTTTCACTAATAATGTTACCAGCGAGGATGACGAAATCTTACTGACAACCGTACAAATACGTGTACGTGCTATTGACAACACTTACCTGACTTTGCGTGCACTTTTAGATCAAGGGTCGCAAACTACCCTTATCACTGAAAATGCCGCTCAACGTCTTGGCTTACCTCGCCAAAACCTGAATGCTTCCGTGACTGGAGTGGGTATCTCGGCAAAGAGAAGCAAAGGAAAAATGCATCTACACTGTATGTCGATCCACGATGACTACAGCTTTAGCACTGACGCCCTAGTTATGCCTAAACTAGTGAACAGCCTGCCGCATATTACCTTTGAAGGCCAAAAATACTCACACATACAACATATCCAACTAGCAGACCCTGATTATAACATCTCAAAGCAAATTGACCTTTTACTTGACGCTAAGATTTACTCCGAGATCTTAATGAGCGGTTTAATCAAGGGATCGAAAAAACAACCCATCGCTCAGCAGACAAAACTAGGTTGGATTTTGTCTGGACCCGTGACGACCTTCAACTGCAATGTTTTACTAAACTGCGTTGAAGATATTGCTAACTACTGGGAGATGGAAGAAATTGCCTCTGAAACAACAATAATGACGCAACAAGAGTTGTTTTGTGAAGAACTTTACGTCAACACGACTAAACGCTTGCCTGACGGACGTTATGAAGTTCAGCTTCCGATGAAAGAAAACTATAAGCAACATCTCGGTCACTCCAAAGCACGTGCGATTGCGCAATTTAAACAGTTGGAAAATCGCCTAACAAATAATGACAATCTACGTCACAGCTACACGCAATTCATACATGAGTACATAAATCTAGGTCATATGAAAGAATGCACCGAACGCAAAGAGCCTATGTGTTACTTACCACATCACGGGGTACACAGGGAAGACTCACTTACAACTAAGCTCCGCGTTGTTTTCAATGCGTCCTCGAAGACATCGTCAGGAAAGAGCCTAAATGACCTAATGGAATGTGGTCCTAAACTACAGCAGGATATCCAGGATTTATTACTCAGATGGCGTACTTATCGATATGTGTACACAGCTGACTGTGAAAAGATGTATCGTTGCATCCTCCTGCATCCAGATCAGCAACACCTGCAAAAAATTCTGTGGAGAGCTAGCCCGCAGGATCTCCTCAGAGAATACCAACTATGCACGGTGACGTACGGCATGAAAGCCGCGCCATTTCTAGCTATGCGTACTATGGAACAGCTGGCTATTGATGACGCAGAAAAATACCCCCTCGCAGCTGATATCCTGAAAAGGGACTTCTACGTCGATGACCTATTAAGTGGCAGCCACACTATCGTGCACGCTAAAGAAGTACAAAAACAGCTGATTGATATGCTACAAGGAGCGAAAATAAACTTAAGGAAATGGTCTAGTAATTGTCCACAATTACTTGCACAACTATCTACGAATCAAGTCAATCCTACTACGATCGATTTTAAAAATGCCAACTCTACAAAAGCGCTCGGATTACAGTGGAACCCCTCAACTGACGCATTTACATTTCATCAAATAAATGATTTTAATGACTCATCGACGTGCACCAAGCGAAATCTATTATCTAATATCTCAAAAATCTTCGACCCACTGGGCTGGCTATCCCCACTTACCATAAGAGCCAAGTTATTATTCCAAAAACTTTGGTTGATATCTATGGAATGGGATGACGAAGTGCCTCACGAAATCCAAAACGAATG
The DNA here is from genome assembly GCA_951230895.1 of Carpatolechia fugitivella. Taxonomy (NCBI): domain Eukaryota; kingdom Metazoa; phylum Arthropoda; class Insecta; order Lepidoptera; family Gelechiidae; genus Carpatolechia; species Carpatolechia fugitivella. The sequence goes on from OX579647.1 coordinate 18,975,282, forward strand.
GAATAAACTTCGAGAGGACCTGAAACACATTGACCAATTTGACGTGCCACGGTGGATCGGCGATCTACATGCCTCTATAGAGATACATGGATTTTGTGATGCGTCGGAGCGAGCTTACGCTGGCGTCGTGTACCTGAAGTCAACTAACGACAAAGGAGACGTTACCGTACGAATAATCGCATCAAAAACGAAAGTCGCACCTCGTAAGAACACAATGACTTTGCCGCGACTTGAGCTCTGCGGCGCACTTTTACTGTCCAAGCTAATGGAAAAAGTTTTGAAAGCTCTACAACAAACTGACGTCAAAATTTACGGCTGGACTGACTCACTGGTTGTTCTGGGTTGGCTCCAAGGACACCCATCTCGATGGAAAACTTTCATCGCGAACCGCACGAAAGAAATCCTTGACGTTATGCCGCCATCTTGCTGGCGTCACGTGGGATCGAATGATAACGCCGCTGACTGCGCTACAAGGGGTCTTACTACTTCACAGCTGATCAGTCACTCGCTGTGGTGGGAAGGACCTGAGTGGATCAAAAATGACATCCCACGCGACATCCTACAAGTGGAAACGCCTCAGCTAGAACTAAAAAAGCAAATACAAACATGCACTGCTCAGACCGGAACGACTATGTGTGAAGAATTACTAAATAAACATAGCTCAATCAGCCAAGTCGTTCGAGTGATAGCACGCGTGTTACGTTTCACAACAAACCTACGGCACGCGGCAATACGTCACTCGCCGCGCGGGCAACTCGACACCTCAGCTGATGCACTCATCGTGCCTTGCAACAATGCACTTTACCTGACTGCTAATGAAATTGAGAATGCTTATGACTTTGTAGTTAAAGCTATTCAAATGCAAGAATTTCAATCTGACGTACAGAATCTGAAACAAAATGGCAAAGTGAACTCGAAAAGTTCCTTACTGACTTTGACGCCCTATTTGGACAAAAATCAAGTTCTAAGGGTTGGTGGGAGGCTTCAACACTCTAGACTGACTGAAAACGAGAAACACCCTATCATCATCCCCAAGGACTCTAGATTGACGGAGCTTCTCATCCAACAAGCTCACTTGCGAACACTTCACGGTGGACCTAGCCTCACCCTGACTTATCTGCGACAGAAATATTGGGTGCTAGGTGGGAATCGCACAGTTAAAAAATACTTGCGAAGCTGTGTTAAATGCGCTCGTTTCAAAAACCACCAGCATAACCAAATCATGGCTGATCTACCTGAGCCGAGAGTGACGCCATCCCGACCATTCACTCACACTGGAGTGGACTTCACGGGCCAGGTTGAGCTGAAATCTAACAAAGGACGAGGAATCAAAACCACTCGTGGATACATCGCCGTCTTTGTATGTTTCTCAACCAAAGCGGTTCACCTCGAGCTTGTCTCCGACCTGAGTACACCAACATTCCTTGCAGCCTTCAAGCGCATGTGCGCAAGAAGAGGAACACCGAAGCACGTCTATAGTGACAACGGAACCAACTTTGTCGGAGCCTCACGCGTTCTGAAAAAGGAATATAAGGAAGTACTACAGGCTATTAACACTGACTTTTTATCTGACGTTTCGGACATGGGTGTTACTTGGCACTTGAACGCACCAGCGTGGCCCAGCGCCGGTGGACTGTGGGAGGCCGCAGTCAAGAGCACAAAGCACCACCTAAAGCGCGTCCTTGGCGAACAAAGACTGACCTTCGAAGAGTTCTCTACGCTGCTTAATCAAATCGAAGCGTGCTTGAACTCTCGGCCACTCTATGCATTGACAGAAAACCACGAAGTCAGCTTCCTGACTCCAGGCCATTTCCTAGTTGGAGGACCTCTGCTATCCCCTCCACTAGCTGACGTTGACGAAAGATGCATTAGAACGAGGTGGCAGCTAACTGAAAAAATGCATCGAGATTTTTGGCGAAAATGGTCTTCAGATTACTTACAACACCTTCAACTACGTTCGAAGTGGAACCATCCTAAAGAGAGTCTTAAAACTGGCGACATTGTTCTCATAAAGGAGGAGAACCTACCACCAGCAAAATGGGCCATGGGACGAATCATTGATATTCACCCTGGGAAGGATGGACACGTCAGAGTTGTCACCCTGCGAACGAAAAATGGAGAAATGAAACGACCCATAATCAAGTTAGTTCCATTGCCTGTTAACGTCGATACAAAACCGACACCTAACTGTGACACGCCAAAGAGATCCGAATCTACAGCTCCGCGAACGCTAAGACCAAGACGAAGCAAGATAGCTTCACTGACGAACATGATACTGCTTTTACTAATGTGTCTAGCATCCGCTGTCGAAGCCAGTGTGACTATCACAGCTCTAAACAACAATACGCTGTTTTTTGACAAAATCTCAGATATACGTATCATTCAGGACAATTGGAAAATGATCGTATACTACAATATGACGACATACTGGCAGACTACTACTGCAATAGAAAAATATATTTACACTGTAAATAAATCATGTAACAACCACCAGTTTTGCGCACCAATCGTTACGCAATTCAAACATGAGCTTGACGAACTACGTCACTATAACGACCTGCTAACAAACAACCACAATCTTCTACAGCGAAAGAAAAGAGGTTTGATAAATGGGGTTGGTTACTTAGCTAACACCCTGTTTGGAGTGTTAGATGACGGATTCGCTCAAAAATATGAAAAGGATATTGCAACTGTAAAAGAGAGAGAGGACCATCTACTTGCATTGTTCAAAAATCAAACATCATTAATTGAAGCGGAGAACAGTATTCTTAAAAGAAATGAACAGATTATGAACACCCAATTTGAGCGCATCTATAAACACATACGTGTTATGACTACGGAGATAAACCAAGTTGAAACTCAGAGCCGAAATGCTCTAGACTTGCTGTCGTCCTTGACTTACGCTGACGTCATCATATCCAACCTTCGACGTTCCCAAGACACATTGCTTGACATCGTGACCGATATTTACAATGGCAGATTGAACATACACTTATTATCGCCAGAGGAAATTCAGCAACAATTGAATGTGATATCAGGTCATCTACAGGGTGATGTCGTTGTGCCAGCTGACAATTTCCGAGAACTGTACGGTCTGCTACACGTACAAGCGAAAGTGACAAGGAGATTCTTGATAATGGAAATCAAAGTCCCCCTGCTAAACAGAGATCACTTTGAACTCAGTGACGTCATTGACATCCCTCAGAAAAGAGGAGATTTGACTATCTACACATCTACCGAGACTAAATATATCGCCGTCAATGTAAAAAAGGATACAGTAGTACCTATGACTGAAAACGATATATTTACCTGCATACGACATACGCACAAACAAATGCTATGTCCATTAAATCATCCTGTATATACAATGCAAGTTGGGAAATCACTTTGTGACATGAAACTATCTATCAGTAAAGAAAACAAGCCGTTCTGTCTGTCGGAAGTAAAACAATGCGTCGACCGATGGATCAAATTACATACACATGACACATGGCTGTTTTCGTGTTGCACAGAGTGCTCCATACGAATCATATGTTCAGATGACGTAATGACGCAACACCTACGCGGCAATGGATTGATTAGCCTGCAATCAGGTTGCACTATCAAAGGAGAATCCTTTATGATTTACGCCCAACATGACTACACAAACCAAATCAATCTGAACCCTACGATTGCTGTAAAAATACCTAGCCCTTCCACGCTAAACGAGGTTATTAATGTATCATTACCTGAAACCTTCACAGCTGAACATCATGAACAAGAATTATCATCAATGAAGCAAAAGATAGACTTCTTGAAACAGCAAGAATTGAAGAAATTCCAAAGCAATGACAATACGCATTATTTCGTCATATATTCAATTCTAGCTATACTGACTGCTCTACTACTGACACTTGCATATTATAAACTTCAGCCAAGATGGAGAAAGTTGAGGGAAAGGAATCTGACAACGCTAAAACGCGGCATTCCTGACGAGACCAATGAAACGTCATTCAACGACATTGTCGTGGCCACGCCCGCGCCACTGCCACCGCTTTCTGCTGCTTCGCCGCGCCCCAGGATGACCAAGTCATTACAAGGATCCGTGGCCAGCGTAGACACCGCGACGTCCCCTACTATCCCGCGTAAAATTCATTTTGAACTTCATTCAAGTACGAGTGACATGCGTAGTTAATTTTTATTTTTTTGTACTTAATATTGTATACCTTTACATTTTAGTAATTTACATTAGTAATAGTTTATTGACTTATTAACTTGCATAATTTACATTGCAATATTTTTGTGTTTTGACTTTATATTTTACAACATGCTTATTTGACTCTTGATATTTACTATGTTATAATTTTTACGTGAATTTGTATTTTGATTAACTTTTATAAATTTTATCTTTTTGTCGTTGGAAATATGTACGAGCTAGCGTACAATACTTAGTTTTAACTTGCTTTGACGTCACTCATGACATGACCTACTTTATGAACTTGTAATTTTTAATTATTCAGTGCAATAAAGACGCTCCGCTGTATCGGTCGGTTTTTCATTGTTTATCACCACTTTGACGTATTACTTGCATTTCCTACCGTTATAGCTTGACTTTTGACTATCTTTAAATGAACGTGTGCAACTAGCCCGTTCAACCATCACAAAGACAATTCTCAAATTCATTATCCTCCAGCAGAATTTTTCTTGACAACCGATTCCTCCATACACGGGTGGGGAGCACAACTAAATTCGGAGACCTTGTCGGGGAGATGGTTGAGAGAAGAAGCTTCGTTTCACAGCAACATTTTGGAGATGCTAGCAATCCTACGTGTACTGCAATGCAAAGCCCCAACGATGCAGAACTCCAGCCTACTCATACAAAGCGACAACAGGTCAGTAGTATCTTATCTGCGAAACGAAGGGGGCACGAGATCGATGCCGCTACTGGAACTGACGTACGTAATTTTAAACGAGTTAGATCAGCATCATATTCATATGAGCGTATTCCACATTCCTGGTCGTTACAACTACGTTGCCGATCGTCTATCGAGGACAGATGCGACTTCAGAATGGCACCTCTTGAGTACAATAACGTCAAAAGTGTTTCATCAATGGGGCGTGCCCCAAATAGATCTATTTGCTTCCAAGAGAGCGCACGTTGTTCCGAACTACGTGTCGATAGAGGCAGGAGATCAGGCAGCCCAGTTCCTGAACGCTTTCAGCAGAACGTGGGAGTACAGCTTAGGATGGATTTTTCCTCCTCCGTGCTTGATTCCCAAGGTGCTCAGTCATTTGAACCAAGCGAAAGGTACGTACATGATGGTAGTTCCTCGATGGGAAAAAGTTTTCTGGAAACCAGATCTTCAATCTCGGGCGCTCGGACCCCCACTGCAGATCCCCAACCTGGAACAGGTACTGATAGACACGAAGACCAACCGTCCTCCTCCTCAGGTCAACCAGTTACATTTAGAGGTGTGGCTGATACAGGGTGGTCGTCCTTGCTAGAATCGTGGACCACAGATCAGATCGATCTTCTCGACAAAAGCTGGAGGAAGTCGACTTTAAATTCTTATAAACCTGCCTGGCTAAGGTGGTGCAATTGGTCTCGTGTAAATAAAGTGAGTAAGGATAATCCTAGCCCTCAAGATCTGGCCCGTTTTCTTACCGACCTGTTCTTATCTGTCAAACTGTCCTACAACTCTATTTGCTTACATAAGTCAGTAGTTTCCATTTTTTGCAAACCTGTAGCTGGTGACCCCCTTAGCTCTCACCCTATTGTAAAACGCACGTTAAAAGGTATAGCATTGCAACAACCTCCAAAACAAAAATCTCCTATTTGGGACGTTAACTTACTGACCAACCATCTTAATACTCGCAGCCCAAGTAGTGATTCTCTATTCTAAGTATCTAAAAGGACAGCTATTTTACTTTTGCTTTGTTCGGGCCGTCGAATCCATGATTTGACTTTACTAAAAGCTGATAGGAATAGTCTTGTCATAGAACAGGACTCAATTGTGTTGTGGCCAGATTTTGGTTCGAAAACGGATTCTACATCTTATAGGCAGTCAGGTTGGCGTTTACTCAGGTGCGTATCTAACCCAAATATTTGTCCAGTTTTATGGATTCAAAAATTACTGGAGTGCTCGTCGAGTCGTCGCGGTGAGATAAAATCTTTATTTATTTCTACTTGCGGCGCACCTAAACCAGCAACTCGGACGATTATAGGTGGCTGGATTAAACAAGTATTAAAAGAGGCAGGAATCAGGTGCAGTCCAGGGAGTGTTCGGGCAGCAGTTGCAACTTCATCTTGGTTGGACAATACGCCTATTGATCAGATTTTAGCTAGAGGTAATTGGCAGTCAGCTGTTACTTTTCATAAATTTTATAAGAGGGAGGTTTACTCTGTTCAATCAAGAAATTTGTTAATATCTAATTTATTTCAATCAGCGTAGTGTATTAGTGATGTTCTGCTTTACATTACAACCAGCGGTTGGTATTTTTAGTTTTAATATATTTACTACTTCTTAAGCTTTTTTATTAGGTAGATTTTTCTTTCAATTTATTGTCACATTGGCGGATTTTGTATCCAGCAGCCGATAACAAACACGTCTCAATTGACATACCTAGTCAGGTCATAAATTCTGTCACATGTTTAATATAAAATAATTGAAACAAGTTTATTCATTATGTAACCATTTATATACCAAAATGAACTTAACAAAACATAGATTCTTATGACACTAAAGTTTATTCAAAATGACCTCCGTGATTTTGAATACAGGCCTTCAATCTGCGCGGCCAGTCGTCTATCGCAGCACGAACGAGGTCCATGTCAATATCGGCGGCTGCCTTAATCAAGGATGTCTTGAGTGACTCCAAATTGGGATGAGGCTTTGAGCACGCCTTTTCCTCCAAGTGTTGCCATATCTTGTAATCTAGCGGATTCAAATCTGGACTGGAGGAGGGCCAGTCTTCGTGCCAGATGAAGTCGATTTCACGCGCCGCCAGCCAGTCTTGTGTGCTCTTCGCTCTATGAGCTGGCGCCGAATCTTGTTGGAATACCCAGTGCCTGTTATTGAACATGGTATGAGAAACAGGTTCCACAAGGTTCGTCAGGACTGTATTTTGATACACAACTGCATTCGTTTTTACACCTTTCTCACAAAAATGTACCTCTGTTAAGCCCCAATAAGACACTCCCAACCATACCATGAGCGAGGATGGAAAATGACCTCGTTGGACACGCGGAATACGGTTGCTCGCTTCTTCACTACTGTGTGCGTACACCTTATCATTTTGTTTGTTGTAGCTCTCTTCTACGGTAAAAATTTTTTCATCCGAAAAAATAATTTCCCGATATTTTTTTCCCGCGTACCGCTTCAACAAAGCGCGGCATCTCTTCAGTCTCAGGTCCATTAGACGAGCATTCAAATGATGTCCTGTTTTTCTTCGATATGCCCGAAGCCCTAAGTCTTCATTTAACACCCTTTTCACCGTGGTTCTGCTTAATCCCATCTGAAGGGCCAACAGTTTCTGCTTACGTTTGGGATTTCTTTGAATTCGCGCCTTCACAGCTTTTATCACTGCTGGAGTCCTAACAGACCGAGGGCGACCACTTCTTGACCTGTCATCTACACTAGAGTCTTCATTGTATCGTTTGATGGTACGATAAACGAATCTTTTGGTTATATTCAAATTTTTCAGTATGTCAAAAATTTGAATTGGCGCGTAACCGCAACGATGCAACGCAATAACTGCAACACGGTCTTCTTTAAGCGTCCACTCCATATTTAAAAATGAGTAAAATTCTAAAAAGTATACATTTTTATTTTCATGAACAATTCGAAATTCGAATTCAATAAACTTTTTTGTAGCCAGCATTCTAAAAGAAAAGTTTTTACTGTGTGACAATACTTATGACCTGACTAAGTAGACTTGGAGTAAGGGACAGAGAGCTTAATATACTAATTTTACCTACCAATAAAATTATCATTAAGCGAACTTACCTTACTCCAAGTCTATTTTTATAGCTGTCTGCTGTTTCTCCTATTACAACGCTGCATTCCAGATTGTAATAGTTTGTGGGGGCGACGCCTTTGATCGTGCTTGAATACTTCAACACGATCAGGCTTACCGCTTGTCAATTGATCTGCAATGAGCCAGAGCGCGCGGGCTCGCAAGCATGGCGGCGGAGGTTTTTTGGCGGGACAGCTTGCCATTGGTTCGCTCGCCCCCGTCTAGAGCTGCTGGATTACTACATCAGAGGGCGCTGCAGTAGTGTTCGCGTGGGGAACGAATGTTCGCACAGTCGACAAATGATATCGTCTCTCTCTATTGACATAGACTTGGAGTAAGGTAAGTTCGCTTAATAATAATTTTATTGGTAGGTAAAATTAGTATATTTTATTGTTTTCTGTTTGCTATTATTTGAATCTTTTCAAAAATCGTTACTACTATCCAAAAACATTAAAAATGTTTTAATGCACGAACAAAACATCGCTGTGTCAAGGGCCAAGTTTGATAAATATTACAACTATTAGATAATAGATATCACTGTATGTGTGATATGTCACAAACAATTTAACTATTAGACGATAGATAGCGCTGCAAATGATAACGATTGCTTAGACTCTACGTAGTGCCAATGTTGTTACTAGATGTCATCACTAATTTAGAACAAAATTTCCGTACTAAGGAATGAGACCCCGTAGCTCCGCCTACACGGGCGAAGAGGGCGTGGTCTGCACAAGCTCCTCCTTATGAACTACTTACCATGAAGAGCGCCCTCTGCGCGTCCACGTCGCGGTTGAGCCTGGCGGCGAGCGCGTCCAGCCCTCCCCCCACTCCTCCCCCACTGGCCCCGCCCCCCGGCCCCGACCACAAGGGTGCGGGGGGCGGGGCGCGCAGCCAGCGTCTCAACGCTCCGGCCACCTCGCGTTCTAACAACGCCGCTGCGTCGTTTAGAACTGCGCACGCGCCGTCCACGCTGCCGGTTGAGAGGCTGCGGCTGGGTATAAAAATGTAACTATTATATCGTCTAGCTAGATTGTAGACTATGCCTGATGAAAAAACACAAATAAAAAAGAAACGCTTTTAAAACCACAAAAATAAACAAATTAATATCTTCTATTAACAATATTTGCTGTAAGTTTTCCGAGTAAATTAAAAAGGTGCGATACGGGATCCCAAAATTCAAAATCCCAATTCACTGTTGGTCAAATGAACGAAATCCCAAATCACGCTTTACCAAAAACATCTTTACCCAAATCACTGAAATATATTAGAGCGCCATTTAAAGTTACAAAACTAGCTTACCCCAAAAACTTCCTTTGATAGGTAGAAAGGCGGAGTAACACGGAAGACGCGTTAAACTATAAAATAACACGGAAACATCAAATAACACGTGTTTGTGTTCATAACAAATTCCCCATTCAAATATCTATCATACGAATAAAACCGGCTGGAAAACGTGCCTAGAACCTTAACGCAGAAGGCAAATGCACTTCTAACCAAGCTATACCGGTCGTACAAAATGAAATAGTTGTAACCTTACCGAATGACTTTCCTGGCGATGAAGAACACGTCGTCCACCAGGCTGGAGGACGTCACTCCTGACTGCGGCGCGGCCAGCTTCAGAGCTTTGTTGATGCTCTCCTCCAAGAAATACCTGAAAAACAAGTTTAAATATGCTAAGAAATTTCGTTTAATCATCTGATATAAGAATGATAACTAATAAATGACTATAAGAAAGATAAGTACATAGTTAAAATCTGAATAGTTCAACATATAAATAACAATTACTAATTAACATTTGCGTTAGATAGCTTTTGAATTCAGACATGAGTACAAAAAATGTTAATAAAGGAATTGGTGGAGGTGCTGGGATGTAAGTTAAAAAAAAATGTTTGTTTATTATTCTTTTTCTTATTTGAAGTGCTTTCATAAGGACATACCGCTCTAAGCCAAGGTAGTGCCCGAGCAAATCCTGCGCAGTTATCGTGAGGTCGCTGCCCGATATGATTTTCTCTATCGCGTGTATTGATGCCTTCTTTTCTTCTTCTTTCAATGGTGCTGCATCAGCCTGGTAAAGTAAAGCATTAAATATTAAATTGTAGATTTCCACCTTATTAAAAAATTGTTCAAACAGAGAGAATCGTATTTTTTATAACCAAAATAACATTTTAGTCTGATGTGTCTTTGAAACCTACACAATTTTCATGATGATGAATGAGTGTTTAACAAGGTGTAAATAAATTAGCTGACACTATTTTAAAGGATCAACCTACCCATGAAACTGAACAACTTTCCCCAAGAAACATAGGCTGTCGGACGAGAAAAATATGCATCTTCCATAGTAAATCGATTAGCTGGCCGCGCGGTTTTGTATAAAAGGGACAACTTTTTTGTCATCCGACATCCAAGAAACATAGGCATGTTTCTTGGGGAAAGTTGTTCAGTTTCATGGGTAGGTTGATCCTTTAAAATAGTGTCAGCTAATTTATTTACACCCTGTATAGATAAATAACAAAAATATATAATATTTCTAAATGAAACTATTATGTTATGATCATTCAGAAAACGTCGATGATCATTTTTACTTTGCTTAGCCAGCATTCAGCAGTAAACTGCAACTTACACTATCAGCCTACAATGTATCATCTACTCACCTCAGTCTTCCTCCTTAAGAACGCGAAGTACAGCTTGACCCTGGAATGCGCCAGCGCAAGTTCCGCCAACGTGGGCTCGGCGGCGAGAGGCGACAGCAATGTGCGGCGCGGATCGCCCTGGTCCAAGCGACGCGCGACGCGAAGCTCGTTGTACACGCGACGAACGCCTAGACACACCTGTGGGGATGATACAGCATGACGAATGGAAATAGGGAATATGCACATTTTTTTAATAGAAATGTTTCTAGTTCCAGATAAACCCATTAAAAATAATTTTTCAAATATCTTGCTCAGAAACAAAGTTATGGCTTCTAAGTTGATGGTTAGATAGAGAGGTCCGACGGGCCATACATCCGCCATAGAAAATTTTGTTTTCGTAAGAGGGACAGATATATTTGTTTAATAATGTTGTATCTAGTTTGTTTTTCCATCAATTTCAATTCTGTTTTGACTGTCAGTATTCTATTTTTGTATACTTTCAGATGAACTATGAAAAAAAAAACTAATGTTTTTGTATGCATATTCCCTATTCCAACCCCTATGGCGATTAACAATATATTATATTCTGATAATGTAGCCTTGTGCCTGCAATATGTAGGGATTTAATCATAATCATAAGATAATAAGCTTCGGTGAAACAGTCGCCGATCGCCAAAAAACAATTTAACAAAAAGGTTCAGTCAAATCGAAAGTATTTTTGAGCGAGTCAAGCATAGCAAGTTGGGAGTCTGAACATCTAAGTAAGAGCTAGTAAGCTCCCACGGTTTCTAGTATCTTGTTACATCTGCCAGAATGATTTAGACAGTCGATGCTAGCGCCCTGGTACCTTGAATCTATGATAGAGTAGCCCCCGCTGCTAGTAAAGCCTGGTAGCTAGAGGCCGTATGCACTCACAGTAGGCTGTATGATGTTCACTGCCCTCGGCAAGTGTCCGGGCGCCGCGACGCTAGCCGCTACTCTCGCACGCTCGATGCTAGCTCCACCCGCTTCCAGCACCCTGGTAATCGCATCGGCATACACTGCCTCTTCTACCGATGAATTAGGGACGATACAGGCTTTACGGATGATTGCCTCTGCCTAATAAATAAAAAGAAATAGGGCATCAAATTTTAAACAAAATTTTAAGAAAAATGTGGTCTATGAATGCACAGTCTCTGTAAGCTGGGCACCAACCTGTGAGGCTAGATGTTTGGCGAGCAAGTCCACTCCTTCGTCGGCGCGCCCGATCTGAGGGAACAACTTGAACAGTCTCTCCACGCTCGCTTCATCTTCTTTGCGCGCTGCTTCTTCAAACCTGATGGTCCATATTGGAAGTAAATAATAACACACAATTTATTGGGCGTTTTTCATTTCTTTTTTTGCTTTTAGTTTTCACTTTTCCACCAGATGACTGTTTTATTTGGCCAATAGTGTGTTTTAATTTAGTTGTCAAATTGAAGTTTTTTTTTAATACAGTTTTATGGCTCTGAGTACAGACTATGGCAGTGTTGCCGCGACACAAAATTTAAAGTCCCTTAACAAGTAAACCCTGTTGGATTTCCTCTGTGACATGTGACATATAATGTAAATAAAAAATATTATTTTTTATTACATTAACTTCTAAACTATAAAAATTATATAAAATTAATAAATCAAAAACAGGAGCCATTTCCACTACAAGTATCTTTAGATTACTTACTGAGAAGACTCAATAGTATTATTGTAAGAATTAATTTGGAAATAAATAACATTTTTATTTTTTCTATTATATTCTAAATAGATACCTACTTTTTAACCAGGTGCTCCCTTAGCGTGTTGGCCGCCTTGGTCATGGCCTGCCGCGGGTCAGGCGCCCCGCGAGCCCGCGCCGCCGCCACCGACCCCGGGTCCATACTCAAGAACCTGATAAGAGATACAAACATTCCACTGTCAAAAGAATGTAAAATAACTTCTAACTTTTTACCAGCATTGAACCCTGAAGTAGCCACCAGGCAAATATTTGTCAAAATATTTACTATGGTTAAGTGATTAAATTGTAGACCCAGTTTTATTGCAAAAAAAGTTAAAGACCTAATTGGACTTTGGTTTTGAACATATTCACTTAGTAAATTAAATTGCAGACCCTGTTTTATTGCAACAAAAAGTTAAAGACTTAATTGGATTATGGTAAAAAACATAATAATATTTACTATAGTTAAATTGTAGACCCTGTTTTATTGCAAAAACAGTTAAAGACCTAATTGGACTTTGGTCAATATATTACCACCTTAATTCCAACTTGCAGACCAAAAAGGTTTAAAAAATCTTATGTGCTCTGCCTTATAAAGCGTTAACGTAATATCAAACCATCAAAATACAATGTGATTCTAAATACAACAGATTATATAATGGGTCTGACCAACGATTTTAGTTGAAAATGCCAAAATGTTCTATAAAAAATTACTGTTTTTTTTTTTATATCTTTAAAAATGACTGAGTTATTAACGATCAAAGTTCCGCTCGAGGCGAGTGGTAGCTGTGACGTTGTAACTGAACATCTCATCTCTAAAATAATAATCAAAATTGGCCGTTGATCCTCTAGTAACAGATCCTTACTACGTTGTGAGAGTAACCCAAACTCTTTTTAGAAATTTACAATGTGATCGTCTTTATATTATGTTTTCTAACTGCGGAATTAAACATAGAGTCGCCTACTCAACTTCTATGTTATTCCTATATACAGATTCGTCCCTATCTCTCGCCCGAACACAGGAGTATCAGTTGCCAGCCGGCAAGCAGCCTACTCCTGATTACCCATGCTCGTGGACTGAAAGAATAAAGTCACCAGGAAATCCCAGCGACTTTATTAAGCAATACTAACTTCGTATTCTGAAAAGAACTTCGAAGTTTATTACTTCTGCAATAAGAGCCCAGATTCCTGAAATGGATCACAAGGATTATTACATGATATATGTAATTTAAAAGGTATAAAAGGATGGCTCCAGGACTGCCTCAGCGAGTCCTTAGAGCCGGCGACGGGTGTGTCGTCTGTAGTTCTGAATAGAACTTCTAGTTCTTAGAGGAACTTTCGTTGAGTGGCATTTCCTCAACAGAATGATCAATAACCAAGTTTCTCTAATGATACTTCCTGGAGACGACCATCCTAGCTCTACGCACCGGGATACCCTTTTCCTTAAGCTATGTCAACCGTATTGAAAAATACAGTTACATAATCTCTCTGTGTCTTCCATACTACCATCACACAAGGGATCCAGCAAGATCTAGCAAGATCCAGCCCTGACGAAGGAACTAGTTTTAGTTCCTTCAGCTGGTTGATTGCTAAGACCCCAGATCCCGAGCAAGACAGCAGTCTAGCAGCAAAGACCCGATACGCTCACACCTTTACAGCAAACCAACTGTTAAAGCATTTACGAGACGAGTGAGAATAAACGCTCCACCAACGCGCTCTCTGTGAGTCACTTCCCACTCTGTCCTTCAGAATGCTCCTGTCCTCCCCTCACCACAGAGGTGTAGGAAAAAGGTTAAAATAATAGACAACCCCGAAGGATTGTCTACAGCGGACTCTGGTCCGACCGGTGCGCCTTAAGCGATGGAAGGAGACCGAAGTCCCATCGTAGAAAGCCTAAGCTTCATGGAAGGAGACCGAAGTCCCATAGTAGAAAGCATAAGCTTCTCGTGGTAAGCCGAAGCTAGTGGACTACGTCCAATTGATACTAGCCGTAGCGTTCCCGATACGGCTGAGCCGCTGTGGTAACCTTTTGGGAGGCTAATCCCGTCTTCCACCGAAGTGTCCAACGTATTGCGTTCAAGGGTGTGTTTATAGGATAGTCCACACGTGAACCAGCGCCTATGATGGTAAACCATCTTCCAACGAGCAAGCTCGAAGGGATGACCTCACAGCTGCTACTGACTGTGGGTCTCATATCTGGATTGCTCCTGCATACTGGATCTCCGTCTATCTGAACGGTACTGCCAGGGCAGATCTGCTCCAACTTCATATCTCCATATATATATATCTCCGCCGCGCGTCTCCGTGCCTGAGACCGCATATGAATCTAAAGACTCATTTCAGCTATCGCTCTGAATATAGCTTTACAGCCTTCATCATCGCTCGTCCAGTCCACTGCTGGACTATGAGCCTCCTCTCCTTGCAACCATATGTGTCGATATTACATCGCACAGTTGATTCAGTAATAAATCATACATGATGATATTAGCCAGAGCAGTCCACGTCCAGTTTCTCGTTCTCAATTAATAAACTCGTTCCAGTATGCCTCTTCACAGACTTATGTCTTGAAGGAAGCCACTATGTCCTCCGCTACCTCCATTATCGGGGTTAAGACTTGAAAGACTATCATCGACACTAATCAGTCTGAGGTCCACCGCGCACGGCTGTGGATAAGTCCCCATCCGCGGCTATGTATTCAAGTCGCTGTATGCGTCTTCGGTCAATCAGCGGTTCAGAGCTAGACATACAGTGGTAGCGGCATTCATAGCAGCCCGATGGTTACTCCACATCTTCATAGGTCAGATACGGAAATCTCTCCACAGACTTGCGTCTTGAAGGTAGCCACTAAGATATTGTTAACTCCACTATCGGGGGTAAACTTAGTGTACTTATCACGCCTAGGATGCGACCCATACATCAGCGGTTCAGAGCTAGACATGCAGTGCCAACAATATCATAGCAGCGATAGTTATACCTCGTCTTCATGCGTCAGATAAGGGCTCTCTATGAGATGGTCAAATATAGTGCATTATATGATCAGTTTGATCCAGCGGCCGTGTCCGCTTTCATTAGGTCATCTAGGTGCGTCAAGCCTATGATTCCCTTGATTTTCATTTTTGACCATCTCGGATGGGATATGTCATCCATAGAGGCATAATTAACCGTTCCCATATCAAACAGGCAGCACGCCAGTCTTCAGGGACCGAACTCCCGTCGAAAGGCAGTGAGAGGCTGTGCAGCGCCTGCAACTTTAGGTTCGGCAATTATTTCACTTGGTTTTCCAAGTATAGACTTATATTAGTCTATTTTTGCACTTTTACAATAATGTCAATTTTCTTGAACTTAACGTTCCGCCAGCCATCTATTCCTAGACGGCCGACTGCCTCCCACCATGTATATTGGCGACACGCAACGACGGTATGCGCTAGGTCAACAGGCCCTTTTCCTAAACTTGTTCGATATTTCTGAAACTCACAATGCGAACGTATCTCAGTCTATGCACCCCAAGTATGCATTTAGTTTTGCATTATCTCTTTTAGTTTCTGAGTTATTAATTTTAGAAATATCAAAAATGTCCAATACAAGAACGTATTAAAATTAAAAACATTCATTACAAGAACGTAATAAAATTAAAAACATTCATTACACGAACGTATTAAAATTATAAAAATTCATTACAAGAACGTATTAAAAAAACAAAAATTCTCTTAATTCGTCTCGAATCTTTTATTATAACTTTCTCTATGTCTTACAACAGACACACGTTGTTCTACATAGTTTTAATTTACATTAGGGTCGAGGAGTTACATCCAGCCCCAAAGTTTTGTTGAAATTCATGAAGACAAAAATTTCCATCAGCTTAACTTCATTTGGAAAGTATTTCATGTGTTAGATTAGGACTTCTATTATTTTCCTCACTCGAGGTACTGTAGTTCTATCTCAAGCTTCTGTTATCTTTCCCTCGCTTGAGGTACTCACTCCAATGTTTACAGGCTTTTTGATTAAAAAAAATATATATCTTAGGAAAATGCACGACGCAATGAAAATAGTCATACACACGCGAAGAAAGGAAAACAATATCAACCAGTAAACCTGGGATATGGTTATCTCTCTCGTTGCACGCGCGCACGAGTACTATACAATTCCGTGTGTATGCACATCTTTTCTAACCGCATTTTTATTGTGTTTACGAACACGCAACGTTCGACTCGGGGCGCGGATTTTTACCCTTCTGCATCGAACATTCTGCGCGACGCCGAAACATCAGCGCATCGTCGTCGAGCCGACGATGACGCAATTCAGTAACGGATATTTTCGTAATACGCACCGTCGCAGCATACAATACATATGCAGCGGCATCGTAATACGTTAATGATCCTTTCGCAGGTTCCCCGACAGAAATCTGGTTACGACTTTTACTTCCTCTGAATGATCAAGTTTGGTCAACTTTCCAGCAACGCTGACGACCGTGAAGCCACCGCGTGTCGGTCCGAAAACCTCACCAATTCATTCAACTTTCGTCTTTCCCTCGCTCGAGGTACTCACTCCATTGGTTTCAGCTTCGCGTTTATATTTCCCTCACTCGAGGTACTCACTCCATTGGTTTCAGCTTCGCGTTTATATTTCCCTATCCTAACTTCTAACCTAATCATGTTTAAAACCCTATAGTGGAATTTTCTATATTCCCCTAGCTAACAAAATCTACACTACTCTAACTTCCCTAACTCTCAACTAAATCCTAAATTATCCATCTGGCTCATTAAAACTTCTACCTAAGTGGCTACGTCCATCTCCGACAACCACACCTATATTAGCACAATCCTAAATTATCCATTTTCTATCTAGCTAAATAAAACTTCTACCTAAGTGGTTACGTCCATCTCCGTCAACCACACCTATACAAACCTAACCAGTCCAAATTAACAACAATAATATTAATAACATTCTGTGGCTCGCCACCGACCACATGTTAATTAATTTCCTAACTTGCCTTTTGTCTTGCTAGACTTTTATTGTTTTAATCTGGACTTAATCTCTCCATTGGATTGTGCTACTCCCTAACTCCTATTGGTGCATAATTTCCTAACAATTGAAATAAGACATTAAGAACCATTTAGAACTCAGTGTCCAATCTTTATCGCAACAATATAACATTATAATCAACTGACCTTGAATTTGTGTCAGTCAGCCCCCGAACTTTTGTTGGTTTGCACAGCCCGCCAACAATTGATGTTCTGACCATTTGCATGGGGTTTATGTGAGCATTATACGATGTAAATCTGAGTGTTTCGAAAAGGAGTCTCCACCTGTCCTACCCACATCGAACTAGTTCCAACGGTTGTCTACGCAGCCATTAATTCGCTTAGATATGACAATGTCCCTCCATCTGTTCGGAACACAATTCTCGTACAGCCCCCCAACAATTGATGGTCTGCACACTTGCATGGATGTTAGCATTATACGATATAAATCTGAGTGTTTCGAAAAAGGAGTCTCCACCTGCTCTACCTACGTCGAACTAGTTCCAACGGTCGACTTCGCAGCCATTAGTTCACCTAGATAGTGCAATGTCCCTCCATCGGTTTGAAACACAATTTTCGTAATTCTGCTTGCTAGACTTGGTTCGCTTCTTCAGAAGCGTTTATGATTCATCCAACTAAAAGTGCAAGTGGCAGTATTGTTCGGTTCTGCGTTTCGGACTAACTTGCGAGGCATGTTGTCCGTTTTAAACATAATGTTATAAAGTGCTTCCTAGCCTTTCCTTTCTCTTCCAAGTCTTTTTGCGAGGAGGTTTTTGCGCCATCTCTTCCTCCTCGCGGCGGTCCTCATAATATGAATTACCGCCCACTATCATGCACCAAAATCCCTATTCACCTATTTGACTTTTATCACTGTCTAGAAAGTCTTTCTAAAAAGTTCTTCTTTTGAAGACTCACTTCAAAAACCATCTCTCTTCATCCATATTGATCCATCTATTATTTCCCTCGCTCGAGGTACTGTGGAACAATAACCATCTCTCTTCATCAATATTGGTCCATCTATTATTTCCCTCGCTCGAGGTACTGTGGATCAATAACCATCTCTCTTCATCAATATTGGTCCATCTATTATTTCCCTCGCTCGAGGTACTGTGGATCAATAACCATCTCTCTTCTTACTGATCCCCTCATCAGTTTTTGAAGACTTACTTAAAAGTTCTTCGTTAAAGTGCACTATGTGCATCATTCACTTGCTTGCAATTACTTCTCTTCCATCGCAACGACTCAAGTGTTAAGCCAATTAACCCGGCGAGTTTGTCAAACTCACTGAAAACTTTTGTTTACCATCAACAAGACAAAAACGATTTCGCCCGGAATTAGATGAGATCCACAAAATGACAAACCGCCACTAACCTTGTAGTTGACGCACATTTCGCTAGAGCATCGAAAACGTAAACGATACAATCGTCAGTACGCTCGACACCCAGCTTTTAAACGACTTCTGAATTTAGCTTTTTGTGATGTACATCCGAAGCCGTAGAGGCCCCTGGGACATCGCTAAATAAGTCGACATTGTTACAATAAATGTTGAAAACCGTCTCCGGTCTTCCTTCTCCCAATCTTCATCATCAAATATTTCGCTTTTCCATTGTTTATTATTATAGTACAATGACACTATTTATTTTTTACAGTGTCCCCAATCACTGTTTCATGAACAAATCATGCCTATGTTTTTATTCCTTGAAGTGTCCTATTCCACTTCTTACCGTGTCCCTCTTCACTGTCTCATGAATGACTCATGCCTATGTTTTTATTCCTTGAAGTGTCCTATTCCACTTCTTACAGTGTCCCTCTTCACTGTTTCATGAACCTTCTATAACAATAGAAAAGTTTGTTTATAACCATAGTAACCTAGCAAACTAAAACTAAAGTCCTCATGCACCACTAACCAAATATAATTCGGTCTGTAATACACAAAACCCGTTTCAATCTCTATGTCCTATGGGTATTTTTAGACATTCACATTGTAAAGTTTCTTTCCATTTCACACGCAACAAATTGTGGCTTATAGCCACCGTTCACGATACAATTTAGAATATCCTGGTCACGGCACCAAATTGTAACTGAACATCTCATCTCTAAAATAATAATCAAAATTGGCCGTTGATCCTCTAGTAACAGATCCTTACTACGTTGTGAGAGTAACCCAAACTCTTTTTAGAAATTTACAATGTGATCGTCTTTATATTATGTTTTCTAACTGCGGAATTAAACATAGAGTCGCCTACTCAACTTCTATGTTATTCCTATATACAGATTCGTCCCTATCTCTCGCCCGAACACAGGAGTATCAGTTGCCAGCCGGCAAGCAGCCTACTCCTGATTACCCATGCTCGTGGACTGAAAGAATAAAGTCACCAGGAAATCCCAGCGACTTTATTAAGCAATACTAACTTCGTATTCTGAAAAGAACTTCGAAGTTTATTACTTCTGCAATAAGAGCCCAGATTCCTGAAATGGATCACAAGGATTATTACATGATATATGTAATTTAAAAGGTATAAAAGGATGGCTCCAGGACTGCCTCAGCGAGTCCTTAGAGCCGGCGACGGGTGTGTCGTCTGTAGTTCTGAATAGAACTTCTAGTTCTTAGAGGAACTTTCGTTGAGTGGCATTTCCTCAACAGAATGATCAATAACCAAGTTTCTCTAATGATACTTCCTGGAGACGACCATCCTAGCTCTACGCACCGGGATACCCTTTTCCTTAAGCTATGTCAACCGTATTGAAAAATACAGTTACATAATCTCTCTGTGTCTTCCATACTACCATCACACAAGGGATCCAGCAAGATCTAGCAAGATCCAGCCCTGACGAAGGAACTAGTTTTAGTTCCTTCAGCTGGTTGATTGCTAAGACCCCAGATCCCGAGCAAGACAGCAGTCTAGCAGCAAAGACCCGATACGCTCACACCTTTACAGCAAACCAACTGTTAAAGCATTTACGAGACGAGTGAGAATAAACGCTCCACCAACGCGCTCTCTGTGAGTCACTTCCCACTCTGTCCTTCAGAATGCTCCTGTCCTCCCCTCACCACAGAGGTGTAGGAAAAAGGTTAAAATAATAGACAACCCCGAAGGATTGTCTACAGCGGACTCTGGTCCGACCGGTGCGCCTTAAGCGATGGAAGGAGACCGAAGTCCCATCGTAGAAAGCCTAAGCTTCATGGAAGGAGACCGAAGTCCCATCGTAGAAAGCATAAGCTTCTCGTGGTAAGCCGAAGCTAGTGGACTACGTCCAATCGATACTAGCCGTAGCGTTCCCGATACGGCTGAGCCGCTGTGGTAACCTTTTGGGAGGCTAATCCCGTCTTCCACCGAAGTGTCCAACGTATTGCGTTCAAGGGTGTGTTTATAGGATAGTCCACACGTGAACCAGCGCCTATGATGGTAAACCATCTTCCAACGAGCAAGCTCGAAGGGATGACCTCACAGCTGCTACTGACTGTGGGTCTCATATCTGGATTGCTCCTGCATACTGGATCTCCGTCTATCTGAACGGTACTGCCAGGGCAGATCTGCTCCAACTTCATATCTCCATATATATATATCTCCGCCGCGCGTCTCCGTGCCTGAGACCGCATATGAATCTAAAGACTCATTTCAGCTATCGCTCTGAATATAGCTTTACAGCCTTCATCATCGCTCGTCCAGTCCACTGCTGGACTATGAGCCTCCTCTCCTTGCAACCATATGTGTCGATATTACATCGCACAGTTGATTCAGTAATAAATCATACATGATGATATTAGCCAGAGCAGTCCACGTCCAGTTTCTCGTTCTCAATTAATAAACTCGTTCCAGTATGCCTCTTCACAGACTTATGTCTTGAAGGAAGCCACTATGTCCTCCGCTACCTCCATTATCGGGGTTAAGACTTGAAAGACTATCATCGACACTAATCAGTCTGAGGTCCACCGCGCACGGCTGTGGATAAGTCCCCATCCGCGGCTATGTATTCAAGTCGCTGTATGCGTCTTCGGTCAATCAGCGGTTCAGAGCTAGACATACAGTGGTAGCGGCATTCATAGCAGCCCGATAGTTACTCCACATCTTCATAGGTCAGATACGGAAATCTCTCCACAGACTTGCGTCTTGAAGGTAGCCACTAAGATATTGTTAACTCCACTATCGGGGGTAAACTTAGTGTACTTATCACGCCTAGGATGCGACCCATACATCAGCGGTTCAGAGCTAGACATGCAGTGCCAACAATATCATAGCAGCGATAGTTATACCTCGTCTTCATGCGTCAGATAAGGGCTCTCTATGAGATGGTCAAATATAGTGCATTATATGATCAGTTTGATCCAGCGGCCGTGTCCGCTTTCATTAGGTCATCTAGGTGCGTCAAGCCTATGATTCCCTTGATTTTCATTTTTGACCATCTCGGATGGGATATGTCATCCATAGAGGCATAATTAACCGTTCCCATATCAAACAGGCAGCACGCCAGTCTTCAGGGACCGAACTCCCGTCGAAAGGCAGTGAGAGGCTGTGCAGCGCCTGCGACTTTAGGTTCGGCAATTATTTCACTTGGTTTTCCAAGTATAGACTTATATTAGTCTATTTTTGCACTTTTACAATAATGTCAATTTTCTTGAACTTAACGTTCCGCCAGCCATCTATTCCTAGACGGCCGACTGCCTCCCACCATGTATATTGGCGACACGCAACGACGGTACGCGCTAGGTCAACAGGCCCTTTTCCTAAACTTGTTCGATATTTCTGAAACTCACAATGCGAACGTATCTCAGTCTATGCACCCCAAGTATGCATTTAGTTTTGCATTATCTCTTTTAGTTTCTGAGTTATTAATTTTAGAAATATCAAAAATGTCCAATACAAGAACATATTAAAATTAAAAACATTCATTACAAGAACGTAATAAAATTAAAAACATTCATTACACGAACGTATTAAAATTATAAAAATTCATTACAAGAACGTATTAAAAAAACAAAAATTCTCTTAATTCGTCTCGAATCTTTTATTATAACTTTCTCTATGTCTTACAACAGACACACGTTGTTCTACATAGTTTTAATTTACATTAGGGTCGAGGAGTTACAACGTCATATGCACGCAACGTTCCTTTTACACCGCCCGCAACCGCCTGCATATGACGTCACCCGCTCGGAACTTCTCGCGGTCATAACTTTGGTAATATTGCATGTATTGAAGTGAAATAAAAAGTAATATAATGTACATGATATAAACTTTAATATAAAGCATGTTTTAATGTGAAATAAGAACCTATCGGTGTTCTCCATTTTAAACTTTCGCGGACATTATCGTAAAATGTCTCATAAATGTTATTACAACAGATTATTAGACCAATTGTATGCGTGATTGTTCATTATGAATTGCCCCTTTATAACTGACCTGGCCACATGTCCAGCACCGGTCTCGTAGTCATGCGCTTTGATAGCCGCTTCGACTCCCGCGCTGCACAACTGCAAGTCGATGAGGTCATGGACGCGCCGCTGGCATTCTGCCACGCGGGACTGGACACATTAAAAATGAAATAGAAAATAACATAACTTTTCAGGTCTCTGTTAATAAACCAATTTATTTTGCTCACACATCTAGGCTAACGCTAACCCAGAATAACATGGTTGTTTGAATTATTTAAAGGGTTGATAATGAGAAGCCATTAACAGGGGCAGTTAGAACACACCTTGACATCACTAAGTAAAACAACAAGACCAGTTAGGTTTAGTAGACAAATTATGAATATAATTATTATAAAAATAATTTGTTTTCACAGCACATTATGACAATAACAAGTTATAGGTAATAACTCAAAAAGTGAATAAATCTTAAAATATGGACTTAAGTTAGTTTTAAGTGAGCCATGGTAATAACATAAGGAACTTTAATTAGCAGGAACCATCATTCTTACCCTAGCCAAATCCAGTTGGCGGACTTTAGCGCTGACGTCTTTAGCCAGTACTGCCGTCCTATCCACCATGTCAGCGGCTGTCTGGGCATCCTGCTTCACCTCCCCTAATTTGGTGTAGGCTTGGCTCGCCTTGCGCAGGCGACCTTCCAGATTACAGGCTCGGGAGAGAGCTCCCGATAAGGCTTCATTTACTTCTTGCTGAAATGTAAAATCACATTAGGAAATCTGTGAAAAGGGTGTTGTTGGGTTGTATTGGTTAATAAACGGTTGGACCTTATGGTGAGTCTAGGTCAGACCCTGGGACCCTGGGGCTTACAATTACCCACACTGGCCCTGTTGTGAATGTTTGCCATCCGGACATAGCTAAGTTTAGAAAAAAAACAGGATCTGTTTCTGTGAGGTTATGACTAGCTAACACTAATAAAATAACTGTACTGAAAATAATACAGAAGCTTCATCACAGAACTCTTATAATCTAAGAAGAATATAAACGCATTGCAATTATTAATTTCACTGTAAATTTAAAGTAATCGGCCTGCTGAGGTGGCATTCCAATTGGAAGAAAAATCGATGGTTTTACGTTACCTCTTCCTTTTCAATCTCGCCCAAGGCCTTCTGCAGGCCTTCCTCGGTGGATACATCATACTTCTCCAACAGAAGAGCCAGGGACATTACCAAAACTTCAATAATTCCTGTTTATTTACAATCACTGGCTAGGCTAAATTCGTAACACAATTTGTACAATTTTCAACAGTTGTTCAGAGATATAACATTTATAAAAAATATTCTGAACTGTATCATAATATCGTAAAGTTCATTATCATGACCATCATGACTATGAGAAACTTCTGTTCGTACCTGTATGACTATAGATTATAAACCCTTGCTGTCAGAATATTTTTATCAATGGCAAGAATTAAGTGTCAGCTGTGAAATTATTTCCAATCTTTTCTCTTTTTTCTGAATCATAAAATTTATTTGTTTCTCCTTATTTCATACATAATTTAATAGAAAAAGATTAATGCTTCAAAACTGATGAAAAAATAGAGTGAATTTCGCAACTCGACATTTACATTAATTTCACAATTTCGATGTGGCAACACGATTACGTCTTGGCCTAAATACACAATCTGAAACCTGATTCATTACAAACATTGAATAATATTTTAAAATAAAGTTCTGAAATTTAAAATTATAATAGTTTATGTAATATAAATAATCAGCAAGTTTTATTAATAAGTAAAATTTAACTTTATAAACTAATTGATTTTATCCAAAAATCTAATGTTTTCATTATTTTTGAAGTACATTTTAGTTAAGGTATTAAACATTTTGAACGGATGTTTTAAAAAATTAATTGTGTGAACAAAATCGGGACGATGCGAAGAGGGTTTGATCATTAGAACAGAAATTTCTTTATTTAGAAAATCAATGTGGCTTTAATCGTTATACAGACAAATTCCTCAGGGCGTAATTCACATTACCCGCACATCAGAGGACAGTTTTTGCGCTACAGTTAATCGAAATCGTCAAAGGTAAGGGAGGGCTAGTTCACTGACATTTACATAAATTATGGTGTATTGGCAAATAGGGCCATATTTTGGGGTGTTGATAAGTTTTTTGATGCATTTGGTGTGAGCAAGGAGCGTTTTGGTTGCAGATTGACTCCGTGTGGGGTTGGGCTTCGCCCCCGCTGCGCTTGCAGCTGGGAAACTCGCGCGGGCACAAGAGGTGAGTGAACTTGGTGTCGTATATAATTTTTTTCAAGAACCCGACCCCGTATCGTTGGCTAGAGGACTCATAAATTTCCAATACGTTGTTTTATTTGAGGCAGTGTGATGTCAGTAGTTTGCGGAAACATTGTTATATCAACATCTTTAGCTATTGTATGAAAACAATGGGTGTATCACCTGTATGTATAACATTTGTGAGTGTGTGATAAGATTGCTAAACACTATTCATTGCCGAAGGATTTTGAGTATAATTACATTTACTTTACTAAACTAGATTAGAAGTGTATACCTACTTTATAAACACATGTAAAACAAACTTTTGATGTTCTGTGTAAACTATGTTAATTTAGGCTGTTCAGAAAGGTAAACTCACCTCACATGTTATTGATTATAAATGTACACTATTTATTTTGGAATGTATAACCTTGAAGAAGATCAAGTCTAAAACTCTTGGCTTTACGTGTTAATCAGTAAAGGACAGAAACCAAAATGTTTGACCTCTGGGTTTCAATATGAACATAAAAATATTATTATAATATTGACTGTTTTTAGTTATCTGTAATAACGATATCACATAAATGTTGGAATTTTAGTATCAAAAAAGTTAAATAAAACATAATTCATCATTTTATATTTTACGTCTGGGCTTCGTGTTTCGTATTGTTGTAAATTCGTTTTTAGTATTATTAATTGTGTTAGTTTGGTTAAATTAATAGTTTAAGCTAAATTAGGTTAAGACAAAAGATAAAGTCGACCTGAAACCCATAAAAATTCATCCAAGCCATAAAAATATGGACTTGGCCTTTATTCTAGAAAGTGATGTTAGTCAAAGTTGGCAGAATGGGCTTAGTTTCCTTTGCCTTTTTCATAAACTAAACAAAAAAATACATCAACGAGGCTGACTAGTGTTATCAGACAAAGAAAAATAAACAGAAAAATAAAAATAATACATTACCTATTATGCTTTTTTGATTTGAGGGAACATTGCATTCTTTGTTCTTTAGTAAAAAACTGTTGTCATTGGTAATTTGTATTTTTTTTTTGCTGGGTGTCCAAAAAGGGTGTTGGCAGTATACGAAAATCATAAATCAAAAATATATCATTTTATAATTTTATTACTATTTGCAAAAAGTACATACAATGGAAAGTTTACGATGAAAAAAAAAATTTAAACTAAAAGTCGTGGCCGTAAATTGCCTAAGACACATTCACATAAAACGTTAGTGATTTTTGTTATTTCACTTGCAATATTGTTTTTCAATTGGCTAAGAGTTGACGGCTTATTTATGTAAACCTTACTCTTTAGGTAACCCCATAAAAAATAATCAAGTGGACCTAAGTCTGGGCTCCTAGGAGGCCATTTAAGGTTCCCGTTTATTGAGATAACTCTTTCTGGGAATAACTCATTCAATAGACATTCTACTCGTGTGACATTTGGCACCGTCCTGCTGAAAAAATGTTGCCGAATTGTAACCTCTAAATTCCTGTAAAGATGGTGCCAAAAAACTTTCAATCATGTTACAATATCTGTCTGCGTTAACTGTAAGTGCATGTCCCCTACCATCCTCAAAGAAATAGGGGCTGATTATGTCCTTGGCGGACATTGCTGCCCACACTACCACCTTAGGGCTGTAAGTGGACGCGACAGTTTTGTTTATTGACATGGCCATTTAAGTGGAAATTTGCTTCATCACTAAACAAGACATTGTTGAAGTTGGTAAAGCGCGCAAACATCTCCTGAACAAAATTTAGTCGCTGTTCATAATCTGTGGGTTTTAATTCTTGCACTAATTGAATCTTGTAAGCACGTAAATGCAAAGCCTTCTTTAAAATCAGGTGCAATGTTGATTTTGCAATGTTTACGGATTGACTTCGCTTTTGCAGTGATAGTGAGGGATCTTGCCTTACCGACTCGTGAACTTCTTGAATAACTGCAGGTAGCATTATTTCTCTCGGACGTCCGCAATCAAAGTTTTTTAAAGTTGACCCTGTAGCCTCAAATGTCTTAATCCATTTTCTAATGATATTCGCACTGGGAGATAAAGAAATGTCCCGTATATTGAATTGCGCGCGATATAAGCGGCGAGCTGTTATTATCGAATTATTGTTTTGATAATAAACTCGTACACAAAATGCACGCTGAGCTCCGGTATACGAATCCATTGCAACTAAATTTCCAATAAATTCCACATATGACATATATTTTTTTGTTATAGATCTACACTCATTAAGACGATTTATTGATATTTAAAAGTGCAAATACCCTTTTTGGACACCTTGTATTTTTTGTATACCTAGTGGATTGATTTATGTATTAAAATTTAATTTGTTAATATGGAAATAATTATTTTTGGAAGGTAGAAAATTTAATCTAAACTATGGTGATAAAGTAAGTATGTAGACATAAAATAAAGAAGTCACGTTGTCTATTTATAGACTAAATGATAAATTAAAATGATTATGTATTTTTTTATTTCATAATAGTTCTAAATTATCTTATGTACCTTGATATGCTCTGTTAAATTTATTATAAATTAAATTTTTTGCTTATTGTATAAATCACAATTTTTAAACCGGTAAGATTAATCTAATTAACACATTATTTAGAGTGGAAAAAGTAATGTAAAAAAATTTTATACATTCGCTGGTGTTGTGGCTATGAAGCAGTGGAGTGAGAGACTATAAAACTATAGTTATAATTGCGGTTACATTACTCAACGCACAACAAACCGTGAGTATCTGTTTGTTTATGTAGCAATGTGACCTTAGACATTTTGACATTGCATTTGCAAATGCCTCCTTCATGTTTCTATTTCTGTAGTAAACAGGTGTTTTTGCGTGACTGTGAATTGAAGGATGATTAATTAAAGCTTTAATTAGTATTATTATTTTGTGTAGGTATAGTCATTTTAGTGACCTGGTGTCTAGACCTGGGCCCCGTTTCACGAAGCAACAATTTACAAGTTACAATTTGATATTCATTGCGTAGCCAATTCACCTAAACTGTAGGCCCTTATCGTTTTATCTCATTGTTTACGCAATGTACATCGAATTGTGCTTGTAACTTGTAGCTTCGTGAAACGGCCCCCTGTTTTTATTAGTTAGTTTTCATGCCACCAAATGACTTTTGAAATTTAAATTGAATAGTTAGATGTAATTTAATTATGTTTGGCGGATCAAGCTTCGACCGTTCTCGGACCCGCGGTCCGCCTGTTGCCTACCGCTGTACTAGATCATGCTTACGACCAATGAAAAAAACGTCATTGAAATGTGTACAAAGTGCGTAAGTCTTAAACAAACGACTTCGGTTGTAGTGCGTGCTTTTTGTAAGCCAACTAAATCTGTATTTACCCTTTCATCTCTGAAAGAGTTTAAATTCTTAATGGGTTTGTTTTTGACCCTCATCATCATCGTGTGGGTTTTAAGGTCCGAAGCACGGAATCATCTTTCTTTTCGGACAGTCAGGTGATTCAGCCTGCAATGTCCTAACCAAACAAAGATATCTTTGGATGACAGTGTCCCCACCGAGAATCGAACCCGGAACCTCCGTAATGGGCATCGAAATCTTGACCACTCGGCCACGGAGGGTTTTTTAACCCTTATCTCGTAGAAAATAATGGCGTGTGTTTGTAAAAACACTTCTCCATCGGCAGGATGGGCGAAGGCGGGTCGCCGGGCGGGGGCGGGGGCGGGGGCGGCGGGAGTGGCGCGCGACTCTCCCATACGTCGGAGAAGCACCCGCGCGCCATCTTGGGCGAACTGTCAGCCCTGCGCCGACACCGCGAGTTGTGCGACGTTGTGCTGAACGTCGCCAATAGGAAGCTCTTCGCGCACCGGTGAGTCCACGTCTAATGCTTGATACAACGCTCTGTGAATGACGTGGCCATTAGGAAGCCCCCACACGTCGGAGAAGCACCCGCGCGCCATCTTGGGCGAACTCTCACCCCTGCGCCGACACCGCTCTGTCGTCAACTCTCTTCCTAAAAGGACGCTCAGATTGAATGCCTTCTAGATTAACAAAGGACGCAAGCTTTGGCTCGAAGGACGAATTTTAGATATGTCATCCTACGTGAGATATTTCACTGGCGTGCTCATTTCTAGACGTTCCGTTAAATCTTTTCATATAATCCAGGTATAAATTATTGTTTTATTTTAATCTTATCGTCTTGGATTATAAGATAATTTAATGTTACAGATTACGTCTTTTACGACAAAAAAAGAATCATCCTTTTTCAGAGTAGTGACTAAACTATTTGCATATTTGATGAGGTTCAAGTCCCTCAGTAAATGCCTAAACCTTTACCACCTTATCTTTCTTTTTTCTTCCTTTTTTTGACCTTTTTATTTAGCCCTGATTATTTAGTATACGTCTGCGACACTTATATTTACATTATACATACCATTACGGACCATTACATTGTTAATGGAAATTTGGCAAATCGTAAATATCTATAATTTAGTCAAATATTTAAATCGTTTCCGTATTGAAAGTCGACGAATAATAAGTATTGTTTAAATGTGGAAAAAAATTACTATTCTACGAATTAGGGGAGGACTTTGCCCAACAGTGGGACACGTGGCGCGGGCTAAATATAATATTATAGAGACTTAGTAAATAAATATGATTTGTGTGTTTGTAGTATGTGAAAGTTTCACTAAGTTTTAAGTTAGTTCTGGCCTTTTTTGGAAATAGATATAAGGATATATAGGAAAGAGATAAGCGAATTATCATTAATTCTTAGACCAGTGTGTTAACATTTGTGGCGTCGTCATGAAACATGCCACAAAAACTTGCTTACCCTTACTGTTTTAGAGGCACAAATAAACATTAGGTAAAGATAACATGCTACAATACTTTAATATTTCACATTCAATGAACTTGTCTCTTATTCTTATTTATCCGTTGAATTGCAGCTAACACTGTAATAATAATATGTATTTTACACAGGGTGATTCTGTCAGCATGTAGCCCGTACTTCCGCGCGATGTTCACCGGGGAATTGGCAGAGTCGCGCGCCACGGAAGTGACCATCAGAGACGTGGACGACACGGCCATGGAACAACTCGTCGAGTTCTGCTACACCGCCCATATTGTCGTTGAAGAGACCAATGTGCAGGTATGTGTTGTATACAGGGTTATCTGTCATAGAGTCGCGCGCCACGGAGGTGACGATCAGAGACGTGGACGACACGGCCGTGGAACAACTCGTCGAGTTCCGCTACATCGCCCATATTGCCGTCGAAGAGACCAACGTGCAGGTATAATATAAAATATCTACTATCTACTATTTAAACTTTTCTGCTGAGGGATTGTAGCACAACAATGCATCTAGACCTGTTTATATGGGCAAAGGCTTCTTGCCAAAAAACAAGAAAAACATCCCAAAGGAAATAACTTAAAGAAATCTGAATATACAAGTCCCTCCAGCACAGAGAGGGAACGCTGCCAGTCTTGTGGGAACTCTGCCGCGGGGAGACGCGCTAGAGAATATCTTTTATCTGTGATTTTAATAGTTGTTTTGTTTGTTTTTTATTTGGTACTTGAATAAAAATATAACTCTAGCAAATAACAAAAGTCCCTAATTAGATAAGAGGCTGAATCAGCTCATTCTCCGAAAGTAGGAAGATTCTGTGCTACTGTACATCTTGGCAAAAGATTAAACGAGTGCTGTCGCTGTGTGGCCACCCCGTAGTCAGCAGAGGATATGGACTTGATTTATAAAATACACGAATAACAACAAACAGCAAACAAATGGCACAAAAATCAAGCAGTGGCATACAAGGGGGCATGAATGGTATCAAATCAAATATTAATTTCCACCTGTCAAACTGCCAAGCTGTGCTTTCTTACAGTTAGTCATGTGACCGACCAGTACCATGATGTTTCCAGGCGCTGCTGCCCGCGGCGTGCCTCCTCCAGCTGTCGGAGATCCAGGAGGTGTGCTGCGAGTTCCTTAAGCGGCAGCTGGACTGCTCAAACTGCCTCGGCATCCGCGCTTTCGCCGACACACACTCTTGCCGCGATCTGCTCAGGATCGCTGATAAGTTCACGCAGCAAAACTTCCCGGAGGTCAGTAGAGGGTGATGGGATCAAGAAGAGAAACAAGTCTGCAGCAAGAGATGACCTACAACTAATTAAAAGCATAGGAAGTTAAAGAATTCAGTCATTATTTTCTACTAGAGACGTCCACTGCTGAATGAAATTTTCTCTAAAGATCTTCATAATGACGGGTCCTTTTCGCTTCGCTTTTACACTAAAACATATAGATCGGCGTACCTTCACTACCGAATATTAGCCCAAAAATTTTACGCTCACCAATAAATAAAACTGTTATCATTTCATCTATAAGAAGAGATTTTAAATCATCATCATCAACTTGGTTGGTTGTCGACCACACAGAAAAGTGTTTTAGAAAGAGACAGACATTGAAACTTTAATAAATCACTGTAAATTGGTTTTTAACCGATTTCTTTTTTTTTCTTCGCGAATCGTCTGCTATTAATCCATATTTTTATATTAATTCATAAAATCTTGTAAATTCAGTATACTAATCACACCTTATTTCCAGGTGATGGAAAGCGAAGAGTTCCTTTTGCTGCCGGCGGCGCAGCTCATCGATATCGTGTCCTCGGATGAGCTGAACGTGCGCTCCGAGGAACAGACCTTCCAGGCCGTCATGTCCTGGGTCAAGTACAACGTTGCCGAGAGGAGACAGCACCTTGCCCAAGTCAGTATTCTCATTTTATAAACTAACTCCGTGTAGATTGTTAACAGCTCATATGTCTCCACTCTGTATTAGGGCGATTAAAACTTAGTCGACCATGCTGGCCCAGTGCAGATTGTTCGACTTCACACACAACCTTTGAATTTCTTCGCAGGAGTGTGCAGGTTTCATCACGATGTTTTCCTTCACCGTAAGAGCGACGAATAAACGTATATAATATGAATTAGAAATTCGAAAATATTGGTACGTGGTGGGGATCGAACGGGAGGCCGCTGCCCTAGTCACTAGACCACCGACGCTCTCAATTTTACATCCTACTCAATATAATTTATTTATTTATCATTTCTAATAATGATTTGACATCATAATTTACAGTAGTTTATATCAACTTATTGTGGCCATATTCAACTTTCTTTGTATCTTGTTTATTTATGTTTTGGTATCAATTTAACTATTCGTATTGTATTCCATTGTAGGTCCTTCAACACGTCCGCCTACCCTTGCTCAGCCCCAAGTTCCTCGTGGGGACGGTATCTTCAGAACTGCTCATCAGGTCCGACGACGCGTGTCGAGATCTGCTGGACGAAGCGAAGAACTACCTACTGCTACCCCAGGAGAGACCACTCATGCAAGGCCCCCGCACCAGGCCGAGGAAACCCACGCGCAGAGGTCAGCGAAGTTTGGTCTGGGGTTCATATTCCGTTAGAAGGTTCCGCTGGATGACCTATCTGCTGCTGCTTGAGGAGAGACCGCGAAAGCCCCTCGTTGGGGCCCTATATGAGTGTCGATGTGATATCCTTTCAATCAGTGTACCTTGTTCAAAAGATAAACCAAACTTGTCTCAATGTGTAATTTTGTATTTGCAGGCGAAGTTCTGTTCGCGGTAGGCGGTTGGTGTTCGGGCGACGCGATAGCCTCGGTCGAGCGGTTCGACCCGATGTCGGGCGAGTGGAAGATGGTCGCGCCGATGTCGAAGCGGCGCTGCGGCGTGGGCGTGGCCGTGCTGCACGACCTGCTGTACGCCGTGGGCGGACACGACGGCCAGAGCTACCTGAACAGCATCGAGCGATACGACCCGCAGACCAACCAGGTACGTGCATTGGACTAACCTAGAATTTTACTCGTTTTTTACCCAGGTATTTTTTACCTATATGTATAACCTGAGGATGGACTAACCAAGAATGATCCGTGTTACACAATGGTACACATGGTACATAATACAATTTATGGTACACAATGGTATTATATATAGTTCACAACGCTATGACCCATGGTACATAATGGTATGGTACATAATGGTATGGCCCATGGTAAACAATGATACAATCTATGGTACACCCAGCTATGTCCCATTGTACACCCAAGTATGACCCTTGGTACACAATGGTATGACCCATGGTACACAATGATACTATGAATGGTACAAAATTGTAAAGTCAGTCAAAATTATTTATTTCCATAGGATGTTATTACATCACTTAGATCCGTTGTCGTTACATTTTGTACGCTATGGTACCCCAATGGTACAATCCAGCCATGTCACATGGTACACCCAGCTATGTCCCATGATACACAATGTTATGGCCTGTGGTAGTTTCGACCCGATGTCGGGCGAGTGGAAGATGGTCGCACCGATGTCGAAGCGGCGACGTTGTAGACTTATTGTATGCGGTCAGCGTATACGACGGACAGAGCTAACTTGAACAGTATTGAGTGATACGACCCGCAGGCCAACTAGGTATGCGAGGACAATCTAACTTTAAAAACGATAGGCTTCAAATGTGTCTTCTTTATTGGGTGAGCACAGATCGAGTCGAGATTTGGTCAGTGAGAGAGTGAGCACTAGCTGTTAATGCTTTTAGACTAGTGGCTCTGTGAGCTGTAGCTCGCGAGTCTGTATATCTTTTCAGTTTTATATTTATTTTTTCTCCACAGACATCCCCGACACCATGTTTTTTTTTTTAAATTAATTTTTGAACTTTATTTTATTTTATCTTATTTTATTGGTTAAGAAATGTGACCTGTAGAGGAAAACAGCCTCAGCGATAGACCTTGTAAACTGGCAACCCCCATAACTTTTTAAAATTTCCAAAAACTGACTCGACAAAAATATCGATTAATTTATCGAACCTGCTCACAAAATTTCACAAGAATCGGTTGAGAAACGCGACCTGTGGAGTGAAACAAATAGATGGACATACAAAAGCAAATTTGGCCAAGCTGGAACAGAGACGCGTCGCTCGCTCGGTCAATAAACATCAAAGGGAAACTGGTGGTGCCATCTAGAGATTTTACACAATATTAAAATGGATACTTTATAGACTAGCAACTAAGTCTTATTCCCACGGGAAAATCTTACACAACACTAGCCTAGTCGCGGGCTGACCGCTAGTTTTTTTTTTTTTATGTATGTGTTGTCGTTCGTTCCAGTGGTGCGGCGCCGTAGCGCCCACTTCCTCGTGCCGCACGTCGGTGGGCGTGGCCGTGCTGGAGGGAGCGCTGTACGCGGTGGGCGGCCAGGACGGCGTGCAGTGCCTCAACCACGTGGAGCGGTACGACCCCAAGGAGAACCGCTGGACCAAGGCGAGTGCGCACGTTACTGGACACGCGATACCGTGCGGGTATACTGGGTGCAACCCGCGGACCAACTGGGTGTGAGCCGTGGACCAGATGGGTGTGACCCGTGGACCAATTGGGTGTGACCCGTGGACCAACCGGGTATGACCCGTGGACCGACTGGATATGACCCGTGGACCGACGGTATGACCCGTGGACCGACTGGGTATGACCCGTAGACCAGTCGGGTGTGACTCGTGGACCAACTAGGTTATTTGCTGCTTGAATCTTGTTTTTTTCCGTCTGTTTATTGTGTTTTACATGCTTTATTTAGCTGCAAGTAATCAATCCTATACCTCGAGTTTTGTTTTTTACTATACCTACCGAAAGATTAACCTAATTTTCCTCCTTGCAGGTAGCCCCAATGACGACCCGGCGCCTGGGCGTGGCCGTGGCCGTGCTGGGCGGGCACCTGTACGCAGTGGGCGGGTCGGACGGCCAGTCCCCGCTCAACACGGTGGAGCGCTACGAGCCGCGCGCCAACAAGTGGGCCGCCGTGGCGCCCATGTCCACCAGGCGGAAACACCTGGGCTGCGCGGTGTTCGACGGACAGATCTACGCCGTGGGGGGCCGCGACGACTGCACGGAACTGTCCTCTGCTGAGAGGTGAGTACGGCCACAGGTAATATAATACTACGTACAGATGCCTCATCTCATACAAAAAAACTGTCCCTCAAAACTCGGGCTATTCTTCGGGCTATTTTGTTTCCACTATTAGCTCACTAGATGGTGCTACGTGCGAACTGACCAACAAAACTGCGAAGATACGCCATCTAGTGCCGAGTTGACGATTTTTCTGGAGTATTTCGCTTTTGCTTTTCATCACTAGATGGAACTAAATGCAGCCATTTAGTATAAACAGCGTAAAGGCGTGTCTCCTGCGAATATTTAGGTCTACACCACATCTACACTATACACAAATTCGTGTTTCTACTATTCAAAAACATTAAAAATGTTTTAATGCAAAAACAAAACATCGCTGTGTCAAGGGCTATATTACAACTATTAGATAATAGATGTCGCTGTATGTGTGATATGTCACAAACAATATAACTATTAGACAATAGATAGCACTGAAAATGACAACGATTGCTTAGACTCTACGTAGTGCCAATGTTGTCACTAGATGTCATCAATAATTTAGAACAAAATTTCCGTACTAAGGAATGAGACCCCGTGGGTACGGTCATACAAACAATACACATAAGGACAAGTGGACAGCTGGCTCTAATGCCTACAAGACTGAAACAAACTCATTTGAATCAATACGATAGCAGAAAGAGCAAAAGCAAAGGTCGAAACGGTCGAAATGTTGCATTTTCTTTCAAAAAATATACTAGTGAATCTAAATTTTAATAAACTATTCCACTAAAATCTATATAACATTGTTTAACCATAGACAATGGCGCTAATTAGATCCTAATTTTCTCCTAAATACATTAAAGAAATCAATCTTTTTATTCTTACTGCATTTTATTGACGCCCACGTACGTGTAACATTTGACGCGGTGCCATTTTACATAAACGTATCATTGTTGCAGATACGAGCCCGCGACAGACACGTGGTCGCCCGTGGTGGCGATGACGTCACGGCGCAGCGGCGTGGGCCTGGCGGTGGTGAACGGGCAGCTGTACGCCGTGGGCGGGTTCGACGGCACCGCCTACCTGAAGAGCATCGAGGTGAGTGATACACACTACACGGTACAGTAGTGACGTCACACAGTGGGCCTGGCGGTGGTGAACGGGCAGCTGTACGCCGTGGGCGGGTTCGACGGCACCGCCTACCTGAAGAGCATCGAGGTGAGTGATACACACTACACGGTACAGTAGTGACGTCACACAGTGGGCCTGGCGGTGGTGAACGGGCAGCTGTACGCCGTGGGCGGGTTCGACGGCACCGCCTACCTGAAGAGCATCGAGGTGAGTGATACACACTACACGGTACAGTAGTGACGTCACACAGTGGGCCTGGCGGTGGTGAACGGGCAGCTGTACGCCGTGGGCGGGTTCGACGGCACCGCCTACCTGAAGAGCATCGAGGTGAGTGATACACACTACACGGTACAGTAGTGACGTCACACAGTGGGCCTGGCGGTGGTGAACGGGCAGCTGTACGCCGTGGGCGGGTTCGACGGCACCGCCTACCTGAAGAGCATCGAGGTGAGTGATACACACTACACGATACAGTAGTGACGTCACACAGTGGGCCTGGCGGTGGTGAACGGGCAGCTGTACGCCGTGGGCGGGTTCGACGGCACCGCCTACCTGAAGAGCATCGAGGTGAGTGATACACACTACACGGTACAGTAGTGACGTCACACAGTGGGCCTGGCGGTGGTGAACGGGCAGCTGTACGCCGTGGGCGGGTTCGACGGCACCGCCTACCTGAAGAGCATCGAGGTGAGTGATACACACTACACGATACAGTAGTGACGTCACACAGTGGGCCTGGCGGTGGTGAACGGGCAGCTGTACGCCGTGGGCGGGTTCGACGGCACCGCCTACCTGAAGAGCATCGAGGTGAGTGATACACACTACACGGTACAGTAGTGACGTCACACAGTGGGCCTGGCGGTGGTGAACGGGCAGCTGTACGCCGTGGGCGGGTTCGACGGCACCGCCTACCTGAAGAGCATCGAGGTGAGTGATACACACTACACGGTACAGTAGTGACGTCACACAGTGGGCCTGGCGGTGGTGAACGGGCAGCTGTACGCCGTGGGCGGGTTCGACGGCACCGCCTACCTGAAGAGATCATGTTTGGTTTAGCTGTAATATGTATGTAAGGGAATCGCATATGGCGCCAAGAATTTAAATCTAAATTTTGTCACTCTATAGTCTATGGCACAGGTCTGTGGTCTTGATCTCGAGGTCAAATTTGAAATCGTGCGCTCTGATTGGCCGATCAGATACGAATCTTATTGGATGGTAGCATTTCAGTCTCATTCATCATTCGCTCTCTTACATTCGTTCATTCATTCTTGCTATGTCAGTAGTTCGGTCTGTCCGCCCACTTTTGCGGCGACAACCGACGGTGTTACACGTTGTGTCTCACTGACTAGTCGAAGCATCATGGCGACCGATTCGCCGCCTATTTCCGATAATCCAACATGTATAAATAAATGAATGAATAAATAAATAAAAAATGAACAATTTTAAAATTCAAATTCCTATTGTGGAGGTATATATATGTACTACTATTAAAAAATAATTGAATAACCAATTTTGTTTTTGAGCGTGCTATTTGAGCCTACCATAAGCTTTGGTGTCTCCTTTAGAGTTAACAGCGAGGCTTAATCTATGTTAATATTTGGTCCTGGTATGTTATGAGCCCTATCCCATCTACGGCGAAATAATTTTTTTTTCTTTATTCGTTGTAACCAGTCGGTACAATGTTATATATTTGTGAATATAAAATTTAAATATTGAAACACAATGGCCCCGATTCACACAGTCACGCTCTAATCCTTAATTTAAGTTAGTCTGTCCTTTTTACCTTTTAAAGATTGAAAAGGGACAGGAGATGACCATTCTAATATTAGAGCTGTCAAACATCGAATTTGAACCTTATGGCCGTGTCGATTGCACAATTTTAGAGAGCACTTAAAACATGCGACTTAAAAATCTCTTAAACTGACAGCTATGCGCTTATTTTAGGTTATCAATCGTTCATCACCTCTCTTTCATTGGTCATAAAAACAAAAAGGATAGCTGGATTTTAAAATTAGAATTAGAGCGTGGAATCCCGAATCGAGGCCAATATTGTATTTACCCATAAAATTATAAATTGTCAGTGAATCGATATTGAGTTAACACATTTTATCCTGTATTATTATGTTTGCGCACAGGTGTACGACCCGGAATCGAACCAGTGGCGGCTGTGCGGTGCGATGAACTACCGGCGGCTCGGCGGCGGCGTCGGCGTCATGCGCGCGCTGCCGCACGCCGCCATCGACAACCACTACATATGGTAGGAACAACCAGTACAACCTCGGACCAACCCCCCACCGGACACCACAGCCTGAATCATTTACTTACAAACTAATTACGAAGAAAGCTGCGGTGCGGGGCGCGGGGACTCGTCGTGAGGGGTTCATCCACGGAACATAAAACAAGAGAGGAATGGACAAGTGGGCGGGGCGCGTGTGTCATAACTAAGAGTAGGTCCGCATAGTTTTGTTTAGTTCGCCGAGCTTGCAAAAACTATTCCTATTTTCTTTAGGCTAATGTATGTATTGGTATGCATCTTGTAGTACGCCATCTAGGTCAGAAGCGTTGAACTACGTGAAGAAATTAAGTATATCTGAGCTCATGCGAAAATATACTTTATTTGTTTAATGGTAAAGTAACATTTACATTTAGTAATGAAGTATATATAACGTTCTTGTTTGAAACGAGTACAACAACTCTGATTGGTCAAATGCCCGATTGTCTTAGTCTGTGTGTGATGTAAACAGTGCTATGTGTGATTTTGGCGACACAAAATTACGTTTGTCCTTTCCACTCTTGTTTTATATTCCGTTGGTTCATCTCGCTTACGCAAGGTTTTTATAGGTCTCATGATTGGTCGGAATTGAAGTGAGACGCCAGGCCAGAGATATTTATATGTTTCGGATAGTTTCGCCCTGGCATATGGTGCCAGTGGGTGATTGGTCCGAGAGCAATAATATGTTGTCTAGATCCACTACATAGTTAAGTTAGAGTTTGAGGTTATGTTTAACTATAACACATCTAGTACGTAAATTGGTCGCTACCAATGTCGTTACATCCACTAAATATGGTAACTACAACCCCTAGGACCTCCACAATGACCTCTTGGCCCGCATCCAGCCATCGCAGCTGTACTCATATTTAGATGTCATTTAAAATATCTTTCTTGTTTTTCTGTCCTTCTGTTCATGTGTAAAAAGATTTTGTATTTACCATGTTAGTACGATAAGAAAATACCCCGAATTAACCACCCATTATCCCTTACAGGAACAGAAAGGACTCGGTTGTTTGAGGGTCGTCCATCGTGTGGTGTATCGTGTAGCACCGCGCGACGAGCAATGTTCGCCTGAGGCTGCCCCGCGCGCCCCGTACCAAGGGGTCCGAGCAATGTTGGCACACACGCCGGGCGGCAAAAGGAAATTCAGAGGCATGGGAATAACGTTTGTGCTAAGTGCTTACATTGAAGTCGTTTTAGTACTTTTATTATAGAAGGCGGCTCATAAATTCGCGGTTTGATTTAGTATATACGCACCGAAATAGCGACGTACGTCAATATTTGTGTTTTAGTGCACTAGTGACAGTCTACCAGCTTATCGCATTTGAAGCATACTTAACACAATAACGATACATTTGGTACTTAGCACAAATACTTCCATACTTCAAACAGTGATGGAACTAGATTTGTTTTGAATGGCCACGTGAAATAAACCGGCAGTGAATGTACCCACACGATTGACAGTGATTGGCTGAAGGTTATGTACAGTGATGCCAGTTGTGCCTATACATACACCGCGCTCAATTTTTCGTCTTTGTTGACGTACTTTACGAGTACGTTCCGATGTAGGCGAGTGATTATTCGGACGCTACTCCTGTCGTGTGAAGGAGGCATAAAATCCAATCAGAGTGAAGGCAACGATTACATCTGCCTAGATCTCGTTACTTCGGAGTACATTGCTGCGTTTGGGTCGCACGTGAGACGGCAAATTGGTACTGCTAAACCAATGAGTAGTTAGTATCCGATAATTAGGACTGTGTAATCGCTGCGTCGGTAGTCTAGTGGCTAGAGCCGCTGCCTCCCGTCCGGGAGACGCGGGTTCGATCCCCACCACGTACTAATGTGTTTTCGAATTCATATATACGTTTATTCGTCGCTCTTACGGTGAAGGAAAACATCGTGATGAAAACTGCACACTCCTGCGAAGAAATTCAAAGGTTGTATGTGAAGTCGACCAACCCGCACTCGGCCAGCGTATTGTATTGTTGAAAAGTGTGTATATTGTTTGTGTATTCCCAAATATACACATTTTTCTGTTATTCCTTACAAAACATAAACTTGCAAGTTGTTACGATTCTTTTTATGAAACGTATATAAATAGGTCGCTCTGATTGGATATTATTAATATATTAGGGGTGTGTCGATGTGGCCCCATAGCAATAATCGACTTGTAAATAGCTCTAGACTTGTAAATCCCGCTTTATAGACTTGTTGTCACGCGATGACATGTATGTTTGTTTCAGTTGTTGTAGGGAATATGCACATTTTTATTAAATTCATTAATCGAAATATTTCAAGTTCCAGATAAATACATTAAAAATATTTTTTCAAATATCTTGCTCAGAAACAAAGTTACAAGGCTTCAAAGTTGATGGTTAGACAGAGAGGTCCGATGTGACATGTGACGTCATACGCGGGCCATACATCCGCCATAGAAAATGTTGTTTTCGTAAGAGGGACAGATATATTTGTTTAATATTGTTGTATCTAGTTTGTTTTTCGATCAATTTCGATTCTGTTTTGACTGTCAGTATTCTACTTTTGTATACTTTCAGATGAACTATGAAAAAAACTAATATTTTTCTGCATATTCCCTATTGTTGGTGTATATAGTTCTTGTGTGCGAATGTTGGCGTCCACACACGCACTGGCGTCCGAGCGATCACTCGGCCCGAGTACTCGTACAGCGCGAACCCATTATGACTGACGTGGATTCGTTTCTATATCTCTTTCCGTATTAGCACTTCAGGCGAGTGAGCGAACGCACGGAACATTGATCTCTTCGATATGAGATGAGACTGACGGCGCTCTATAAACACGCCAATGTATCGTGCGCTAGCAAGTGTTCTAAAGAGTAACTCGCGGGACTCTCGCTTTGTTTCTCTTCCTGTCAAATGACTTCTCGAAATGATGGAAAGGGATAGAGATACATTGCGACACAAGAAAATAGATATTAAAAAAAGATTGAATAAATTCGTTATCAAGGACAATGCCGAAAATCGGCAGCGATTGATTGTATAACCACAGGAATTGATAATTATTTTATTTTGATTAGATTTTGAAATAATTTGAAAGGAAGGGTGTATTATTTATAATAGCGATTCTGTTTTTAGTACTGTGTGATGAATTTCAGATTTTTTTTTCTCTTTATTCATGAATTGACATTGTATATTAGGCATGGTTCCGTCATTTAAATTATGAGTAGAATTGGTACAAGTTTCGATAGAAGCTTTGATTGACTTACTGTTAACTGACTGTAATGAACCTACGCCACGTATTGAAAGATTTAAAAGAGCTTAAAACGGCAGAACATTTTTATTTATTAAACTGATTTATGGCTTTGGGTGGTAGCCTTTTTGAGTCAGACTGCAAAATAAAGTGTTGCCATTTTTTGACGTTTAATTGTGCGATACAAAAAGTTGACTTTTCTTCTAATATATACTTAATCCCTGCCCATTTAAGTGTCATTATTTGATATCTATTCTCATGTCGCATAGTACGGAAGGCGATTCCTCGTCACTGAATATGGCGAGGCCCTCGCCCAGCGTGCGCTACCGCTCGCCCACGTGTTACTCTCCTAGCACGCTGACTGTAATATACTCCCCTCCACTCCTATAAATTTAAGTCGTTACTCAATTTATTTTATTGTTAACTAAATATTATACGATTATTTATAAATATTGATGAAAATACAAATTTTAGAATATACACTTGGGTGCTTTTTATTTATTAATTCGCAATCTATCACATTTTTCCTATCCATTTTGGACAATATTCCGTTAAAACTTATAAAATGAAACAAAATAATTTATTACAATAACACTTTATTCCTATGAAAATGTACAGTAAGTGTAAATATCGAACATTATATAGGCGTGAACTACATAGAACATTTTGTCAAAAATATTTAATTTTAACTATTTGTGTAAAACTAATTCTTAACGGACTTGTGTAAAGCTCTTGATTTGTAAATTACAAGTAATGCCTGACAACGATCACTACAGACCAACAGTTGCCGCTATATAACTTAACACCCAACTTGGTCACGTCTGTCGCAGAACCGACGAGCGTTGGAGCAGACGGGTTCTCGAATGGAGACCGCGTCCCAAGGGGAGGCACACGGCCAGCAGTGGTCAAAGTCAAAGTCAAAATAATTTATTTCCATAGGATGTTATTACATCACTTAGATCCGTCATTACATTTTTTTGGGTGAGTTCACTAACACAATGGCGGAATCTGTGGAGAAGAGCTCTGGAGTGGACTGCAATTGGCTGATTGATTGATTGAACTTGATCCTAGATGGCGCTGAACTGCGCATGTACAATCGTGCACGAAACTTTTATAGTATAGTAAATAAGTGCATTATTTTTCAACGAAAAAAAAACAATATGACAGTCAATTACGACAAAACAAGTCAAAACGTTCTGCACGCCACTTATTACACTAGATTACTAGCTGCATATTGTTACTCGTTCCTAATATTAGGACTTAACTACAACGTGGTAACAAACGCGAATTTGCTCCGCTCATAAAACTTAACAACTATTGTTCCACAACAGAAAATCCTCAACAAAAATACAATTTGACTCGGTTAGCTGACCAGTTTGTATGAGCAGTCATTTGTTGAAAAGTTCTATAGCTAAAGTTGTTCAGATTCACGTTATTTAGTTACACGACTCACATGTATAAACCAACAAATTAACGAGGTACAATGATGTTTTATATGACTCGGTTTGTAAGAACGTCGAAAGTAAGCTTCAATGGAAGTAGCGACATCATCTGCCTGTCTGTCGTCGTCTGTCAAAATGCTATGTTTTAGCGGGTTTATTAGACGGTTACTCCTCTTAGACTATATAAGTAGATAATTCGTTGTTGTACATTTATCTCTAGCCGTATCATCCGTAGCAGAGACATCCTTAGGGTTCATGCTGTTTGTTGTCAGGCGTTACATTACAAATACCTATATACACCTGATATTTGAAAAATATTACTTTCGAGGTAACAAGAAATACGTAAAGTGTTTTTAGACGAAAGCTAATTTTTGTCGTTGTGTCATCTAGATAAAGCGACATCTTACTAAACGCGTAAGTAAACTTTTTCGTAGTTAATAACAAAGTGTACAGATGGCGTTAAAGTTAAAAATATTATAACTGGCGATGTAAAAACTGAATCGCATTTTCAGTTGCAGTAGATCAAGAATGTGTAAAAAAAAATGTTTTTTAGATTAATTTAATTTATATATGATTGATGTCTATTTTTTATCGTAGAATAATAAAACTTGATGAAAATATAAAATTAAATTTATCATTCATTTAAAATAGTAAATATATATATAAAAAAAAATAGAAATATACTCACCGGCGCAACTAACCGCCCACCCTTCATTTCAGGGAATACTCGTGATTCTTTATAATTATATTAGTTAAAGCTGATGTTAGTTAAAAAGTAGTTAATTTAACGTTTATTTAAGTGTGTTTAATTTATCGTAAAATTATCAATAAATCAATTTTTATGTATAACAATAAGCGTAGTTTAAAATTAAGGCCGGGTTATTGCAAAAATTAGCAACTCAACGCGGTTTAGTTGAAAGTTCAACCGACGCATTACTGAGATAACGTTTATATTAGCGTGCGATGCTTCACGGTGGTTACGTCCGACACTGCGCAGGAATCGTGCGAAAAACTCGTTTTTCTTGAACTCTTTTGCTTATTAACAGAAAATGGCAGAGTTTATGAAAAATGTGATCGATTTAAAATCTAAGTCAGTAATTGGCAAGTTATATTAACGAAAAAAAAACTATGGTTATCGCTTTAAGTTACGACATCTAGGACGTCAAAAAAATGTTTTGCTGCTTTTTTTTTAAACTTGTGCTTTTTATTTCTAAATTATTATAATGTATTTAAAAATTCTACTCGATTTAAAATTTAATTAAGGATATATTCTGTTAGCATATATTTTTTTACATTTATAGAATCAATAGAAGTGCTGGTATTTGATCGTCAAAGTAGCGACTATGGGCGCTATTTCCACATAACTCCGCCTTAACTCGAAATTAAAGAATGGGCGGTTAGATATGCCGGTGAGTATATAAAAGCATCTGGTGGTCTTGTATGAAACATTTCAAAATACTGCAGAGTTAAAGAAAAAAAGTATTGACTATTCTAGCCACAAATTAAGCCTTTAAATTGTACCTTGTCAAAACGCTTTTTAAATTGTGAACACAAAAGTTAAAAATGAATACTAGCATAGGTTTAAACTTAAAAACTAAAATAACAGCTGGTGGTTAAATTCTTACAAACTATAAATTCTTCCAAAACAGATCAAATGCAAAATCTCGAACATT
The DNA here is from genome assembly GCA_951230895.1 of Carpatolechia fugitivella. NCBI lineage: Eukaryota > Metazoa > Arthropoda > Insecta > Lepidoptera > Gelechiidae > Carpatolechia > Carpatolechia fugitivella. Next base: position 19,019,981 of record OX579647.1, read on the forward strand.
CTAGTTTTTTTATCATTCATAAATACAATTTTCCCGTTAAACTGCGTTGTAATACTTTATCCGTTAAATTGCATTGCAAGATATTTTGATACTTAATTTCCTTTTTCGTCGGATCAAGATTATGACATAGATTCTGTTTTTTATTTAACTAATCTCACGTATGCATGCTTTTATGTAATGCAAAAACCGGAAAATACCGCCTGTATATACCATAGAGCAGTTCCGTGTGTCATATACGTGAAAATATTATACCTATATATTTATTTACTATAATTTTCAAATGAAGACAATGTTAATAAATTCGTTGGTACATAAAATACGTATAAAACATTTTAAAAGGACAATTATTTCATTATCTTTTTTTGATTTCTGTGATAAAATGATATGTCATGTTAGAATACAACTCAGATCCGCATTGAGCCTTTTCACAGGTACATAATTAATAAAATATGCCTCTTTGGTTACTTAAGCATCACTTACCTTAAAACTCTACGCAAAAACACTGGAATTAGTAATTATACTATATAAAGTAAGTACATAAATGATTGAGATAACTTGTTTTGATTTCCCTGCCATCAATTTAATATGCCAGATTCCGGCTGGTCACCTAGACTTACAAAAATGATTGTCTTGCCAAATCTGATGGCAGAGTAATCAGACACGATTTTGTTATTTCTAAGAACCATTCAATTTGTTCTGTACATAAGTAAATATTATTAAGAAAATTAAATAGAAAACTTACACAATAATACAAAATGTTTAAAATTGAATCAAAAGATTAGGTACCTTAAATAATATTGGCATAGGTAGGTTATGTACAAAATAGTTTAATACATTGAGTTATTTCGCGTTGTGCGACTTAGAACAAGTTTAGTTAAATAATTTGATTTAATTTATAATACAAATAATTGTTATACGCGATTCGCTACAAACACATTTCATTATAATCACAATAAAAAAAAGACCACGATAAAAAAAAAAAGTTTCGTTACATTTTATATAAAAGTCCAGTTTAGTTATTATGACAAGTTTGACAATGTGGAAATAGCTAGGACAGGAGTCCTAGAGAGTTAACCGTAACCAAAATATGACTGAATATGTACTAAATATGTCTGTGACTAAATAAGACATCAAGTCTAAGTACAGTTGTCCTTGTATAAAAAATCAATCTTAGGATCTGGGGTAGCGATTTTTTTCTTTCGAAGGCGAAAAGAACGGGCAAACTTTTTTGTTAATTGTGTGTTCTGACCATAAAATACACTATTCCCTAAGAAACATTGACACAAAACGATAAACATATTCTCTCCCATATAAAACTACTGTACTAACTCCCACATAAAATTGACTCGTCTGCCTCGTTCGTCTTCGTTTCGTCTAGTACCCCTCGGGCCGGTCACTGGGCGAGTTGACGGCGGAGGTGGTTTGTTTGGAGACCACCCGGGAGCCCTGCGCCAGCCCCCCCGCCCGCACCGCGCGCCACTTCAGGAAGCAGTCGATGGCGTACGCTGCCGTCGCCACGAATCCGAAGAACTGGAAATAGTACAGTTGGCTTTAATATTTATGCAGGGTGTGCATTTTCAGTCGGTCATTAATAAATGCGTGAATGTGATTGTTAATTTGTCCTTCTTTTATGCAGTGGTCGACGTTTTTTTGATATGTACCTACATATAAAAGACCTATAAGGACTGGCAAGTGTCATTAACAAAATAAAGTAACTTTTTATTTCAGGAGGTAATCTTTCTTTATCCCACCAGGAAAATCGAAAGCTACACAAAAGAAAGAAAATATAGTTCTGCTATCACTTTAGTATGTAAAGTAAGTAGACCAACTCGCACTAGGCCAGCGTGATCGATATTAAGGTCTGGCAGTCTCGATCCACTCTGTGGTGACGTAAATGAGCTGTTGATGGTAAACACTGTATGATGGTCTCAGACGATTTCCTTGTCGTTGAATCTAGGTACAACTTCTGAAACTAACCTATCTTTACACACACACGTCTCACACACACTCACAACATCATACACACACACACACACACACTCACAAAATTTTGGGTACTTCTTAGATTTATGATCAGTTTTTAATTTTCCCTATTCGCTATTAATTTATAGTTTATAATTTTGTTACGTTCATGTGGAAGAGCGGAGCACTCCCACTACGAGTATTTTACAATTACTTACTGGGAGGCTCCGTCAAAAACTTCTTAATGTTTTCTTCTTAAACTTAAGTAATAAAAGTTATTTTTATTTTTATTGATGGTTTGGGATAAATAGTTTCATGGTATTTCCACTTACCCCAGCAGCAGTATAAGGCTTGTCGTGCACGGTGACGGCGACGCTCGCGGCGACCAAGTACAAGAACGCCCACGCCGCGCAGAAAACGAACTCCAGTTTGAGCCAGGGGATCTTGTAGAACTTCTCAATGATGTGGAACAGGTACAGGCAAAGCAGGAAGCCGGTGAACCAGAAGGCTATCCCCGCTATCACGCTGAAGTATGAACCCTTTGAGTGCCAGCTGAAGTTGGAAATCTGGATGCAGATGAAGCCGAGAAGACTGGCTAACTGTGGACAAGGAAGGTTGTCATCTTTATCTAAATATATTTTCCTTCATATACCGTAACTCTTTGCATGCATAGGCTTAATGCCAATACCAACACAATACAAAGTTTATCTAAGTCTCTGTGGATTCGTTTTAATTTCCAACACCATCTCACGATATAAAGGTTCGATCTGTGTTATTTAAACGTGATTTAAGTAGTCATACGTTATAATGTTCATTTACATGTAATAATTTTGAATGTTCTCTTTGTTTTTGCTGTGCTATACTGTCAACTCGGGGTTACTATAGGATGAGCTCTGACAGATTACAATTTTAAAAACTTTTTACTATTATTTCGTTTATTTATTAAGTAAAATTATTGTATAATGATAAAATAAGAGGTGAAGTTATTTATTTTAAATTTTTTAGCTATTACGGTTTTTAAACTGAATATTATAAAAATAAAGTTGTTAAAGTCGTATAAAGAATTTTGAAGCTGTCAGAGCTCATCCTACAGTAACCCGTGTATATAGTGTACATAATCCAATCATTACTTATCCTTGTACTGTACAGGACCGCAAATTATCGTCGTAGTAGAGTAGGTACTGTACGTATCTAAGACTCTACAAACAATTCAAGTTGTCCTTTCCTCATAGCTATAACATTTTTATTTTTACGTTATCGCCAGGCCAGGAAGTTAACTTGGTCCTGCGGTTCTGACGTTCATGGGAAATTCTTGTTAAAACGTACTATCGGGGACTTTTCCGCTTGACCACTTAATTTTTTTTTCGCCTGGCTCGTGCGGAAGCGCCGGGTCACGCCCCCTTGGCCTATTAGAAGAAAGCGATAGTTCATTAGTTGCAATCTGCACTTCGCAGCTTCGTGACGTATCCTGTATGAGTACACAAAAGGAGTCTTTTGTGAATGTCCCCGATAGTACGTGAAATAATCATAATTTTATGGTGTTGATGTTTTTTCCTTATGGTCTCATTCTTTTTACTCTTGTCCCGTGGGGTTGATACGGTTCCATTTAGTTTTGTTTGGTCAAGGACGTAAAGGGACCCCTTTGAATATCCTCGATTTTGTCTCGATTTTGTTTGCTGTCTAGTATTCTTAACCGGCGACGACGACGGCCAGCGTGACCTCATTGATCCCTCCTCGGGAACACTTGTTTGGTTAATCGTACGTAACTACTTTGGTATACTGTCGGACAAATATTGGTATACTATTCTATTCTTGAATGTAAAGTTTTTGCAAATTATATGTACGAAAACCAAAATTATCTTTGCTTGCAGACCGATCTGACAACTACAGTACTATCTACTGCAGCATTACTGCAGGGTTTTTAATAACCTTTTTGGTATGGCTTTTTTTTCTTTTGGCCGGTTTTTTATGTCACATTTTCAAATTTAAAATTTTGTTAGTTTGACCTTTTTCTAAATTGTTTATTGTTCTACGAAGTGTCATATTGATAGGAGCTATTTTTTTTCTTGGATCGATCTCCAAAACGTGAGTCGCTTTGTTAGAAAATTTTCAATCGGATTTTGCCCGGGATCATTCCCGTATGGTGCGATAAGCCTTGGGACAGGCTCCTACTTTAACCTACTTTTACGTTGGCCGGGTAAGTCTTGTGCTGTCTTCCTCCTGGTTTTTATCGACGTACTTTTCTCTTTCCTTGTCTTGGTCGGATGGCGGTTATTTCCTTGTACATCTTTACAGTGTATTTCCGGTCTCTGCGGCACACACACGAGGGTCCCTCCGTGCCGTTGTGCGCGCCCGCGCCCGTGCCAGCTGAGTGCCGCAGACCCGCGCTCCGGCGTCCCCCCTGGGACTGCCCATCATTTTTTAGCCTTTTTTTGTATCTGTTTTTTGTATAAATTTTGTATGCGGATTTTGCCAAATTTAAATTCTTTTTCTAAATTCTAAAAAGGCCCTTTAGGTTTCTCTGGCCCTCCCTTTTTTGGTTCCCGTTTGGCTATACTCTCTCGGGGTACTCCGCGGTTTTGGTACACCTTCCTGCATCGATACACCACAACACAACACTACTCCAGCGACACGATATCGACGGAGTCCCCTCAGGACTCGACTCTCGGCTCATGCTTGGCAATTTCTAGGCCTTTTTAAATTGATATTATACCTTTCGGACAAATTTAACTAACTCTTTCTCTGTTCTCCTAAATTTCACGTTTCGCCTGTGGTCGTCGACCACAGGTTAGCTAGCTTTTCTTTTTTAACGCTACAAATGGCGCCCGTAACAAATTAAATTTAATTCATTTCGTTTTGTTGGAGAAGGGTGACCGATTTCCGGTCTTCCTCTAATTTATTTTCCCCCTTTTATTATTTATTTATTTATTTTATATTAATATTAATTTTATATTAATTTATTTTTTCCAAATTAGATTAAATGATGGATCCTACATTTGAAGTTCCCATTACTGGGACGCCGCAATCGCGTACGTCCAATCCCTTTCTGACCCCTTACCCGCGTGTTTTAAATCCCGGTGCGGAACACTTTGAAGCCGCGTCTTCTCCCCACGCATCCCACCAAGCCTCGGATTCTTTCCCTTCCGTCCATAACCCCAGCACACCTGCTCGCGCGTGGTCTTACCCGCCAGGCAAGACGGAGTCTCTCTCCAAATGGAACATCACGTTCTCAGGAGATACCTGTGTTCGGGAATTTTTCTCCCGCGTCCAAGAGGAGGGTCTTGCTCGTGGAGTCAGTCCTTCGTACGTAGTACTTCGGTTCCATGAATTACTTGATGGAAGCGCGCTTAAGTATTTTCGTGCGATACGTGGACCGAATCTCACTTTCCGTGATCTGAGAGGAGCCTTTTTGAGGACCTTTGATGTCGCCGACTACGATTTCAAGGTTGAACGCCAGCTCAGGGCTCTTAAGCAGAGGTGCGATCAATCGGTCGTTGATTACGTTATCCAGTTACGTGATTTGAACGCAAAACTCCGTTCCCCAATCAACGAGGAGGATTTTCTTACGATTGTTAAGTACGGTTTGCACGTTCGTTACCACCCATGCCTTGCTACCAACATCATCAAGGACGTGGACTCGCTTCTTGAGGTTGCTAAAAACTTCGAAACCTACCAGGAATCTGTAGCGGCTCCGATCTGTGTGGCTCCTGTGAACGTAGCTCCCCCTAACGCTACCACCCCGCCGATTTGTTTTAAGTGTAATCTTTCAGGCCACGACTATAGAGGTTGTCCTAACGTCCCCGGCCTAATTTGCTTCAAGTGTAAACTTGAGGGTCATATGACGCGTGATTGTCCACGCTGTAACCCTGGTCGCTCCCAAAAAGAACTAAACTGTAGGGTCGGCAAAGATATCCCAGCTGTGTCGCCCCTTGTTCTTGATAAATCTACTGACAACCGTCTGTTTATTGAAATCTTTGTTGCTGGAACAACTGTCAAGGCTTTACTTGATTCCGGTGCTCAGACGTCTCTTATCGACTCAGCGTTATTGAAGAGTTTGGGCCTTGATTATTGCAGATCGATCCGGCCTCCTGTGGTTTCTGCAGACAATTCTCCCATTCGGATACTAGGCGGAGTTGATGTCCCGATTTTATTTGATGGGAAATCTGTTGCTCATCCATGTCTTGTTGGTACTGGTCTCCCTACTCAATTTATTCTTGGTATCGAGTTTTGGAACGCTTTCGGGTTAACTTCAATTATTAGCCGGAGGTTTAAAGGTAAGCGGTCCGGGAAGCTCTTCCTTCCAGGTTCTGGTGTGGGCCACAAACCATCTTCTAGAAGATGTGAGTTCCCAAGGAATCTAGCCGAGGTCAGGTATATCCACCCTCGTGCTGTTCTCACAGATGACCAGGAACGTCGTCTCCAATTCGCTATTACGGAATTTGAGGAGATCTCTTCAGACAAGATTGGTCTTGGCTGTACATCTTGGCTTTCCCACAAGATTGAGACTGTTGGACCCCCTATCAGACAACGATATTACCCGCTCTCCCCGGTAAAGCTCAAGGTTTTAAACGAGGAGATCGATAAGATGCTCGAGATGGGTGTCATCCGTCCGTCACGTTCGAGCTGGGCGTCACCAGTAGTAATGATCACCAAGCCCGATGGCAGTATTAGATTTTGTGTAGACAGCCGAAAGCTCAATAGCGTGACTATACGTGATTCCTATCCCCTCCCTCGTATTCAGGATATCTTAGACAATCTACGCGGCGCGAAGTTTATGACCTCTTTAGATTTCCGTAGCGCTTTCTGGCAGATTCCTTTAGCCGACAAGGCTTCCTGTGAGAAGACTGCATTCATCGTTCCTCAACGTGGTTTATTCGAATTCGTCCGTATGCCTTTTGGTTTGACTAACGCGGCTTCCGAAATGCAGCGGCTTACGGATAGGATTGTCAACTTTGAATTCACGGCCGAGTCTGACGACTTCGTTTTCGGGTACGTTGATGACCTTATTTTAGTGTCACGTGATTTCGATAGCCATATCAAGCTCATCGCCAAGGTTCGTGACCGCCTCAGGGAGGCAGGCTTATCTGTCAACCTGAAGAAGTGCGAGTTTTGCAAGTCCGAGTTAAAGTACCTCGGTTATATCGTAAATGAGAAAGGGCTACAGACCGACCCTAAGAAATTAGATGCCATTAGTAATTATCCAGCTCCTACTACCGCTAAATCTTTGAGAGCTTTTCTTGGTATGTGCTCCTACTACCGAAGATTTGTTGACAATTTTTCCTCAATCATCGCACCCTTAACTGCCCTCATCGGAAAGAGGAAAGGAAGAGATCCTATTGATTGGAATGACGATGCAAACCACGCTTTTGAACAACTTAAGAAGGTCCTCATAGATTCTCCTGTCATGGCTTGTCCCGATTTCTCCAAACCATTTAGCCTACATTGCGACGCAAGTCAGGTTGGTCTTGGTTCCGTTCTCGTTCAAGAGTTTGACGGTGAAGAACACCCAGTTGCGTATTTTTCCCGTCTTTTCTCCCGTGCCGAACGGAACTACAGCACCACTGAACGCGAACTTCTTGCTGTTCTCGATTCTGTTAAGCATTTTCGCGGCTACCTTGATGGCGTCAAATTTAAAATCGTAACCGACCACATCGCTTTAAAGTGGCTACTAACTCTCGATAATCCTACCGGGCGTTTAGCGCGCTGGTCGACTATTCTTTCCCAGTACGATTTTGAAATTGAACATCGTAAGGGGGCCCAGAATGTCGTGCCTGATGCTTTGTCGCGACCTCCTCAGGTAGCGTTGGTTTCTTTCGAACGCGGACTGATTCCTACCGGCGACCCGTGGTATGAGAAAGTTTTCCAGGGAGTTACCAATACTCCACACTTGTTTCCCTCCTTCGTTTTGCACGAAGGTACGTTGTTCCGATCTGTTTCTGTTGACAACCCTTTGTCCGACAATCCCTGGCGCTTAGTTTTACCCGCCTCTAAAACTCGGGAGGCTATTAACGAGATCCACCATTCTTTTCCCAATGTCCATCCTGGGGTGCTAAAAACATACCTTAAGGCTCGAGAGATTTATTATTGGCCCAATATGTACCGGGATATTACTTCTTGCCTTTCGCAATGTCTTGTTTGTAAGGCCTTCAAGATTTCTAACGCACGTCCACGTGGTCAGCAGCTCTACCCAAGGTCTGTCACGTCACCTATGGACTTACTCTCGCTAGATCTGGTTGGTCCACTCCCTGTTGCCTATTATGGCTATCGTTATATTTTCTCGATGGTCGACGTTTTTTCAAAATTTGTTTGGTTAGTTCCCTTGAAAACCGCTGACGCCAGATCTATCTGCTCAGCGGTAGAGTCCGAAGTGATTATGAGGTATGGTTCCCCTCTTGGCGTTTTGTGTGACAACGCGACGGTTTTTCGCAGTTCACAGTTCGCAAATTTTCTCAGGTCGTATGATATTCCTTCACCATGTTTCACACCCTATTATTCACCCCAAGCTAACGTGGTAGAACGTTATAACCAGACCGTCATTACTACCCTTAGTATTCTTGTGGGGAACGACAAGCGAAGCTGGGCCAAACACTTACCCAAAGTTGCCTTATACTTGAATTCGTGTGTTAATCTGGCCACCACTTACACTCCAAATTTCCTTATGTATGGAAGAGAAGTGGACGCCGGGCGTCGTCCACGAGTAGCCGAAACTGTGAGCCCGGAGTTGGCTGACAGTCGAGGTAATCGTGCGACGAGTCTCAGGTCCCTTCAAGACATTTATGCTAAGGTGGCAGACGCTTTGACACTCGCTTTTCAACGTAACGCAGGTTATTATAATCAATCGCGGAATCCTATCAGATTCGAACCTGGGCAACGTGTTTGGCGCAGAAATTTTCAAAGAGGCACTCAGGACATTGACCGTGGTGGTAAGTTTGCCCCACGGTTTATCCCCTGTAGAGTCATACGCCGTGTTTCTCCGCAAGTATACTTATTGGCGGATTGTGATTCCCCGCACGAGGGTTCATATCATGTAAAGGATATTTTGAAATAGACCCTCTTTTCCATGTTCCCCTGGAACATTATTTTTCTAAATTCTAAAAGCCTTCAGGCAAACGTGTACCAACTTTTCTTCTCATCATTTGGCTTAGATTCACGTTTTGGCATCCTTTTTTCTTTTGAATGTCACTAAGTTTAATACTTCATACGCCTTTTTGTGGTTTTGGTGTGTGTGTGTATGTCTGGCCAGATTGACCTATCTTAGTGTTAGTTTGTAGGTATAGGTTAGGTATAGGTTATATCTTAGTGTTAGTTTGTAGATATTTAGGTTATTCGGAATTGACGCAACCAACACGTGGTCAGGTTATCGAGCTGCCATAGGCCTCAGACCTGGCCCATGTTGCGTCATTCCGCTGGGATTGAGCCGGGGCAAAATTTTTGTCCCGAAGCGCGCTTTTTTTGTCGCGGTAGGACGGTGACCGCTGCTTTGCGCAGTCCGCCTATTATGGCCATCGTCGGATCTTTTTTAATTTTTTGTCAGGGTCGAGTTCGAACCCCGACCTCGCCTTTGACGGCGTTGGTTGCCTACCAACTGCGCCGTCGAGCCCTTTTTCCGAGCCGATCCGAGTGTTTCCGATGTTCGTCGGCGTCTGACGTGTTTCGGGATGAACACGATGACGTGGGCGAGCGTCGGCCCTCGTTTGATAGCTCTTTGTTTACAAGTCGTCTGTCAGTTTTCGCGCACGGTCGATTTGAAGTTTTTCTTCTCTTGCCGCCGATTACGGGCGTAACTGACAGTTTCGACTTGTAAACTCTTTACCAGTAGTTCAAAAACTACTTGTTGATATTTTGTATAGTTTTTAGTTTTAGCGTTTAGGTGTGTAAATAATATCGTTTGTAGGCGCGTTTATGTTTTAAAACTTAGTGACATTCCAACATTCCGATATCCCGACATATCCTAATTTCCAAATTTCCTTTTCTATCCTTTACGTATCATACATTTTCCTCCTGGCTCGGGGATACCACTTCATCGGTGTTTCCTTCGGTTGTCTCCACCTTTTTCTGTTGTGGTTGACAACTTTCCTTTTTCTTTCTCCAAGCCATTTCCGTCCTCCTTTTTTTTTTCTGGTGGATTGACTTGGCTTCTTTTGGGACACCGGTGGTTTCTTATCCTGGGGCCAGTGAGTCGTTTATGAGCCGCTCGTGCTGGGAACATGACGTGTTCGTTGGTTTATAGTGATGGGGTAGAGTGTCGATAAATTTTTATCGATATTTTTTTCCTTTCATAGTTGACTTGGAACAATTCGGCTTTTGTTCTAGGGTGGTCAACTTCCTTCGAGGGTTGCCATCTCGAAGATTTTTTTTCCTTTTCGAGTTGGCGGATTTTTTTTTTCTGGTGAAGGGATGTCTGCAGCATTACTGCAGGGTTTTTAATAACCTTTTTGGTATGGCTTTTTTTTCTTTTGGCCGGTTTTTTATGTCACATTTTCAAATTTAAAATTTTGTTAGTTTGACCTTTTTCTAAATTGTTTATTGTTCTACGAAGTGTCATATTGATAGGAGCTATTTTTTTTCTTGGATCGATCTCCAAAACGTGAGTCGCTTTGTTAGAAAATTTTCAATCGGATTTTGCCCGGGATCATTCCCGTATGGTGCGATAAGCCTTGGGACAGGCTCCTACTTTAACCTACTTTTACGTTGGCCGGGTAAGTCTTGTGCTGTCTTCCTCCTGGTTTTTATCGACGTACTTTTCTCTTTCCTTGTCTTGGTCGGATGGCGGTTATTTCCTTGTACATCTTTACAGTGTATTTCCGGTCTCTGCGGCACACACACGAGGGTCCCTCCGTGCCTTTCTCGTTCACCCGCCGTGGTTCCGGACCCCTGAGGCCACCGGGCGTTGGACGTGCCCGGACCCCTGCGTTGTGCGCGCCCGCGCCCGTGCCAGCTGAGTGCCGCAGACCCGCGCTCCGGCGTCCCCCCTGGGACTGCCCATCATTTTTTAGCCTTTTTTTGTATCTGTTTTTTGTATCAATTTTGTATGCGGATTTTGCCAAATTTAAATTCTTTTTCTAAATTCTAAAAAGGCCCTTTAGGTTTCTCTGGCCCTCCCTTTTTTGGTTCCCGTTTGGCTATACTCTCTCGGGGTACTCCGCGGTTTTGGTACACCTTCCTGCATCGATACACCACAACACAACACTACTCCAGCGACACGATATCGACGGAGTCCCCTCAGGACTCGACTCTCGGCTCATGCTTGGCAATTTCTAGGCCTTTTTAAATTGATATTATACCTTTCGGACAAATTTAACTAACTCTTTCTCTGTTCTCCTAAATTTCACGTTTCGCCTGTGGTCGTCGACCACAGGTTAGCTAGCTTTTCTTTTTTAACGCTACACTACATACTACGTAGAATAGAATAGAATAGAATAAATTTATTTGCTAAAACATGGTAACAAAAGATATTTTACAACAATTAGATCTACATGTTTAACCATTGATGGCATGCAAAAACTAGAAATTAAAATCTCTAGTTTGGGACGCACGCTATTAATACTTTTATATTCTGCTGTTTGGGGGGCAAACGATAAAGTGTAATGCCCTACAAATTAAAAAAAAAAAACATTACAAGGAGTGTCACTCCCGAGTGATGACTCTTCAATACCAGTAATAAAACGTAATCTCTGATGTCGAAAAATGAATTTGGAAAATCTCCATGCGAATATTTTTGATTTTGCCTATCCAAGAATTGCTTGCTTGGTGCATGAAAATTCGTTATTGAACGATCACATACCAAAAAGTATAACCTATATTAAGCTTTTGAATAAGAGGTAACGTAATATTGTAACGTATGTTCTTGAGTCTAGAAAACCGTGGGAGGTAGGTACCTAAGACCTGTGACCTTTCGAGTGCGGTCGAGCACACTTCAAAGTGTCCCACAAGGCCCTGACCATTCTGTGTATAGAGCCAATTATACTTATTGAAACGTACGCGTTGGGGAGAGGTCAACCGTATTCGCTTGCGTAATTTTTGAAGTGACGTCATTGTTATACCGCCTCTTGGTGAATAAATTATAATAAAGTTCAATTGTAGGCACAGATTTAAGTGAATAAAACTAAATATTACACTTAAATCCATGTTCTATGCTTAATTTCTTCACGGGGTGAACAGGGCTTTAGGTGGTACTCCGGACCTTTGACCATAGGTTGAAAAGAGATCGATAAGAAAATTTAAGAGACAGCAGATTTCTTCAATACAGATGTAATTATTTATTAGGGACTACAGATTCACAGTCCTTTTAACAACCTACAAAATAATGATTTAAACTCGTTTAGCCTGTACCAACCAGTGGTATGTAAAGTACCGCGATAGTGATCTTGATAAGCTCACCAGGCGGCCGTCGATATGGCTAACCGACCCGAAATATCGCACGCCATTAGCCAGCTTTTGAAACAGTCGACTGGCTTATTTATCAATTTGTCGAGCTGAAGTCCTACGAAACTGTTAAAGGTGGCTTTGCTATCAAATAACTGGAGTCTTTCACCGTACGCAACATAGCTCCCTAGTCTTAAGATTAGGGCTGTCTGGGTTTCTCAAGCTAGTTACTTAACAAAACCACTTGATACTGGCGAAATATTTACTTGCGATCTGACTTTGAGCACCCCTGACTCGTGTGGTCAATGACTGCCCTCTGCGTTGCTCCTTGTTGGAATAGAGGAACGGCTTAGCGTACCTTCTGACGCACGAATTCAACTTTCTTTTCGGATAATCAGGCAATTCATTCTCTTGTCAATGTAAAAATTAAACTAGGGAAAGTCTCGTCAACGTTAAAGAGATTTTATTGCTCGACAGTTTCCCTACCGGGCCTCCCAGTAATAAAATAAAAGTCAATCGTTCGATCACTCGGCCACGGGGGCTGTCAACAACCTGAAGAGTACAGGGTATCAAATCAACGGCCCGTTACAGTCCACTGCTGGACTATGAGCCTCCTCCACTTAAGTGTTTGGTTTTGCCATAATCTCCTCCACGCTTGGCAGGCGGGTTGGAGATCGCAGATTAAAAGGTTATTGTATCAGAGAGCGCTGCTGCCCGTTCCCTGTTCAATGTGTAGTCCCTAAGTCGCCTCTTACGACACCCACGGGAAGAGTAGGGGTTGGTGACAAAAAAAGGCAAAAGTCAAAATTATTTATTTCCATAGGATGTTATTACATCACTTAGATCCGTCATTACATTTTTTTAGGTGAGTTCACTAACACATTGGCGGAATCTGTGGAGAAGAGCTCACCGAAGAAACTCCACAGTCGTCAAATCAAATAAAATCAAATCAAAATTCGTCGCATCTTTTGCGTTTCCTTTTTTAAATAAAATATTGTCAATTACAAAATTAATGCTTACAAAATGTATTGGTGACAAATGTATTCTACTCTGCCGTCACCACACGGCTAATAGCACGGTGTTGACGGAGTACAGGGTATACCCATTATTTGAAAGATTGTGTCATCACTATCGTCATCATTAAAGTCAATGTGTCATACGATGGTCACATACTGAGAAGAGGATCAACATTAATCATCTACCGGTATAACGAACGACCGTTTCTCTGTGACGTTTACACCTATTATGGAGACCGTCACAGATAAATCTATATTAAATTTCGGGTGTTGTAGCTACGCATGTGATGGGTTTTACTGCCTATCTCATCAAAGACACGTCTCTGTAAACTAATATAAAAACAATCGGGTCCGCCATCACGCTTTATCAGACGCATTGAACTTTGGTGATTGTGTGAAAGGAGCGAGTCTCAAGTCAGTTCCCAGAAACAATGGTTGGATTTTTTTTTCGAATAAAGGTCTATCCACACGGGTCAGTGCCGTGTCAGGGACGGGGCCGGAACGTGGCAAATTTCATAGAAAATCGTCATCGTCACGAGTCTAAAAAAATATCGGTACGTACATTTACTATGACATTTGCCACGTTCCGGCCCCGTCCCTGACACGGCACAGAGCTGTGTGGATAGACCTTAAATGTACGCTTGTCCATATATTTTTTTATAATAAGAAAACAATTGAGGTGTTGAGTATTGAAACAGTATTATTATCACTTTTAATTAGTTTTTTTTTTAGCTATCCTACACAACTGTAATAAATTGATGTAAATGTCTTAAGGTAGACTATAAAGTAGGTAATTACAGGATTTTGATTCCAAGATAAGAGAACAATAACAAAGGCGTCGTGCGAAAACAAAACAATGACGAAATAAAATTAACAATCTCAGAAAATTATTTCTAGATAAGGAATTCTTTAGATAACATTGAATATCCGATCTTTAATATTGCAAACGACTCGAACCTGGAAATAAAGGTTCGTTTCCTTGCATTTTCTTATGTTATGATGTATTTTAGAACAGTAAAAAACCTACAATATTACTACTGTTGACTTGCCTTAATCTTTTTTAATTAACCGCGGTTTAGTGCGAGCCAGCCAGCTTAAGGCCCGGTTTCCACCAAAGCGGAGATGAGAGGAGATGTGTTCTGATTTGGTGGAAACCGGCCCTAAGCTCTGCTCATGCCTTTAGGCGGAAGAGCATGACTGTACGTGGTTGCAGTACAATGCCAATCACAATAAGTGATGAAATATTATTATCACATTTTGTGGCGACATACTGCGTATGTATGGTCGATGCGGTTTATACTATTTAGTTTGTGGTATAGAATCCCACTTCTGATGTCTACAAATTACTACGAGCACTTACAAATTATAAACTGAATGGCTGAGCTGAGCCAGTGGCAGTGCGTTACGTTATTATGAGAAGCTGATATTAATTTATAATCTGGCACACACAGTAAATA